>CM066606.1:61561446-62091873 GCA_033816785.1 Picus viridis
CTTCCCTGCCTATCCTTCCTAAAGAGCTTATACCCATCTATCCCTACATTCCAGTCATGGGAATCATCCCACCAAGGTTCAGTAATAGCCACATGGCATCCCAGCAGCAGAGTGGCCCTTAATTCATCCTGTTTGTTGCCCAAGCTGCGTGCTGGGCTGGCCCTGTCGTCCCCTTGTGCCAACTCCCCTTGGTTTCCACAGGGTGTCCTGGTGTGTCATTCATGTCTTGCCTCAGGGCAGCAAGTTGAGAGCCCTTACCAGCTCTCCATCCCTCTGCCTCTGGTGAGCTGCCCCTCTGTTTGTGACAGGCCAGCAGGAGACTATTAACCCCTCCCCCCTTCAAATCTAGTTTAAAGCAACTTGCAGTTGGAGGGCTAATGGAATTAGTATACTAGATGTTGTTGCTCAGCAACATGCAGGATTATTTATGGCTTTTTTGGGGTAAGATTTGGTACCACTTTGATCAATGGTTATTGAGCAAAGTTGCAGAAACTCCTTCAGAGGAAAAAAATTAAGAACTTACATAGGTGAGAAAGAACAACTCGGCAGTGATTTCAATAGAGTTTCAGAGAAACCAAATGTTATTGCATTGGACTCTTACTCCAGTTAAATATTTTGTAGAAAATGCCAAAAGCAAAGCTGATTTCAGCAGAAATTTGAAATGATAAAGTCATGTGTAGATTTAATTCCAAAGAAGGAGTAGGGAGACAAGGGGTTATTGTGCCTTTTGTTTGTAGTTATCAGAAAGCAGCAAATCCCCCAAATCTACATTCTGTGTAAAATCTGTTGCATTTCTGTATCTTTGTGCATTTCTGTGTCTTTGTGAGCCGTAATTGCCCATCTGGAAGAGAAATTACCTGCTATGTCTGTGCTGTCATGGTAACTGAACAAAAATTAACTATGTAATTTCTCTATACTTTTTCACAAATAAAGTTTTGATTTGACTTGAAAACTTGTCTCATTATATTTAAAATGGAAAATATGGGCTGATATTATTTGTGGATGTTCATTTTAATACAACAAAGTAATAGGTACAAGACAATACATTTCATGAACTAACACAAGGGAGGCTTTCCTTACCATTTCAGAAATGTTTCAGAACATCAAAGCCCTGAATTTGACCTGTCGCTGTTTTCTCACATTAACAGCATAATATTCTTCCATTTGCAAAGATATGTTGTTGGCAAGGCAGCATTAAGATCATATTTCAATATTTTGCAGTCTGGGAGGTCAAACAGGTTTTGTGAATTGGCATTTGTTTCTAAAACTACTTGCTGTGATTTGCAATTACCTCAGACTCCACCAGTTAGCCTTTTCATAAACTAGCAAGAGATCTGCAGTCTCTAGGCAGGGTGAAATCAATATTAATCCACTGCAACTACCTACCCACTCGAGGGTACATGAGTAGTTGCTAAATATTTGTTACTGACTAGCAGAAAGATGCATCACAGTGACTGCAGTAATTAACAAGCTGGCATCAAAATGCGGGGGTGTACTTTTCGGTGCCATTCACCATCTCACACTTGGACAGGTAGAGAAAAGGCCCTGGAGACCAATCTGCCACCATACAAGCCCTGGTCACTTAGCAACTTAATGCTTAATCTTTACAAAAGTCTGAGCTTTTAAGATTCCCAATTGTCTCAAAGGCTAAAAACAGACAAAGGAGGAAAATTTCTGCCTTGCAGCTGAGACTATAGCAAGACACTGCAGAAATCCCTCTCCTACTTTATTCTCTTTTCCTTTTGTGCTTTCCCAACCCTTTACTTTCACGCATTCACAAACTGTATTTTTTCCCCTGCCCTTAAGCAGTAATCATCTTATTTTCACTCTGTTGCTAAGTCCAGGATCACCCTTTTTTTGATGTACTGGTTCAGTTTGGCATTATTTGCCCTCACTTGCTTGTGGTTCTGCGGGGGCCATACTATCCTGTTTTGTCACCTCACTGTACTTGTGCATTTGCCTCACCATATTACAGCTGGAGTATTCTGTAGGATGCTTAGTTACACCTTAAAAGCATTCCAAGTAGACTCCTGGAGTGCATTAACTGATAGCAGTGTGTGATGCACAAGTTTTGTCTTCTGTTGGATGAACATTTTCATCAACAAATGAGAATGATCAATACTCATGGAGTGTGTATTCTGGTTTGTGGTTTTCTCTGATTGTTTTAGGTTTTATTTTTATTTGCATTCTGTTCATTTATTCTAAACCAATTCTGCACAATAGGTTCATTGCCAAGAACAGCAAGAATAATAAACAGTGACCTCCAACCTGCATTATTTCCTCCCAGTTTTTCACAGGCTCTTACCAAATTTCCAACTCTGTTACTCAATCCCTCTCACTAACTGGTGCCTATGTGTCCTGTAACCCCATGCAGAAAGCAAGTTATGGGATCAGAATAGAACCTGCTTGTGGCTGAGACTGAGCACCATCAGGATCTGCCACCATTTCTGAGTCATAGGATTATGCCACAGGAATCAGCTCGGCAGGGTGCTGGCCTGAAAAGAGGGATGATGGTTACGCAGAGTGTTGCGGACTTCATAAAAACAAGTAGCCAGTGTAGCACCAAAACATAAACAGAATCAAAGAATGGCTTAGTTTAGAAGGGACCTCACCAACAATGAGTTAAAAAACAAATGACAGACCTCTGGTGGTGCATGCAGTTATAAAAGTCAGAAAGGGATCTTAGCTCCCTATTTTATAGCATTATATAGGACAGAAAATCCACACTCCTCCATCAGAGGTACCCTAACATTAGCCTTAGAAATGAAAATTCCTTCATCATTTTCTGTATATTGATGTATTGCCTCCAATCCTGTGGCTTGATCCAAGAGTTAATGTTTTATCAATATTAAGCATCAACAGAAAATGTCTAGAAGACTCCATTTGCTTAGTGGAACCCAAATATACTTAAATGTAAGCATCTGATGGATGGTGATATTTTGTCACTTTTTTTTTTTTTTTGTTACCTCCTTGATACTCTAATAGTAGCAACATTAATCTTCTACTAGTTTTTCCAGCTAGTGTCACTGTTTTGAATCCGTTTCAGTATAGATTATAGCTGGCTGGCCTTTGAATACTCATTCTTTCAGTAAAATGCAGACTTCTGTGGTCACAGTCAGTTTTTATATGTGCTTATCCACAAAATATGGAACAAATATGAGAAAAAGATATCTCACTGCCCGAGGTCTTTTTGAAATGCATAGAATAAAAGATCTGTAATGTGAAATTTATAATGCATAATTAATCTCATCTAATGCATAATAAGCTAATCACATAATTAATCCCCTCTCCGGTTAGTGAAAACCTAACCATAATCTCATGTTCATGAGGAACACACTTCATGGAGTACAGATCACCTACCACGGCAAATTATGACCAGAGATAGATAGTAATTTTCAGTATAGAATTTCTGTTTCTGCTTAATAAGGTGTGGCAAAATTGTTTTGGTTTGAACATTACTTTTTAAGGGAAGACGTTATTTCACAGAATGGCAGGGAATGGAAGTGACATCTGAAGATCTTTGAGTCCAACTCCTCTGACAGAGAAGGATCACCTAGAGCAGATTACATAGGAACATGTCTAGGTGGGCCTTGAAAGTCTCCCGAGACAAAGACTCTGCCACCTTTCTGGGCAGCCTGTTCCAGAGC
This sequence comes from Picus viridis, assembly GCA_033816785.1. Classification (NCBI taxonomy): domain Eukaryota; kingdom Metazoa; phylum Chordata; class Aves; order Piciformes; family Picidae; genus Picus; species Picus viridis. The sequence continues at coordinate 61,565,094 of CM066606.1, forward strand.
TCTACCACCCTCAAAGTAAATAAGTTCCTTCTCATGTTTAGGTGGAACTTCCTATGTTCAAGTTTATGCCCATTTCCTCATCCTGTGACTGGGGACCACTGAATCTGGCCCCATCTTCCTGACAACCACCCCTTGTAAGCATTACTTGCAAGCATTAATAAGATTCCCCTTCAGCCTCCTCTACTCCAAGCTAAACAGATTAAATTCCTCAGCCTTTCCTCATATGATAGAGGTTCCAGTCCCCTAATCCTCTCGATGGCCCTGTGTTGGACTCTCTCCAGTAGTTCTTTGACCTTCTTGAGCTGAGGTGCCCAGGACTGGACACAGCTCTCCAGGGCAGAGCAGTGTGAGAGGAGAAGCTCCCTCAGCCTACTGGCCATACTCCTCTTAATGCATCCCAGGATGCCATTGGCCTTCTTGGCTGCAAGAGTAAACTGCTGGATCATGGTAATCCTGCTGTCTACTAGGCAATTTCAGACAATAAAAGAAAATTAAAATGGATAGCACTCGATGATCTATCTTCCTTTACCATTTTTGCATCTGTTTAATGTATTGGTATTAGATTTTATTCATCAATTAAGAAAAATATTTTAAATTACAAGAAATATGGAAAAAGTATGCAGACTGTGTATCTAAGTTGGATGCAGACTGGATTGATTGCCAAGGACTGATTTAATTTCTTTGGCAATTTAATGTGTACTCATTATTTATGTGTATATCTAACTGAGAAATGTGAAGAATCTGATTTAGAGGACTACTCACATATTTAAAGTTAGTCTTGTGCCAAGGTATCATAAAGAATTGAGGCCATAAATCTAAAACTGTGAACCAGAATTTTTTCTCATTAAAAAAGTATTTTCAGTAGGCAATATAAAATATTCAAAAGCACTTCTTTATTTCCACCATTTGAACTAGATGTAAAAGTGGTTGGACTGGGCAGGGTGTGTATGTGTGTGTGTGTTTTGGTTTGGTTTGGGTCTTTGTTTTGGTTTTATTTTTTCTACAAATGTTTTCTCTAAGAATTTGGTCTCATCTCATCTTGTTAGAATGCAAAGACACTAGAATGTACCAAGGGTATAAAGCTCCAGCATTCCTGTATTGCCATAAATTAAGAAAATAAAATATTATAGCTTGCTATTAAGAATAGACTATTAATTTTTAATATTTATAATTTAAAGAAAATTACTTTTTTTGAGCAGGGTTAGAAGAAGAATGTTTATGTAAGCATCTAAATTTCCTGAGATGTGTATTTACTAGAACATATCAAAATATCATTTTTATTAATGCAGAATAATTCTTTTCCTTTGAGCAGTTTCTAGTGGTGTTGCAATGTGGGAGGCCGTGCCTGAATCCATGCCGTTCTGTCATTCCCCAGATTACATTCATAATAAATCAAATCATGTTGGTCAGGTTTTATTAGATGTTTTATTTCAAATCATGAGCATCTGATAAAATACCCTAGCATTTTAGCGACCTATTTCAGTAGTTTGTTGTGTAAATTAATATCTATACTTGCAGATAATACACTAGAATACAATACAATAAACCAGGTTGGAAGAGACCTTCAAGATCATTGCGTCCAACCTATCAACCAATCCAACCCACCTAGACAACTAGATCATGGCACCAAGCACCCCATCAAGTCTCCTCCTGAACACCTCCAATGATGGTGACTCCACCACCTCCCTGGGCAGCCCATTCCAATGGGCAGTCATGATGTGAGACTTAAAATTCATAATATTCTCCCCCCGCTTGCTTTGCACACACTCTCTTCACTTGTAACACAGATATTTTTATGTTCACATAGGCAGAAGGTAAACAATATAATGACAATGCATTGCTCTGATAATCTGACAGCACTGTATTAATGAATTATTCTAAACTAAAGGACCACGTGACTATGGTCTTGCAGTACTTTTCTCATTTAAAACAACTGTTATTGCTAACAAAACCTCTGCATTTTAAAACATGTCTTTATTTTTTGCAGTTGCTAACAGCTCTCTTCAGGGTGATTTCAAAGTACTATTTTAAGTTCTTAGCAAATTAGGAAGTGTGTGGAATTGCATATAACCGGCTATGTCAAAGACCAGACATTTCAAAGTTCTCAGAGTGACTACCTTTTTATAGCACAGGAAGACTGCAGATGTACAAGTTACAGATAAGGGATCATATTTATTAAAAAATGCCTGTTCAGCAAGAGCTCACTACTTTATTCAACATTTTATTCCCAAGATACTATAACCTACATTAGTAGTCTAGTCATTAAATTTAAAATTAAAGAATAAAAATGGAAATTAAATTCAGACAGTTACTAAGACTGCTGCCCTATTTAAAATGCTGCCTGCAGTTCTTCCTTTTTCAGCTGATTTTCATTTGTTTTCACAAATTCAAACAGTTGTTTTTTTGCTTTATCCCTTTCAGCTCATGTTTCCAGAAAATTATGTGGTACATCAACTTGTCCTTCCTCCCTGGCATTAAGAAATGAACTTTTAAATGCCACTACTGCTTCATAAGGAGACTAAAAATTAAAGAAATCTGAGCTGTGCAAAAATTTGTGTTTCTCCTGAAATGCAGGCCAAATATGATATGTCTCACCCATATCCAATTTTAGGTGAATCAAGAGGCAGAAAATGTACCCAAACACGTTTATGAACTTATCCAATGTCCAAAGACAGAGATGTGCAACTGCAAAACTAATTTCATGGTGAGGTAAAGAGAAACTAGGTTCAAAAAACTCCAGCGTAACAATGTATGGGAATTTTTGAAATTCAGGTAAGTACTATATAACTGACACTTTTCAATGTTTCTAATAATGTTGTGTTATTTCGTATCAGTATTCTAAGTATGTGTCCACTCTTTGCTGATGTTGGTGGTGAGCTTTCCTGCTATTACATATATGAGTGTTTGCTTTCCGATGGCAAACAAAAAGCCAGACAGCCAAGTGTGGGGTTGCTGTCCTCTTGGTGTGAATCCTGACTCCATGCAGCTCCTTACAGCTGGCAGTCAGAAAACGAAGAAAAGAAATGATGAATGACTGATGGATAAAAGACTATATTATTTCTTTTAAAGCAGAAAAATGCATTGCCTGCTTTTCCTTGTAAATAACAAGATAATTACATGGAGATAGATAATAACTGTCTTATTACTAAGACCTCATGTTGTGCCCTAGACGTTTTTATGGCAGGAGCCTTCCATCAGCACCAGCTGCTGCTCTTTTGTCTTCAACCCCCGCAACCCCCACTCCTTCCAGGCAGCCGATATCCCAGTGCACAGCGAGAAGAGGGCTGCTCTCCACCTGACATCCCTGCTGAGCATCTGGGTGCCTTCGCCCACTGCCTGGCAGCTCTGCTGGCAATAAGCTCCTATAAGAAACTGGCAGTGGAAAGTTTCCTGATCTTCTTCCTGATCAATGATTTAGATAAGGGGATTGAGTGCACGCTCAGTAAGTGTGCACTTGACATGAAATTAAGTGGGAGTGTTAATCTGCTTGAGGGTATGTGGTGGAGTAGGAAGGTTCCCCCCCCACACACACAAAAGAATTCCACAGCTAACTCAGCCGGAGAAGCAGATGAAAGCTGTATTTTACAAGCAGATATGGAATGCAATGAATATGTACAAAAATATACAATATTTACAATATATACAGAAGTATACAGGAATGTATGTAATACAGGAAACCTTTCCCCAACCCCCCTGCCGCCAGGGGGGGTTTGGCCTGCCCCTCCCTTCACCCTCCCTACCTTCCCTTTTTCCCAAAAGGGTTAGAGAGAGAGAGAAAGGAAGGTAATTAAAAGGGGAAAACTTTGTTAAAGCTCAAAGCGAATGCAAAAAAGTTAGTTTTCTTATCTGGTTAGCAAGAATCGTAGAGAGAAACGAGCCAGCTCACAGCACAGGGGGAAGAAGAAGACAACTACTGACTGCCCCCCCGACTGAAAGACTAAACAAGAATCTACAGCCAGGTTCCACCAATGAAATTGGATTAGCATATCTCTTGTTTTCATTCTAATATCAAAACATTCGGCTAGAGTGTTCAGAAAGTGTCTCTTTCTTAAAGGCACAGCCTAAACCGGTCACAATCCACCCCTGCTAAACAATTTCATTGGCTGTTCATACTGTCCATCCAATCTAAAACAATATCTACGGTTTGTAAGTAAAGTTCATAGTCCATTCCAGCTATCCTCAGGTGTAGATGATTCAGAAGTCCAAGAAAGAAGAAAAATGGAAAACAGTTTGTCTCTTCGCAGACGAAGCGAAGAAAAGGGAAAACAGGGAAACAGGTAAACAGGGACTGTCAGTTGACTCAGGGTTCATGCACCGTGGATTCCTCAGGGATTCTTCCTTTGGGCGCGATGTAGCTGTACAACACTCTGAAATTAAACTCTTTTAGCTAAAGTCAAATTTCTTTGTGGAATACACTGAATTTCACCATTCTCTTGCATTACCCAATAAGTGTGACCCGGACCTTCAGCTGAAACCACCCCTCGGACAGGTTTAGCCTCTCCTGAGGGAGAAAACACCCAAACAGTTTTACCTAACAGATTCTTTTCTTTAACAACAGGAACTCTATCACCTTCTACTTTCTGTAGCAGATCTGAGTGTGCAGGTCCATCTCGGTTCACTGAACCTCTACTATTTACCAGCCAGGTTGCTTGTGCTAAATGTTTTTCCCAGTTTTTTAAAGATCCACCCCCCATGGCTTTAAGAGTGGTCTTCAACAAACCGTGGTAGCGTTCAATCTTCCCTGCAGCTGGTGCATAGTAGGGGATGTGGAATATCCACTCGATGCCGTGCTCTTTGGCCCAGCTCTTTACAAGGTTGTTTTTGAAGTGAGTTCCGTTGTCTGACTCAATCCTCTCTGGAGTTCCGTGTCTCCACAGGATTTGTCTCTCCAGACCGAGAATGGTGTTGCGTGCAGTCGCATGTGGAACTGGATAAGTTTCCAACCATCCAGTGTTTGCCTCTACCATAGTAAGCACATACTGCTTACCAGAACGAGAACGTGGTTGAGTGATGTAGTCAACTTGCCAAGCTTCACCATACTTGTACTTGGACCATCTGTCACCATACCATAAGGGCTTAAGTCGTTTTGCCTGCTTAATAGCAGCACAAATGTCACAGTCATGGATGACTTGTGTGATAGCATCCATGGAAATGTCTATGGATCTGTCACGTGCCCACTGGTAGGTTGCATCTCTGCCTTGATGTCCTGACGAATCGTGAGCCCACCGAGCTAAGAATATCTCACCTCGGTGTTTCCAGTCGAGATCAAGATCAGAGTCCATGTCTACTGGAGAAACTCTTGCGGCTAGATCTGCTTGCTGATTGTGTTGCTGTTCCTCAGTAGCTTTGCTCTTAGGAATGTGAGCATCAATGTGTCTCACCTTCACTGGAATTCTCTCGATTCGATCAGCAATGTCTTGTCACAGGTCAGCTGCCCAAATGGGCTTTCCTTTCCTCTGCCAACCACTCTTTTTCCAGTTCTTTAGCCAACCCCACAGAGCATTGGCTACCATCCATGAGTCGGTGTAGAGATAAAGCTTTGGCCATCTCTCGCGTTCAGCTACGTCGAGAGCTAGCTGGACAGCTTTTACCTCTGCGAACTGACTGGATTCTCCTTCTCCATCCTTCGCCTCTGCAACTCGGCGTGTTGGACTCCACACTGCAGACTTCCACCTTCGCTTGTTCCCGACAAGACGACAGGAACCATCTGTGAACAAAGCATATTTCTTTTCATCATCAGATAGGTCATTGTAAGGAGGAGCTTCCTCAGCACGAGTTACTCTCTCCTCTGGAGGTTTAGTACAGTTGGTACCCTCAGGCCAACTTGAGATCACCTCCACCAGACCAGGTCTTTCAAGATTTCCCATTCGAGCTCTCTGTGTTATCAGAGCCATCCACTTAGACCAGGTGGAATCTGTTGCATGATGTGGTGTGGAACCTTTGCCTTTGAACATCCAATTCAAAACTGGTAATCTGGGAGCTAAGAGAAGTTGTGATTCAGTTCCAATTACTTCAGAAGCTGCTTTCACTCCTTCATAGGCAGCTAGAATCTCTTTCTCTGTTGGAGTATAATTAGCCTCTGAACCTCTGTAACCTCGACTCCAGAAACCAAGAGGTCGTCCACGTGTTTCACCTGGAGCTCTTTGCCACAAGCACCAGGTTGGACCATTGTCACTTGCAGCCGTGTACAAAATGTTCTTAATGTCTGGACCATCTTGGACAGGTCCCAGACCCATTGCTTGCACTACCTCTTGCTTTATCTGGTCAAAGGCTGCTTGTTGTTCAGGTCCTCAGTGGAAATGGTTTCTCTTTTGAGTCACATCATACAGAGGCCTCACAATCTGACTGTATCCAGGAATGTGCAGTCTCCAAAATCCCACTATCCCCAAGAAACGTAGAGTTTCTTGCTTGTTCATGGGATTTGCCATGGTAGAGACTTTATTTACCACATCCACTGGAATGTGTCGGCGTCCATCCTGCCACCGCACTCCCAGAAACTGGATCTCTCTGGTAGGTCCTTTCACCTTGTCTCGCTTGATGGCGAAACCTGCATTCAGAAGAATGTCAATGATTTTGTTACCTTTCTCGAAGACTTCCTCAGCAGTTTTTCCCCAGATGATGATGTCATCGATGAACTGGATGTGTTCTGGAGCACCACCTTCCTCCAGAGCATCGTGGATCACTGCATGACAGATGCTTGAGCTGTGGATCCAGCCCATTTGCAACCTGTTGAAAGTGTAGTGGATTCCTCTCCAGGTGAAAGCAAACTGAGGCCTGCATTCCTCTGCTATGGGAATAGAGAAGAAGGCATTAGCAATGTCTATGGTAGTGTACCATTTGGCCTCTTTGGATTCCAGCTCATATTGGAGTTCCATCATGTCTGGTACTGCTGCACTCATAGGTGGAGTTACTTCATTCAGGGCTCGGTAGTCGACTGTCAGACGCCAGTCTCCATTCGGCTTTCGCACAGGCCACACTGGACTGTTGAAAGGTGAATGAGTTTTGCTGATGACTTTCTGACTCTCCAACTGACGAATCAGATTCTGAATGGGCAACAAAGAGTCACGGTTGGTTTTGTATTGTCTGTGATGCACAGTCTGAGAAGCAACCGGCAATTTAATGTCCTGGATCAGTGCTGGGCCCCATCCTCTTTAATATCTTCATTGATGATCTGGATGAGGAAATTGTGACAGTCATCAGCAAATTTGCAGATGACACCAAGTTGGGAGCAGATGTTGACCTGTTAGAGGGCAGAAAGGCTCTGCAGAGGGCCCTTGACAGACTGGACAGATGGGCGGAGTCCAATATGATGACATTCCAAAAAATCCAAGTGCCGAGTGCTGCACTTTGGCCACAACAACCCCATGCAGAGCTACAGGCTAGGGTCAGAGTGGCTGGAGAGCTGCCAAACAGAGAGGGACCTGGGGGTACTGGTTGACAGACACATGAACATGAGCCAGCAGTGTGCCCAGGTTTCCAAGAAGGCCAACGGCATCCTGGCCTGCATTAGGAATAATGTGGCCAGCAGGAGCAGGGAATTCATTGTGCCCCTGTACTCTGTATTGTTTAGGCCACGCCTTGAGTACTGTGTCCAGTTCTGGGCCATTCAGTTTAAGAAGGACATCAAGACACTTGAACGTGTCCAGAGAAGGGCAACAAGGCCTACGAGGAGAGGCTGAGGGAGCTGGGATTCTTTAGACTGGAGAAGAGGAGGCTCAGGGGCGACCTCATTGCTCTCTACAACTACCTGAAGGGTGGTTGTAGCCAGGAAGGGGTTGGCCTCTTCTCTCCAGCAACCAGCACCAGAACAAGAGGACACAGTCTCAAGCTGCAACAGGGGAAGTTTAGGCTCGAGGTGAGGAGAAAGTACTTCACCAAGAGAGTCATTCGCCATTGGAATGGGCTGCCCAGGGAGGTGGTGGAGTCACCGTCCCTGGAGGTGTTCAAGTGGGGATTGGACGTGGCACTTGGTGCCATGGTCTAGTCATGAGGTCTGTGGTGACAGATTGGACTCGATGATCTTTGAGGTCTCTTCCAACCTTGGTGATACTGTGATACTGTGAACAGCTGCTGTTTCTCTTTCTGAGCTTGGCTGCTGACCTTTAATTAACAAGATAAGAAACTAATTCTTTTTTTTCCTTTCCTTAGCACACACTTTGAACTAACAGAATTTCCCCCTTAATAATTACTTCTCTCTCTAACCCTTTTTGGGAAAAAAGGGAGGAAGGGAGAGAAGGGGGTTTTGGGGGACCCTTCTCTCTGGAGGAGGGAAGGTTTTCTGTGTTACATTATTTGCTGTATATTTCTGTATATATTGTAAATACTGTATATTGTGTATATATTCACTGCATTTCATCATGCTTGTAAAATATAGCCCTTCAATTGTTGCTTCTCCCACTGAGTTAGCCATGGTTTCTCTGTGTTTGGGAGGGAATTGAACTTCTCTCACCACCACAATGAGTGGCAGAGATATTAATAAATTATTTACAGTCAATATTTACAGGTACTGGTATTCAGTTGGAAGAACTATTCCTACAGAATGAATATATATGGGCAATTTGAACAGTTTAGATGAATTGGAGAATTTAGAAATTTAGAAATGAAACTTTATTTGGAAGGGGGCGGGAAGAGCGGGTGGGTAGGGGAACTTGCAGGTCACTGGCAAGTCCACAAAACAGAGGTTTGGCATAACCCTTAACAGAAACTTTATAAGGAAATATTTGGTTTCCTCACAAACTAAGAACTTTCATGGAATCTTTCCTTGGTACTGCATTTATAGTCCAGAAATTGTGACACGGATGTGCCATAATAAGGAAATCAAAAAATGGTGCTGACTGCATGGCGCTGTGCCATGTGGCTCCCGCTTCTCCCAGAGCCAAAGGTCCTGAAGCCTCCCAGGAAAATTTTGGAGGCTTTCGCAGCTCAGTGCATGGGGCGTGTTGCTTGAGAAGGGCTTACTGCTTGGGTGAAAATCCTTGTTGCAGAGGTTCACAGGGCATGGCAAAACAGCTTTTCTCCAAGGTGTGGTGGGGGCAACTGCCCCACTGCCCACGGGTTCAGCCACGGCAGCCACTGGTCCAGAAGATGCAATATCCCCGTTCGGAGGGGGCTGTAGCAGTCCAGGCTGGGTGGTGCACGCCAGTTACCACAGCTCCCTCATGTGGTGATGCGTCAGGTGATGGCTGGCTCCGTCCCTGGGACATGGGGTACAGACCACGGGGCCGGCACCCAGTGTGGTGGCATCCATAGCCAGGCAACGGCTATGCACCAGGCAAGTGGTGGCAGTCCACAGGCAGTCAGGAACACGGCTATGCACCAGGCAAGTGGTGGCAGTCCACAGGCAGTCAGGAACACTGTTTCAGGTCCTGGGCAAAGCAGACCCTTTGGCAATGTGGTGAGTGAAGCAAATGCAAGAATGAACACAAACACAGGCACAGATGCTTGTTTACCAAAACAACCCTTATTTAACATTTGCCACAATGAATACTGGTCCAATAAGCAACTTTGTAAACAGAATAATTAACCAATGATGTTGTGTTTTACTAAATATAGTATAAGCATGTGCCATGAATAAGGCAAGCATAAGTATAACATGTGAACTTTGTTTACTACAGCAGCGGAAAACATGCCCAGGAAGGTTGTTTAACTGGATTCATTGACACCTTGTCCCTTTGTCAACTTGGCACCAAAATCCACCCCACTCCAGAAGGGAGAGGGAAGATGGGTTCTGAGCAAACATGTAGGGACACTTCCTGGCAATATTTGGGACATAACTTGGGACATAAGCACCATTCACCACACCCCAACCTGCATTTATACTGGGGATTGCCTCAACCTAAGCGGAAGAACCTCATAAGGTGCACAAAAGCCTGCTGTACAAGCTTTTCCAAGACCCTCCCATCCTTCATGCATATCAACTATCACCCAGCTTGGTGGTGTCAGCAGACTTGCTGAAGGTGCACTCAGTCCCACTGTTACTATAATTGATGAGAATATTAAACAGTACTGGTCCAAATATGCATTCCGGAGGGGCACCACTCATCACTCTTCTCCACCTGAACAATAAGCCATTGACCACTACCCTCGCAATGTGACCATGCAACCAATTCCTTATACACTGAACAGTCCATTCAAATCCACATCTCTCCAGTTTAAAGAGAAAAATGTGGAGGGCTACATTAAAGATCTAATAGAAGTCCAGAGAGGTGACATTCATAGCAATTACCCTATCAATTGCTGTAGTCACTCCATCATAGTAGGCTACTAGATTGGACACTCAAGACATGCTCTTGGTGAAGCCATCCTGTGTGGAATCACCTTCCTGTCTTCCATGTAGCTTAGCATAGCTTCTAGGATTTGTTGCATGATCTTCCCAGGCACAAAGGTGAGGCTGACAGGTTGGTAGTTTCTAGGGTCCTCCTTTCTACACTGTTTAAAAATGGGTGAAATATTCCTGTTTTTTCAGTCACTAGGGACTTCACCTACTACTATGACTTTTCAGATATCATGGAGAGTGCCTTGGCAACTGAATTAGCAAATTCCCCTGAGACTCTAGGATACACTTTGTCAGGTCCCACAGACTTATGTATGTTCAGGTTCCTCAGGTGGTTAGGAACCTACCTGATCTTCTCTTACAATGGACTTCACTCCTCTGGTCCCCAACCAGTGGTCCATTCACTCGAGAGCTGTGAAAGTAGAGGCTGCCAGTGAAGACTGAAGCAGAAAAGTTGTTGAGTTCTCCTTGTCTGTTGCTACCAGATATGCCAACATGTTTCCCTGATTCATTTGCTCTCCCATGGTAGCATTCAGCAAGGTCTTTGGGTGATTATTGCGCAAAGAAAATCTCACTTAGAAATACAGAGTTGCTGAAAACAAGACTCTGAATTTAAATCCTTTAATTTTCATTAGGGGTAAAAAAAAAAAGCAAAAGCCTAGACTACATTTTAAAATAATAAGCATCTCTCTGTTACTAAGTCTTGAGAAATGTGGGGAGGCCTGTCTACCCCGACTTCAGCAAGGCCTTTGACACCGTCCCCCACAGCAAACTGCTGGCTAAGCTGTCAGCTCATGGCTTGGACAGCAACACTCTGCGCTGGGTTAGGAACTGGCTGGAGGGCCAGGCCCAGAGAGTGGTGGTCAATGGTGCCATCTCCAGCTGGAGGCCAGTCACCAGTGGTGTCCCCCAGGGATCAGTGCTGGGCCCCATCCTCTTCAATGTCTTCATTGACGATCTGGATGAGAGCATTGAGACAGTCATCAGCAAATTTGCAGATGACACCAAGTTGTGAGCAGATGTTGGTCAGTTAGAGGATAGAAGGGCCCTGCAGAGGGACCTTGACCGACTGGACAGATGGGCTGAGTCCAATGGGATGGCATTCAACACGTCCAAGTGCCAGGTGCTGCACTTTGGCCACAACAACCCCATGCAGAGCTACAGGCTGGGGTTGGAGTGGCTGGAGAGCTGCCAAACAGAGAGGTACCTGGGGGTGTTGATCGACAGCCCCCTAAACATGAGCCAGCAGTGTGCCTAGGTGGCCAAGAAGGCCAATGGCATCCTGGCCTGTATTAGGAATAGTGTGGCCAGCAGGAGCAGGGAGGTCATTGTGCCCCTGTACTCTGCAGTGGTTAGGCGATACCTTGAGTCCTGTGTCCAGTTCTGGGCCACTCAGTTTAAGAAGGACATTGAGACACTTGAACGTGTCCAGAGAAGGGCAACAAGGCTGGTGAGAGGCCTTGAGCACAAGCCCTATGAGGAGAGGCTGAGGGAGCTGGGATTGTTTAGCCTGGAGAAGAGGAGGCTCAGGGGCGACCTCATTGCTCTCTACAACTACCTGAAGGGTGGTTGTAGCCAGGAAGGGGTTGGCCTCTTCTCCCTAGCAACCAGCACCAGAACAAGGGGACACAGTCCCAAGCTGCAGCAGGGGAAGTTTAAGCTCAAGGTGAGGAGAAAGTTCTTCACCGAGATAGTCATTCGCCATTGGAATGGGCTGCCCTGGGAGGTAGTGGAGTCACCATCCCTGGAGGTGTTCAAGAGGGGATTGAACGTGGCACTTGGTGCCATGGTCTAGTCATGGGGTCTGTGGTGACAGGTTGGACTCGATGATCTTTGAGGTCTCTTCCAACATTAGTGATACTGTGATACTGTAATGCAGTAATTTTAGAGTAGGGTGCTTGCATGTTTGTTTTGTACCAAAGCCCATCTCCCTCCAGCAGTTTCCATATTTTGAGCTTCAAAAAACTGTTCCCTGTCTGCATACAAAACATATGCAAGAACTTTTCCTTTTTTTTTTTCCCGAGGATGTGAGAATATGCCTTCCTACCACACACAGAGATTGCAATAATTGTTTTCTTTTTCCTGCCCCTCCTCCTTCTCCCTTTCTTTTGCCCTCTCCTTTTCCTTTGTATTTCTTCCTCCTTTACATTTTAAATATCTATTTTTTTGATGGCGATCATACAGAATGGGGAAAGACAAGTCAGGTTTCTTGAAATTCAGTCTGCTATAGCTTTACGGCTTCATATCTTTTAAAGATTCTGCTGAACATGCTGTTCCTGATGAACTTGCTACAAATCCTGGCATTTTTTTTTCATATGTGATGAGTCTTGTGTTTAAGCTATGTGGTGAAGGCACCATATGCCCAGAATTATGCCCTGAATACTGTAAAACTTGTCCTAACATGTTTGGACACATTCCCCTTCCACCCTCCTTTACAGAGTGGGTACTCAGCCCAGAGCTGAGGGAAACAAACACCAGGGCACCAGCCAGATAGTAAAAACAACCCAACTTGCCTTCTAAGGGGTAAGCAGCAACATGCACCCATTGCATGGGATGCTTGTGCTACTGCCAAGTAAGGTCACAATTCTAGCTTCGAGCTTTCTATAGGCTAAAGCTGTTGACAATGATTGCCCATTGGCCAAATCCAGCCTAGATAAATTTACAAGTATTACCCCAACTTATACACAAGTTGTTCTCTCTTTGCTACCAAGCTTCAAAGCTATCAAGCTCCTTGCTATTGCTTCTATCAAGCTCCACTCATAAGCATACTACTAGCCTCTGCAGTATGGAGGGAAGCCAGCAATTGGGAAGGGCCACAGAACCTCAGATCCTGGAAATTTACAAAGGAGAGTGTGGTGGTGAAAGAAGGTTCAGTTCTCCCGACACACACAGAAAAACTACGTCTAACTCAGTCAGAGAAGCAAAAATGGAAAAGAGCTATATTTTACAAGCATGATGAAATGCAATGAATATATACACAATATACAGTATTTACAATATATACAGAAATATACAGTAAAGAACGTAACACAGAAAACCTGGCCTCCTCCAGCGAGGAGGGTCCCCTCAAAACTCCCTTCTCTCCCTTCCTCCCTTTTTTCCCAAAAAGGGTTAGAGAGAGAAGTAATTATCAATGGGGAAATCCTGTTAGTTCAAAGCGTGTGCTAAGGAAAGGAAAAAACTGAATTAGTTTCTTATCTTGTGAGTTGAAGGTCAACACCAAGCTCAGAAAGAGAAACAGCAGCTGTTCAGACTCAGACTGAAACAGAGACTGACTGACTGAGATTCAAACTGAACTGAAACTAAAATTTAAAGTTGCATTCTACCAATTTACCAATGAAATTTGTTTAGAATATATTTGTTTTCTTTCTCACACCAGAACATTCAGCCAGAGTGTTCCAGTAACTGTCCCTTTCTTAAAGGCATAGCCTAAAACGGTCACACAGAGTCCATTGCTGAAAGCTCCAGAAAACTGCAGCACTGTATCGACAGTCCCAATGGATCAGAAGATTGCTTGCTGTGTCTTAAAGAGGACTGGACCCCCAAGGGTAAGTCTTTAGCCCAGAGCAGGAAGACTAGCCCAAATATCAGCAGTCCAAGCATCTGCTACAGCTATAGGCAGCAGACAACGAACCACAGAGCCTCTGTGCTTAGCTTGTGAAAGCAGGAACTGCATGCAGTTGCATCCTGTATGACCCCACTGTTTGCGGCAGAAGGGAAAGGGAGCTGCCATTGCACTCACTCTGCAGCCCTGTAAACACCAGGGCAACTCAAGGTCAGGACTACCTGTGAGTGTCCTGTACAAAGGACTGTCTCGTAACCAAGCTGGGGGCAGGAGTTGATCTGCTGGAGGGAAGAGAAGCTTTGCAGAGGGACCTCGACAGGCTGGACAGATGGGCAGAGTCCATGGCATGAGATTGAACACATCCAAGTGCCGGGTTCTGCACATTGGCCACAGCAACCCCATGCAGTGCTACAGGCTGGGGTCAGAGTGGCTGGAGAGCAACCAGGCAGAGAGGGACCTGGGGGTACTGGTTGATGATAGGATGAACATGAGCTTGCAGTGTGCCCAGGCAGCCAAGAGGGCCAATGGCATCCTGGCCTGCATCAGGAACAGTGTGACCAGCAGGAGCAGGGAGGTCATTCTCCCCTTGTACACTGCACTGGTTAGGCCACACCTCGAGTACTGTGTTCAGTTCTGGGCCCCTCAGTTTAGGAAGGAGGCTGACTTGCTGGAGTGTGTCCAGAGGAGGGCAACAAGGTTGGTGAGGGGTTTGGAACACAAGCCCTTTGAAGAGCGGCTGAGGGAGCTGGGGTTGCTTAGCCTGGAGAAGAGGAGACTCAGGGGTGACCTTATTGCTCTCTACAACTACCTGAATGGAGGTTGTAGACAGGTGGATGTTGGTCTCTTCTCCCAGGCAGCCAGCACCAGAACAAGAGGACACAGTCTCAAGCTGCGCCAGGGCAGGTTTAGACTGGAAGTTAGGAGGAAGTTCTATACAGAGACAGTGATTCCCCATTGGAATGGGCTGCCTGGGGAGGTGGTGGAGTCACTTTCATTGGAGGTGTTCAGGAGGAGACTTGATGGGGTGCTTGGTGACATGATCTAGTTGTTTGATGGGTTGGACGCGATGATCTTGAAGGTCTCTTCCAACCTGGTGTATTGTATTGTATTGTAACCTCAGAAATTGGAAAGCAGTCACTGAGAAGAATTGGCATCACTTGCTCCATTCAAGCTGAGCCAAGGGGAACTGCCACTCTGCGCAGCTGTGCCCCTCTGTCAATTTAATAATTAATAAATTAATAACTTCTTAATCACAAGCCATTATGATTGAATGCTGTTTATTTGGGGTTTATTCAACAATACAATACAATACAATACAATACAATACAATACAATACAACAGGTTGGAAGAGACCTTCAAGATCATCGTGTCCAACCCATCAACCAATCCAACCCACCTACACAACTAAACCATGCAACCAAACACCCCATCAAGTCTCCAAAGACCCAAGTCCTGAGATACTGACAGAAAAGCACATTTATCACAGTGTGGAACATAGGTGTTGCATAAGAACAGTCAGCTCTACTGGGCAAATGAATGTCAACATCAGGATTCCAAGTATATTTTAAGTTATAAAAACAAATAGTAGTTGAGGGAGTGAAGGCAGAAGGAAAGAAAATTTAACTGCAGGCAACTGTTATCTTACAGAAGACCAGTGTGTTGCATGATCACATTCTTATTATCTTCTTCATAATCTTATTTTTATCTGCAGATTTCTTAACGGCACAGCCTAAACCGGTCACAATCCACCCCTGCTAAACAATTTCATTGGCTGTTCGTACTGTCCATCCAATCTAAAACAATATCTATAGTTTGTATGTAAAGTTCATAGTCCATTCCGGCTATCCTCAGGTGTAGATGATTCAGAAGTCCAAGAAACAAGAAAATTGAAAACAGTTTGTCTCTTTGCAGACGAAGCGAAGAAAAGGGAAAACAGGGAAACAGGGAAACAGGGACTCACAGTTGACTCAGGGCTCTCAGGGTTCTCAGGGTTTCGTGCACTGTAGATTCCTCAGAGATTCTTCCTTTGGGTGCGATGTAGCTGTACAACACTCTGAATTTAAACTCTTTCAGCTAAAGTTAAATTTCTTTGTGGAATACACTGAATTTCACCATTCTCTTGCATTACCCAATAAGTGTGACCCGGACCTTCAGCTAAAACCACCCCTCGGACAGGTTTAGCCTCTCCTGAGGAGAAAACACCCAAAGAGTTTTACCTAACAGATTCTTTTCTCTAACAACAGGAACTCTATCACCTTCTACTTTCTGTAGCAGATCTGAGTGTGCAGGTCCAGCTCGGTTCACTGAACCTCTACTATTTACCAGCCAGGTTGCTTGTGCTAAATGCTTTTCCCAGTTTTTCAAAGGTCCACCCCCATGGCTTTAAGAGTGGTCTTCAACAAACCGTTGTAACGTTCAATCTTCCCTGCAGCTGGTGCATAGTAGGGAATGTGGAATATCCACTCAATACCGTGCTCTTTGGCCCAGCTCTTTACAAGGCTGTTTTTGAAGTGAGTTCCGTTGTCTGACTCAATCCTCTCTGGAGTTCCGTGTCTCCACAGGATTTGTCTCTCCAGACCAAGAACGGTGTTGCGTGCAGTTGCATGGGGAACTGGATAAGTTTCCAACCATCCAGTGTTTGCCTCTACCATAGTAAGCACATACTGCTTACCAGAACGAGAACGTGGTAGAGTGATGTAGTCAACTTGCCAAGCTTCACCATACTTGTACTTGGACCATCTGTCACCATACCATAAGGGCTTAAGTTGCTTTGCCTGCTTAATAGCAGCACAAATGTCACAGTCATGGATGACTTGTGTGACAGCATCCATGGAAATGTCTATGGATCTGTCACGTGCCCACTGGTAGGTTGCATCTCTGCCTTGATGTCCTGACGAATCGTGAGCCCACTGAGCTAAGAACATCTCACCTCGGTGTTTCCAGTCGAGATCAAGATCAGAGTCCATGTCTACTGGAGAAACTCCTGCAGCTAGATCTGCCTGATGGTTGTGTTGCTGTTCCTCAGTAGCTCTGCTCTTAGGGATGTGAGCATCAATGTGTCTCACCTTCACTGGAATTCTCTCGATTCGATCAGCAATGTCCTGCCACAGGTCAGCTGCCCAAATAGGCTTTCCTTTTCTCTGCCAACCATTTCTCTTCCAGTTCTTTAGCCAACCCCACAGAGCATTGGCTACCATCCATGAGTCGGTGTAGATATAAAGCTTTGGCCATCTCTCACGTTCAGCTACGTCGAGAGCTAGCTGGACAGCTTTTACCTCTGCGAACTGACTGGATTCTCCTTCTCCATCCTTTGCTTCTGCGACTTGTCATGTTGGACTCCACACTGCAGACTTCCACCTTCGCTTATTCCTGACAAGATGACAGGAACCGTCTGTGAACAAAGCATATTTCTTTTCATCATCAGATAGGTCATTGTAAGGAGGAGCTTCCTCAGCATGAGTTACTCTCTCCTCTGGAGGTTTAGTACAGTTGGTACCTTCAGGCCAACTTGAGATCACCTCCACCAGACCAGGTCTTTCAAGATTTCCCATTCGAGCTCTCTGTGTTATCAGAGCCATCCGCTTAGACCAGGTGGAATCTGTTGCATGATGTGGTGTAGAACCTTTGCCTTTGAACATCCAATTCAAAACTGGTAATCTGGGAGCTAAGAGAAGTTGTGATTTAGTTCCAATTACTTCAGAAGCTGCTTTTACTCCTTCATAGGCAGCTAGAATCTCTTTCTCTGTTGGAGTATAATTAGCCTCTGAACCTCTGTAACCTCAACTCCAGAAACCAAGAGGTCGTCCATGTGTCTCACCTGGAGCTCTTTGCCAAAGCACCAGGTTGGACCATTGTCACTTGCAGCCGTGTACAAAATGTTCTTAATGTCTGGACCATCTCGGACAGGTCCCAGACCCATGGCTTGAACTACCTCTTGTTTTATCTCGTCAAAGGCTGCTTGTTGTTCAGGTCCTCAGTGGAAACTGTTTCTCTTTCGAGTCACATCATACAGAGGTTTCACAATCTGACTGTATCCAGGGATGTGCAGTCTCCAAAATCCCACTATCCCCAAGAAACGTAGAGTTTCTTGCTTGTTCATGGGATTTGCCATGGTAGAGACTCTATTTACCACATCCACTGGAATGTGTTGGCGTCCATCCTGCCACCGCGCTCCCAGAAACTGAATCTCCCTGGTAGGTCCTTTCACCTTGTCTCACTTGATGGCAAAACCTGCATTCAGAAGAATGTCAATGATTTTGTTACCTTTCTCGAAGACTTCCTCAGCAGTTTTACCCCAGACGATGATGTCATCGATAAACTGGATGTGTTCTGGAGCACCACCTTCCTCCAGAGCATCATGGATCACTGCATGACAGATGCTTGAGCTGTGGATCCAGCCCATTGGCAACCTGTTGAAAGTGTACTGGATTCCTCTCCAGGTGAAAGCAAACTGAGGCCTGCATTCCTCTGCTATGGGAATAGAGAAGAAGGCATTAGCAATGTCTATGGTAGCATACCATTTGGCTTCTTTGGATTCCAGCTCATACTGGAGTTCCATCATGTCTGGTACTGCTGCACTCATAGGCGGAGTTACTTCATTCAGGGCTCGGTAGTCGACTGTCAGACGCCAGTCTCCACTCTGCTTTCGCACAGGCCACACTGGACTGTTGAAAGGTGAATGAGTTTTGCTGATGACTTTCTGACTCTCCAGCTGACGAATCAGATTCTGAATGGGCAACAAAGAGTCACGGTTGGTTCTGTATTGTCTGTGATGCACAGTCTGAGAAGCCACCGGCAATTTAATGTCCTGAATCTTGTGTTGTCCCACAACTGCAGATTCATCAGAAAGCTCATGTCTAACAGACAGCCTCAGTTTTTGTCCACCGATTTCTACAGATGCTACTCCAAAAGCCCATTTGTAAGCTCTAGGGTCTTTGAAACGCCCTTCTCTCAGAAAATCAATTCCCAAAATACAAGGTGCGTCAGGTCCGGTCACAACTGTATGCTTCCTCCACTGTTTACCAGTTAAACTTATATCAACCTCCACCTTAGTTAACTCTTGAGATCCACCAGTGACTCCCAGAATAGTTATAGCTTCTGATCCCTGATAATTTGATGGCATTATGGTGCACTGAGCCCCTGTGTCAACCAAGGCCCTGTACTTCTGAAATTGTGAAGTGCCAGGCCACTGGATGTACACATCCCAATAGATTCTGTTATCTCTGTTATCCCTCTCCTCCCCCTGGCGGGAGGCAGGGCACCCCTAGTTATGGGGAACATGCCCACATGTGCAATGAGCACATGGTGCAGTGTTAGAACTGGAGCCACTGTTGGAGCTATTAGAGTTGTCCTGGGGAACTGTGGAAGTAACAGCTACCCTTCTGGTATTGCTACCTCGGGTTCTGCCACTTTGCAGTTCCCTCAGCCTCCTGAAAAGAATAGCAGTTGGTTGACCATCCCATCTGTTCATGTTTTCACCAAACTGATCACGCAGAGTTATCCAAATACTCGCGCGTGATTGCCTCGGTGGTCTGTTTTGCTTGGATCTGTTTTGGAATGACCTGTTTTGGAATGACATCCTTGGAGGACATCTATTCCTCACAGAGGAAACCTGTATCCATCTGGAGGAAGAATTGGAATTATCTCCTTGTGTCAGTTGGGAGATGGTATTTTTAAATTCATCCTTCAGCTCTTTCATGCAATTCTCAATTTTTCCAGACAGAGTTTCAATGTCTGAAACCAAAGAAACACGTGTCATGCTATCCTCCAATTGTCTCATCTGATCAGTGAGTTGGCCAACCGTAGGAGAAGCTCCACCATAATTTCTTGCTACAATTCTGCTTGCCAGAATATTTGCATAATTAGGAGGAGCAAGTTTGATGAGCTTCTTAGCAAGACCAGTTCCTACAGGAGTTTCATCAGGATTCAGAGTTTCATGGCCACCATAGAGTACCTCTCTAACAGCAAATTCTCTCAGACGCTTGATTCCCTCATCTATGGTAGTCCAGGGTTTAGGATTCCATGGAAGATCATCTCGGGAAGGATACCTCATGAGAGTTGCCATTAAAAGGCGTATCCACAGAGTAACCTTGCCGAGAGTCCTGCCTAGATGTCTATCTATTCCATTATCCTTTGAGAGAGTTCCTAGCTGAGCTGCTGACTTGTCTCCAACTACCTGAGCTGGAGCACCTGTGTCATAGCATCTACTAAGCCAAGCTAGAATTGGCTCCTTATCTGTTCTGATGTAATCTTTACGCACATTCTGCAATTCTTCCCTTGGCGACGAACAGCTGTCTATGTCATCTGACTCCTCCTCTGCCTCCTCTTCCTGAAGTTCTTGTCCCAATAATCTTACTGTCGCTCTCCTGAGAATCTCTTTAAGGTCAGGAGTACCACCTCTAGTTGTTCTGCTATCAGCAATTTGCCCTGCATCTCCATCCAGTGATGATCTCAATAACTCAGCTATATCTTTACGACAAACCTTTTTCTCCAACTCAGCAGGGTCTCTTTGAGCAGAAGTTCCCTCAGCAGGATCATCTCCTGGATCAGCTTTGCCCTTTCCATTTCTTGTATTTAGAACAGCTACCTGCTTAACTGGAGCTGTGTTTGGATTTACAGCTGCCTTAACAGAAGCTGACAGGTTTTGAGATGAATCAGCTGCTGTGGAGGACACTTCCGGTCCTACTGAAGAAGAAGGAGGAACTGGCTTTGCCTCGTTAATGGCTGCTGAGGATGTGGGAGCCATGTTAGGAGCTGCCGCTGCTGCTGGCTGATTGCCAGAGCCACCAACAGCACTGTTCAGAGCAGCCTTTCTGATGGACTTTTTAGCCTTGTCCTTAACTGATACAGATTCTGCATTCTCCTCATCACTAGACATTTCTGGGGTAGAGTTAGAGCTGTGCTTTCTCCATTTCGATCTATGCTTAATTACAAAACAGGCTTTAGACACTCTATATATCTTCCTCTCTTGGTACAGCGTATATAACAAGTACGCAATCACCATCACCAGCAGCAGATTTAAACACATCACATAAATCACCTTTGGATCCCAGCCATCACTTAAAACAACCCTTTCGCCTGCCGGGATCTTAAACTCCTTTATCTCTATGGGCAGAGTGCTGGAGGTCACATTCCCGTATCTGTTAAGCCAAAAGAATCCCAGGCACCGGTCGTAAAGAAGCTGAATCTTATACTTAAACCATAAATACAATTCATACATCAAGTATCTGCCTAAGCAATCGAAAATCAATCCCAGAACATGCTTATAGATAAGGTCCCCAAAAATTGAAAAGACCAGACGCTCCAGAAGCCAAAACACTTTCATGTTTGCAACTCCGACTCGAGCAGGCAATAAATCCAACAACCTTTTAGCCCTGCTTCTGGACAGCAATTATCCACAAGCTGCACGTTGGACCGCCAATTAAAAATAGGTATGTGGTGGAGTAGGAAGGTTCCCCCAAAGGGAGGACATTGCTGCCCAGAGAGAACACTCCTGCTCACTGTGGGCTTGAACTCACAACCTTCCCAGTAAGAGTCTTATGTGCTACCAACTGTGCCACATGGTCCCCCTCACCATTTTCCCTCGCCATTTTCCTTGCCATTAACATCAGTTATTTTTCCATCTTGTTTCTCTTACAAAAAAGGCTATAGACTTGGTGTAATTTAAGTTTTGTGATGCAATTCATGGGAATGTTTTTATTATATGCACAAAAGAGGGAAGTTATCTATGATATCAAACGTTATTACAAGATCTGCACAATCATTGCAATTACTGGAAGCTGTTTCTGGGAATAAGAATCCTAGGAAATAGCTCATGTTATTCTACAACCTGTCATGCTTGGCCACGTAACAACTTAGGTTTCAAAACAGAAGTTCTTTTTTGGATTTTTGACACCTTCTTCCAGAAGAAGGTGTAACAGTCAATATTTCCAAAGTGGGAAGGACAGTATCCTTATGCTCTGATTCCTGACAAGAAAATAGTCAGGGAAGACACCAGGTCTTTGGGGGACAACACAAAGGACATTTGTGCAGTGGTGCAGTTCAACTGTGGAGGCTCCAAGCCTGGAAGTGTACAAAGGCAGGTTGGATGGGGCCTTGAGGAAGCTGCCCTAGTAGGAGGTGTCCCTGCCCAGGGTAGGGGGGTTGGAACTCGATGATCTTTAAGGTCCCTTTCAACCCAAACCATTCTATGTTCTATGTCTATGTCTATGTTAACTACCAATGCCTTTGTGAAGTGTGCAGTTTTTCCGTTATCTGGTCACAACATGCCCTCTGACATGTAATTTCTGTCTGCATGGAACAGTTTTGAAAACCAGGATGGAAACGACAGGTATCTTCCTGGAACCCTGGCAAGCAACACTCTATCTTCATGAACCACAAAGCCATTCACATTAGGGCTCTACACAGACCTCCCTGAACTTCTTTGTAACACACTTGGATCAGAACAGGAAGATGTTTCCAGTAAAGAATACCTGTGCTAAAGCCAGAATATTGTTGAGGAAGGGTCTGGTTTGCCGCCCCACTTGCTCTAAATCTTGTCCAGCAAGTCACGTGGGCAGGGCAGGCATGGTGGTAACACGCTGCAATTACTCCTTCAGAAAATCAGTCTCGACTCAGACTGAGGGGGAATATAAGCAGGTAGGCAAGTGTCATAAGCAAGAGGTGGGTGTCCAGGCATATGGCTGCAGAGAGTGCTGAAGCCTGGCACTTGAGATGCAGGGTAGTGGGAACAACTCATGCATCAGGTGTGATCAGATCGACTATCTGCTTAACCTGGTGGCCAAACTGAAGGATGAGGTGACTAGACTTAGAGATGTCAGGGATTGTAGAAGGGAGACAAACTTGAATAACCAGGCTCTGCAGGCTCCCCCAGCAGAGGCTGGTTATCCAAAAAGCAGAGGGGAATGGATGCAGGTTCCTCTCAAAAGACACAAATTAAAACCTCCTTGCCTCCCCTCACCTTCCCCACTGCCCTTGGAAAACAAGTATGGGGCACTGGAGGTCGAGGGGGAAGCTTAAGGCTGTCTCAGGATCGCCTGACCTTGTTCTCATGGGTGACTTCAACCTGCCTGATATCTGCTGGGATCTCAACACAGCAGAGAGGAGGCAGTCTAGGAGGTTCTTAGAGTGTATGGAGGACAGCTTCTTATCCCAGATGCTGTGCGAGCCTACCAGGGGTAAGGCTCTGCTTGATCTCCTCTTCACCAACAGGGAAGGGCTGGTGGGTGATGTGGTGGTTGGAGGGTGTTTAGGGGCCAGTGACCACGAGATAATTGAGTTTTCAGTACTCAGTCAAGCTAAGAGGGGTAGCAAGAAGACCTCCACTCTGGACTTCCACAGTGCAGACTTCAGGTTACTCAAGGAACTAACTCAGAAGGTTCCTTGGGAAACAGCCCTTAAAAATAAAGGGGTTCAGGAGAGCTGGACCTGCTTCAAGGAAGAACTCTTGAAGGTGCAGGAACAGGCTGTGCCAGTGTGCTGGAAGATGAGCCGCTGGGGCAGACGGCCAGCCTGCATGGGTAATGAACTTCTAAAAGAACTAAGGGAAAAAAAGAGGGTGTATCATCTTTGGAAGAAAGGTGAGGCAACCCATGGAATGTTTAGGGATGTTGCTAGGTCTTGTAGGAAGAAAATTAGGGAGGCAAAAGCCCATTTGGAGCTTAGACTGGCCTCTGCTGTGAAGGACAACAAGAAGTCCTTCTGTAATACATTAATAGCAAGAAGAAGGGCAAGGACAACCTCCCCTCCTTGGTTGACATGGAGGGGAATGTTGCAACAAAGGATGAGGAAAAGGCAGAGGTACTTAAGACCTTCTTTGCCTCAATTTTTACTAGCAGGACAGTTCGAAGGGCAACGAAGTTGGTGAGGGGTTTGGAACACAAGCCCTATGAGGAGAGGCTGAGGGAGCTGGGGTTGCTTAGCCTGGAGAAGAGGAGGCTCAGGGGCGACCTCACTGCTCTCTACAACTACCTGAAGGGAGGTTGTAGACAGGTGGAGGTTGGTCTCTTCTCCCAGGCAGCCAGTACCAGAACAAGAGGACACAGTCTCAAGCTGCACCAGGGGACATTTAGGCTGGATGTTAGGAAGAAGTTCTATACAGAGAGAGTGATTGCCAATTGGAATGGGCTGCCCAAGGAGATGGTGGAGTCACCATCATTGGAGGTGTTAAGGAGGATACTTGATGGGATGCTTGGTGCCGTGATCTAGTTGTTTAGGTGGGTTGGATTGGTTGATAGGTTGGACACGATGATCTTGAAGGTCTCTTCCAACCTGGTTTATTGTATTTTATTGTATTTGTATGTATCAGCATTTATGCTGATTCAAGCAAACTTCCATGAGCTTTGATTGACATTCCTATTTTCTTTCAGGGAGTGTAATAAAATGTATATATTTTTATATATTTTATATTTAATAATTCTTGGTAGTGGTATCTTCAGACACTGCCATAACTTATTTACAAAGTATATTTACAGGTTCAGTTGTGAGTGATACATTCCAAACATAAAGACAGTTAAATGATTTAAGCACAGATCTAAGAATTTCCAATACAGCGATCCAAATTGGAAAGGTTCTGTGATCTTCAGTTTCTCACAAATGGGATTCTGTGGGGGGGACTGTGATGAATCTGAAGAGCTCTGGTGAGGAGTTCAGTATTGAAAACATCACTGTGTTCCCATGAGAATCTGGTAAGTCCCTGAACTGAATGTTTAAGGATGAGAAACCACAAGATGAGATAGTAGTTCTGTACTCCATCTGTTGCTAGCTGACCTGGTGCTATAGAAAGTTCCCAAGATCAAAAAAACAAAAATTCTGTTGGTGGCACCAGCCTCTGAGCCACTTGTTAATTACACCTGCTGTCCTGTTCCTTTCAGTATTCCTTCATGCAACTAAGAGTATTGATGAACTAATTACCTGTGCCCCTGACCCCTCAACCAGTTCTCCCAGGGCCTTGAAATCCTTTTTGATTGCCTATGGACCTCTGATTTCAACATCATCACTCCCTGCCTGCATAACTATTCAGGGATTATAATCAGAGGGCTGTACCAGACCAGGCAGCCTTCTGGTAACATCTTTGACCCAGGCCCCAGGGAGGCAGCAGGCTTCCCTGTGGGAAGGATCCTGACGACATAGGGGGCCCTCTGTTCCCCTAACAAGGGAATCACCAATAACAATTACCCTCCTCTGTTTTTTTGAGGGAACAAGTCCTGATGTTGGGAGCAGGCTGTTCAGCTTTAAGCAACACCTCAGATGGTGTCTCTTCTGTTATCAGAATCACCTCACCCTCAACTTCCATTGCCCCATATTTGTTTTGCAAGGACAGCAGGGAAGGTGAGGGGAGGCGTGGGGGTTTTACTTTGCATCTCCTAACAGGGACCTGTGTCCATTTTGTGCTGCTTTTTGGGTCACCTCCCTCTGCTAGGGAAGCCTGAAGAGCCTGGTTCCTCACAGTATCACAGTATTACCAAGGTTGGAAGAGACCTCGAAGATCATCGAGTCCAACCTGTAACCACAAACCTCACGACTAGACCATGGCACCAAGTGCCACATCCAGCCCCCTCTTGAACGCCTCCAGGGACGGCAACTCAACCACCTCCCCGGGCAGCCCATTCCAATGACGAATCACTCTCTCCGTGAAGAACTTTCTCCTCACCTCAAGCCTAAACTTCCCCTGGTGCAGCTTGAGACTGTGTCCCCTTGTTCTGGGGCTGGTTGCTAGGGAGAAGAGACCAACCTCTTCCTGGCTACAACCACCTTTCAGGTAGTTGTAGAGAGCAATGAGGTCGCCCCTGAGCCTCCTCTTCTCCAGGCTAAACAACCCCAGCTCCCTCAGCCTCTCCTCATAGGGCTTGTGCTCAAGGCCTCTTACCAGCCAAATCCAACTCCCTTTCACATTCCCTTACACTCCTAAGTCTGGCAACTTCCTCCTTCAGTTCAGCCACTAGGTTAACATATAATCAAGCTGCTCACATCCAATGCAGGTGTTGTCTCCACTGCCCTCCATTTCAGGTGCCGGGCTCCAGCACTCTCTGCAGCCAGTTGCCTGGACACCTGCCTGCTTAAGTTTGACCTCAATCTGGGTCAACAGCAGATCTTATGAAAACAGCTTTGTTGCAAGTTACAACCATCCCTATCCCTGGCCACTGACCAACTGGAAAAAAGAAAAGTGCCACGGCACATACTGCTTGCTGCAATCAAGCAAGAAGATAGCAGCTCCCTTGCAAAATGGCAATTGCATGACTCTGCCACGTTTTAAATTTCCCACAGCATGATCTTGAGCAGGCACATGAGAGACAAATCTGCCAGTCCTCACTGTCTGCTGAGGTCCCTCTGCCCCAAAAAATCTGAAAAGTAAACTAAAATGGAGTGCCTTTCAGCTCAAGCATGCTGGTCCCAAGGGAGCTCTCTTGCAACATTATAGGTGCTTATTTGTGGGACACTATCTCAAAAGGAGACAAGGAACTGGTTGACATGGCTATTACCTGGCGCCTGCTTAGTGATGCACTAAAAGATCTTAAGCAGGAGTGGGACAAAAAAGAGGAGGAAATAATGGGGGAGTTGAAAGAAAAAGGGATTGACTTGGCTATGGGGGAGACTAATAAATCAGTAGAGGACACTCTGGCACCCTCTAACCCCCCTTGCCTGGCTGCTCAGGAGCAGATTCAACAGTGCAGAAAATAACAAACGCTGCTGAAAAGTAGTTTTCTCCTAGTGATCAACTTAATTTCCCTAAGAATTGGAAAATCCCGAAGATTTTGCAAAAATGCCACTGTCTTATCAATCTCCGAGAGAGCAGCTGAAAGAGCATGAAAGAAAGGAGGAATGTAACCAGCATAACAATCTACAGACTTCACACCAGCAATTGCCTTTACAACAGCAATTACCCTCTCTGCCATCTGATAGTGAGGCCCAGAGTGAGGGGGAAACTGTAAATCATAATGTGATTGTGACTGTGTGAAAGACTGCTGAGAACCAAGATGGAGGGGGAGTCGATCTGCACCTTGGATGTTAACACCCTGTAGTGTGACTGTTATGCCACATTTGGCAGTGAGATTTTGGCAGCAAGTTTGTCAGAAAGCTGCTAATGTGGGCGACTGGGATTTAGTGGAAACCTTGGAGGCACCACATATGTCTGTTAAAACAGAGGAGAAGTCTTCTCCTATGGGTGCTTCAGATAAACCAATGGTTTTCCCTGTGGAACAAGCAGTTCCAGAGATGGGAAAGCAAGATGACCATCAGATTTTGGGATGTAAAGTTGTACAGGATTTGCGATTCACAGTAGCAAAGTATGGTGTCAATTCAAGTGAAATGATGCAGCTTTTACATATTATAGATACTGATTTGTTGTGTCCATGTGATACTCACCACCTTGCACAGACAATTTTTCAGCCTGTTCAGTTTTCAGTATTCAAAACTAACCAGAAAAAAATTAGCTGAAAAGGCTAAAATACAAAACATGCAAAAAGATCACAACGACCCTCTGCGAGGAGTGGGGGCAGATGCTCTTATGGGCACAGGAGATGTGTTTTGTAATCCTAACTGTGGTAAAGGCACATTATGCCCAGAATTATGCCCAGCACATGGACAAGTTCCCCCTCCTTTCATGAGGACAACAAAGGCCAAGGCAGCATGGACCACTGTAAGCACCCATTGCATGGGATGCTTGTGGTAATACCAAGTATGGGCATAATTCTAGCTTCACACTTCCTATAGGTTGAAGTTGGTTGTTTATGAGAGTGCACATTGGCGAAATCTAGCCTTGAGAAACCTGTAAGTATTACTCTAACTTGTAAATATGTTGCCCACTTTCACTTTGTTCTCTCTCCTTGCTCAAGAGGACAAAGCTCATGCCATAGCCTATGCCATTAACCTCATTGCTATTAAGTCTTCTCTCTCTTATATGCAAGCAAACTAGTCACTCAGCAAGAAGCACTCTTGGAACCGTGCCAGGACCAGCAACCACTGGGGGCATCCACGGCTCTCCTTTTCAGGCTACGGGAACCGCCGGGACCGTGGAGAATCCTAGACATGCTGCGAGGCTCGGAGCAGCCCTCTTTCACATGCCCAGAGCTCGTGATCCCAGTGTCATCAGCGGCAAGTTGCAAAAGGGACAGCCGCAGCTCGCTGGGCTTCCGTTCGGCGGGCAGCTCTCCCGTCCCCTCTGGTGCTCTCTGGTGCCCTCACGCGCCGCCGCACTTTTTCTAAATTTTGTGTCCAGTGGGTGCTGCGGCCAGGGGCAGCATGGTTGTAACTCGCAGCAAAAACCCCTTAAAAAAAATCAGTCTCGACCCAGACTGAGGTAGAACACAAGCAGGTAGCTGTCCAGGTATCTGGCTGTAGAGAGTGCTGGAGCCTGGCTCTTGGGATGCAGGGTAGTGGGGGCAACTCTTGCATTGAGTGTGAGCAGATCGGCTATCTGCTCAACCTGATGACAAGACTGAAGGACAAGGTTGCTAGTCTTAAAGATGTAAGGGAATGTAGAAAAGAGATGAGCCAGAGGAGGAAAGAGATGAACCAGAGTAAGCAGGCTCTGCAGGCTCCCCCAGCAGATACTGGTTATCCAAAAAGCAGAGGGGAATGGACGCAGGTTCCTCTCAAAAGACACAAAGTGAAACCGCCTTGCCTCCCCTCACTTTCCTGGCTGCCCTTGGAAAACAGGTATGGGGCACTGGAGATCGAGGGTGAGGTTACACTGATGCCGGAGGACACACCATCTGGGGTTTTCCCTGAGGCCAAACAGCCTAAGGTGAAACAGCCTAAGGTGAAACAGCCTAAGGTTAAACAGCCTTCCCCTGGCATCAGGACTTGCTCCCTCAAAAAAAAAAAAGAGGAGGGTAATTGTTACTGGTGATTCCCTCCTGAGGGGAACAGAGGGCCCCATATGTCGGCCAGACCCATCTCATAGGGAAGTTTGTAGCCTTGCAGGAGCCCAAGTTAGAGATGTTACCAGAAGGCTGCCCACTCTGGTATAGCCCTCTGACTACTATCTCTTATTAGTTATGCA
Source organism: Picus viridis (assembly GCA_033816785.1). Classification (NCBI taxonomy): domain Eukaryota; kingdom Metazoa; phylum Chordata; class Aves; order Piciformes; family Picidae; genus Picus; species Picus viridis. The sequence goes on from CM066606.1 coordinate 61,593,934, forward strand.
GTTAGGGAATGATGATGTTACTACCAGAACTCCCAGGGCTATCAAAAATTACTTCAGGGCCCTGGGAGATCTGGTTGAGGGGTCAGGTGCACAAATAATTTTTACATCAATACTGTTAGTTGCAGGAGGGAATACCATAAGGAATAGGTCAGCAGCTGTAGTCAACAAGTGGCTTAGAGGCTGGTGTAGTCTGAAGAATTTTGGGATTTTCGATCTTGGAGAACTTTCTATTGCACTAGGTCAGCTGGTAACAGATGGAGTACATCTGTCCCAGAGCAGGGGAAAGGTCACAGTACACGAGAATGGCCTGTCCCCCAAAGGTAAAAAGAGTCTGGGAAGGGAATTGCCAGGTCTCATTGGTAGGGCTTTAAACTAGCTTTGAAGAAGGAAGGGGCTGAAACCAGTCCCCCCTAGGCATGAGTCTGGGGGCAATAAGCTAGAGCCAGAGATGAAACCAGGAGCCCAGCTGCAGTGCATGCATACTAATTCACAAAGCATGGGTAACAAACAAGAGGAGCTAGAAGCCTTCTTGCACCAGGAAAGTTATGATGTAGTTGCCATCACAGAGACATGGTGGGACGCCTCACATGATTGGAGCGCTGCAATTGATGGCAACAGGCTCTTCAGGAGAGACAGGCAAGGAAGAAGGGGAGGAGGGGTGGCCCTGTACATCAGGGAGGCACAAGATGCCATTGAGCTAGTGATCAGGGATGAATGGGTTGAGTGCTTGTGGGTGAGAATTAGAGAGAAAACCAGCAGGGCAGATATCCTGGTCGGAGTCTGTTATAGACCACCCAACCAGGAGGAAGACATTGATGAAGCATTCTATAGGCAGCTTAAGGCTGTCTCAGGATCGCCTGACCTTGTTCTCATGGGTGACTTCAACCTGCCTGATATCTGCTGGGATCTCAACACAGCAGAGAGGAGGCAGTCTAGGAGGTTCTTAGAGTGTATGGAGGACAGCTTCTTATCCCAGATGCTGTGCGAGCCTACCAGGGGTAAGGCTCTGCTTGATCTCCTCTTCACCAACAGGGAAGGGTTGGTGGGTGATGTGGTGGTTGGAGGGTGTTTAGGGGCCAGTGACCACGAGATAATTGAGTTTTCAGTACTCAGTCAAGCTAAGAGGGGTAGCAAGAAGACCTCCACTCTGGACTTCCACAGTGCAGAATTCAGGCTACTCAAGGAACTAACTCAGAAGGTTCCTTGGGAAACAGCCCTTAAAAATAAAGGGGTTCAGGAGAGCTGGACCTGCTTCAAGGAAGAACTCTTGAAGGTGCAGGAACAGGCTGTGCCAGTGTGCTGGAAGATGAGCCACCGGGGCAGACAGCCAGCCTGCATGGGTAATGAACTTCTAAAAGAACTAAGGGAAAAAAGAGGGTGTATCATCTTTGGAAGAAAGGTGAGGCAACCCATGGAATGTTTAGGGATGCCAGGCTGCCAGTACCAGAACAAGAGGACACAGGGGAGGTTTAGGCTGGATGTTAGGAAGAAGTTCTATATAGAGAGAGTGACTGCCCATTGGAATGGGCTGCCCGTGGAGGTGGTGGAGTCACCTTCATTGGAGGTGTTCAGGAGGAGACTTGATGGGGTGCTTGGTGCCATGGTTTAGCTAGTTTAGGTGGGTTGGATTGGTTGATGGGTTGGACGCTGCCTGGGAGAAGAGACCAACATCCACCTGTCTATAACCTCCCTTCAGGTAGTTGTAGAGAGCAATAAGATCACTCCTGAGTCTCCTCTTCTCCAGGCTAAACAACCCCAGCTCCCTCAGCCTCTCCTCATAGGGCTTGTGTTCCAAACCCCTCACCAACTTTGTTGCCCTCCTCTGGACACACTCCCGCAAGACAACATCCTTCCTAAACTGAGGGGCCCAGAACTGGACACAGGACTCAAGGTGTGGCCTAACCAGTGCAGTGTACAGGGGGAGAATGACCTCCCTGCTCCTGCTGGCCACAGTGTTCCTGATGCAGGCCAGGATGCCATTGGCCTTCTTGGCTGCCTGGGCACACTGCAGGCTCATGTTCAGCCTACCATCGACCAGTACCCCCAGGTCCCTCTCTGCCTGGTTGCTCTCCAGCCACTCTGACCCCAGCCTGTAGCACTGCATGGGGTTGCTGTGGCCAATGTGCAGAACCCGGCGCTTGGATGTATTATATCACAGGGATCACCATCTGTAGCTGATATGGTAGTGGCTTGTACCAAGGTCAGCAGTACTGATTTTAAGATGGCTGTGCTTGCAGCTGCCTTGAAATCAGGAGGCTCAGTAAAGTGTTTCAGCTGTGGGAAAGAGGGACATGTGAAAGCTAATTGTAAGCAAGCAAAAGCACAGCTGGGAGTTAGCTCTTCTTGTACTCATTTTGGTAAACCTGGTCATTATGCTAAACACTTCAGGGAAATGGGAAAAAGAGCACGAAAGGGTGTGTGATGACATAAATACCCCCAAGGTCAGCAATCAGTTTCCAACCGGGGCATATCCAGCTCAGCAGGTCCAATCTTGTGCAACACATTATCAGCCAGCACAAGGGAATCAGCAGGGATGGATATATCCACAGCAGATGTAATAATTATTTCAGACAAAAAGACATACAAGGAGCCTTTAGATGCATGGGCGCCAATTGGTTATGGGTTCAGTGCTTTATTAATGGGATGATCAAGTGGTTCCCTTCAAAGAATAGTCATACATGTAGGAGTAATTGATGCTGATTATGTTGGGCAAATATGTGCTTTAATATCCACTGCAACATCACCTGTAACAATTCCTTGACTTGCTCAACTTGTACCTTTTCTGAATCATGTTTTTAGAACACAACAGAACAGACTATTCATGGCGACAAAGGATCTAGATCTATGGGTCCACCATCTGTGTTTTGGTCTCAGACGATTACTGAGAAGTGACCACAAATGATGTCTGTTCTTTCAGTGGACCATGTGGCCCCTGCAGAGATACAAGTCAGAAGAATACTCAACACAGGAGCAGATATTACCATCATTGCACAGCGTAACTGCCCTACTACCTGACCACTGGTATCAAACAACATGAGTGTGGTAGGATTTGGTGGAGTGCTAAATCTGTTGCAATCACCAACCCTGAGAGACAAAAAGGTACTGTTAGACCATATGTGACCACAGCATCCCTTAATTTATGGGGAAGAGACTGTCTAGGGCAAGGGGGAGTGAAAATCACAATAGATTTTGGCTAGGAGCCATTGTGATGCAGGGCGTGACACAACCCACACTGGCATTAACATGGCTAAAAGAAAAGCCTGTCTGGGTGGACCAATAGTCCCTCACCCATGAAAAGCTCACCTCCCTGTGCCTTCTAGTTGAAGAACAATTAGCTGCAGGACACATAGAAGCTTCACACAGTCCGTGGAACATGCCTGTGTTTGTGATAAAAAAGAAATCAGGAAAATGGTATTTATTGCATGATCTGAGAAAAAACAAGGAGGTGATGGCTACTATGGGGGCTTTGCAACCAGGGCTGTCACCAACCATGATACCAATGCAATGGGAAATTGTAATAATAGATCTGAAAGATTGTTTCTTTACTATTCCTCTTGCTAAACAGGACACAAAGAAAATTGCATTCATGGTGCCCTCAGTGAACAACAGTGAACCAGCCAAAAGGTATCAGTACAAAGTTTTACCTCAAGGTATGAAAAACTCACCAACTATCTGTCAATGGTTTGTGGCAAAGGCTTTAAGTCCTGTTCAGGCTGTGTTTCCATTAGGCTACTGTTATCACTATACGGATGACATCTTATTAGCAGCTCCTTTGCAAACAATGCTAGCTGAAATGGAAACTGAGGTGCAAAAATCACTACAAAATTATGGATTAGTGATTGCCCCAGAAAAAAATATAACATCAGCAGCCGTGGCTGTACCTGGGCATGAAAGTATTAGATCAAACAGTAATGCCACAACCAATTCAGTTGCAGATAAATGTAAAAACCTTGAATGATGTCCACAAATTATCAGGAATGATTAATTGGGTGCAACCTCTTCTAGGGTTGACATCCTCTACATTGCAGCCGCTCTTAGAACTACTAACAGGGAATTCAGACATTTCTGCACCACGAATTCTAACTCCAGAAGCAAAGCAGGTAATTGAGGAAGTAGAACAAGCCATCCACAAAAAGCATGTATGGAGAATTGATTTGGCTGTATCCATTCAGGTGTTTGCTTTAATAGATGATCAGATACCTTTTGCAATGCTTGCACAGTGGAATTCGGATTGGCATGATCCTCTTCATGGTTTAGAATCGGCATTTTTACCTTTTAAAACCAAGAAAAGTGCTCCTGGCCTGTTTGAGCTTTTGGCTCAGATCATTATGAAAACAAGAGCTCACTGTGTAGAATTGTTGGCAAGGGATCCAGAAAAAAAAAAAGTGATACCAGTGCAAAGTGAATATTTTGAATGATGCCTTGCTAACAGTTCAGCACTACAAGCAGCAATGGCAAATTCCAAATATCAGAAAACAGTTAATAGCTTCTCATCAATTTTTTTCATTAAGGTTATCATGCTCTAAAACGGCAATTTCAGTTGTCCAATGCTGAAGCTCGAGGTATTGTTGCTGCATGTCCTGATTGTCAGGGCCAGCATATTCCTCACTATTCTGGTACTAAGCCTAGAGGGTTATGAGCCCTCCAGATCTGGCAAACAGATGTTACTCACATTGCTGACTTTGGCAGGTTAAAATTTGTTCATGTGTCTATTGATACATTCTCCACGGTTACCATTGCTACTGCTCACACAGGAGAGACTGCCAAAGATGTTATTCATCATTGGAAGTGAGCTTTTTCTACTGCTGGAGTTGCCCTTCAGATAAAAACAGATAATGGTCCAGAGTATGTATCTGCAAAGGTTAACTCATTTCTGCAATCATGGGGTATAAGTCATGTTACAGGTATCCCTCATTCTCCCACTGGACAAGGTATTGTTGAACGTGCACACGGCACATTAAAACAACTGTTGCAAAAACAAAAAGGGGGAATGGCAGGAACCCTCCAGAAGCTCGATTGAACAAAACCATGTATGTTCTAAATTTCTTGCAGATTTCTGGTGATTCTCAGGAACCTCGATAATGAATCATTTTGGCTCATTAGCTACCACCAGTGGGGTGCCCTCAGGAGCTAAAGTCAGGGTTTAGCATCTGCAAACAGGTCAGTGGTTTGATCCTTGTGATTTAATACCCTGAGGATGAGGGTATTCTTGTGTCTCAACAGATTCTGGACCATACTGGGTTCCAGCTAGATGGATTCGACCAGCATTTTCATCACCCTCTGGATACTGACAGCTGCAACAGTTATGCAGATTCCAAAGCAACCACAGAAGAATGTGTGGGTCACAATTGATAATGCCCTGAAACAAGATATGCTGTGCCTCTCAGTATCAACACCAATGAATCCTTTAAGCACCTGCCTGGTGGGCATTCTGGTGAACGGATGGAAGGATATTACCAAGAAGATTGAACCTCTGAACTTGAAGAGTTCATTTTATACACAGTTTTTATAGAATTTCAACAAAATATTTGGAGGACTTAAAAGCTTTCATGGTTTTAGTTGAGAAGGATTTGAAAAAAATAATAATTTAACACTAGAATATATGGCAAGGGGTTGGAACAACTGGACCCAGTGCCTTTTGAGGGCTGCATTAGAGCCTCAAGAAATTGATATAAGGTCAGTAAAAATAGATTACTGTGTTATATTTAATGTTACTTTGGATGAAGCCACAATGTTCAGGATGTTACCCCAGCAGGGAGGGATTATAGAAACCATAGTGCCTGGTGTAATCACACTACATTTATAACAATGCCACTGCATTCTTATCCTCATCATTTGCCTGCCCTTATTTGTGGGGATAGAGCCTGGCCAGCATTACCCTCATGGATGAGGGGAGGACCTTGCAGTCTTGGTCGACTGACCATGTTAACACCAAATGCATCTGATATTTTCAACCACTGTAGAAAGAGGCAAAATCATAGCATTCATGCCTTTGAGAATGATTGTGATAACAGCATTGATTTCTGGGGGAGGGGAAAAGTCATAATAGCCTCTGTCCTCTCTCTAGGTGCGGCAGCAGCTAAGGCACTAGGTACAATAAATAGAATGGGATGTTGGTTAGCAAAACAAAGTAATGCTTCCTCTCCATCTTTGAAATAACTATTGCTTGATGTGGATTCTGTTCAACAAGCTTTTTTGCAAAATAGGGCTGCAATAGATTTCTTGTTGTTAGCTCAGGGGCATGGTTGTCATGAATTTGAAGGATTGTATTGTATGAATGTGTCAGATCATTCAGTCTCTATACATAAGCATATTCAAGAACTGGAACAGGGAGTAACACATTTGAAGATTGATAATGAAGGATGGTTTGAAGGATTGTTTAAAGGATGGAGATTTTCTGGCTGACTTCTTTCGATTGTTAAAACCAGATTGTTAATTCTGGTAATTGTATTGTAACATAAGTGATGTTGCCCTGCCTGATGAATCTGTTCCAAAGGGTGCTGCAGCAGATGATCAAAGCAACATTTGTAGCAGAAAAACAAACAGGGGGAATTGTGTGGGACTGTGATGAATCTGTGGACCTTCTGAAGAGCTCTGGTGAGGAGTTCAATATTGAAAACATCACTGTGTTCCCATGAGAATCTGGAAAGTTCCTGGACTGAATGTTTAAGGTGAGAAACCGCAAGATGAAATAGGAGGCCACATGGACTAGCGCAATGAGTAACTATAGCAATGCTATCACTAGCCAGTAAGAATCTTGAAAAAAGTTTGTTAACCAATCACACTAACAACATACATACAAATATGTGTTGCTTGCTGGAACAAACAGAGTCTTTTGTCTTTCTCTCTATACTCTGATTGCGCATACTTTCATTGCTCTCACCATCACCCTATCCCTATACAGTGACAATTCTATGGCAGATTAGCAGGGGACTTACAGCTTGCTCCTCTGTTCAGCATCTTCCCAGATGCTGTGACTATAATTCAAGTTGCCCTTGGCTCAGAGAGGGCTATGGGCCTTTCTCCTCTTGTGCCCAGTTCACAGTCTGGAGCTTGCCCTTGGCTTGGAGAGGGCTAGCAGCCTCTCTTGCATGCTCAGTCACCGGGCTGTAGTCTTTCCGTGGCTCTTCTGGGATTCAGTTCTCTTGGAGCTTTCTCCTTCCTGCATTGGTCCAGGTGCAATGCCTGTAGTCATTGCCTGTTACAAGCTCTTCAGCTGCTATTCTGGCAGCATTTGGCTCTTGTCTCTTTTGTGGTAAAAACAAGGCCCAGGTGTAGTTGACCTGTCAGGAGAGCAGAGCCTTAAGACGGGAGAGCAGAGCCTTAAGACGTCAGAGCAGAGTAACACAGGGAGGAAGTCAGATCTGGGCTAATGAGCAGTTGGGCACAGGATGGACCTGGAGACCTCCCAACCCTGTCAATGGGCTGCAAGACTGTACCTCCTCCTACCAGACAGGCCTCATTGAACTCAGGTTGCAGCAGATACCTGAGGTAAAGGTATGCAGACTACCAGGAAAAGAAGGAGTGGATGCTATCCAGCAATACCAGTTGCACTGTTTATAACACGAGAGTAAGACTTTTCCTACAGCTTTCACAGTTTAATTTTCTTTTAAAATTAGATTACTAACGAGTGCCTCTGAATCTGTGTGGGGGCTGGCACATGCCCCAGCTGCTGGCCTGGACTTGGTTTCACTGGCTTCCAGGGAATCCTGGTGTGGCCAGACACATAGTTTCTTGTGGCCCAAGAGCTGCTACCCCTCCTCTCTGGATGACCCTGGGACCACCCAGCTAAGCCACCCCTGCCCTAACCAGCAGTAGAGGTATCTGCCACTGCCCACCCCATTTCCTCATGTGGGTCCTCCTGTTTCCTGGGGGTAGGATTTCTGGACAAGGAGGTAGCAGGGCCAGCAGTAGCCATGCAGCTCTTCTCCTCTGTTGACAATGGAGTTTGGAATCAATATGGACGACCAATATGATCTAAGTATTGTTCAGTTTAATTAGCGAACATCTACAGCTTATATAGACACACAGACTCACAGAGCATGGTTATCATACCTTCATTGGTTCCCCACAGTTGTCCACACGCTGTACTGTTATACATTATTGGTTAAACTACTAGTATCACATGAAGTTGTTGATCGACGTATGCATCCTGTTATTCCAAGATAACTCTTTGTGTTTACAGCTACCAGTACTTTGTTTTAGTTACATGCTGCTAGCACAGCACTGTTTTGCTAAACCGCTAACTACTTCTACACTTACGCTAAGCATGGTCTACCACTATATCAAACTCTAAGCTTGTATTACCAGATTGCTCACACTACTTATTGCTATGATTGCCACACTCCTCAATGGCATAGGAGTCCTGGAGATCCAGCTTGTGAGGAATCTCGCTGCACTGGTCACCAGTGATATTGATGAGCTGGCATACAAACACCACAATCAAATTTTTAGAAAGGGATACAGCTCCTGGACTAACGTCCCCTCATCCAGCCCATAATAGCACAGATTTACTGTAACAATGCCTTGTGCCACAGCCACCTCCCCTCCCAGCAGCAGACCCTATACAGTTGCTAGCAAATAAGCTCCTAAAGCCACTTGAGATGCCCTCAGGTACTGAAGCTGATGCTCCAAAGGGCCATCATATCTGCCAGGATTACAAGCATGTGAGCATTTTAAGTGGCACCAAAAATATATGTGTAGTACCTCAATCAAGTCTTGCATCAGAATCATACAAAGAATCCCAGACTTCCATGGCAAAGTGGCTCTTTAAAGTGCCCGCAGTTTATAATGTTCACATTAGGAACTCAAGAATTTTCTAACTATTTAAGCCTAGTGTCCTGTTCTCAAACTGTGGGCACATAACTTTGTCCTTAAGTCTACTGTGGCTTAAGCCTGAAGTGGGGACTTGTCTAAATTATGTCAAAACCCATAAAAGCAACTGCTCTGTCAGTTTGCAGCTGCTCTGTAGCTGCAAACTGTTCCATCAGTTCTTCTATCTTCAGTGTCATGGCTGCATGGGTGTGTGTTTTCACTCACTAGCTCCAATAGCATCCTTCTGATTGCTGCAACAGAGAATCACTCTAAGAAATCTCCCTCTTCACTGACTCTGCAAAGTACATAACTACCCTGAATCACTTTGCCAAAGCAGGGAGTTTGTTCTCAGCCCATCAGTACTCAGTTGCAGCAAACTGAAACAGTCAGTTTGACAGGTTCCTTTGCTGCCATAGTTTACATGTAAGCACTACAGAAGGGCAAAAGCAGTCAGGTAATAATTTGCACAAATCTGGTAACAGATAAAAATCAAAGTGATAACACTGCTTACTGTAGCATCTTACTATGTTACACATTTTAAATGACTGTATAAAAAGAAAATTTTGGATCTCTGTAACATCTGGCAGGAGAATTCATAGGCATGTGATAGTAAAAATATTATGCATAACAGGATATGAGTGTAGGAGGTTCTTTTGACTACAATAAAAGAGTATTTGAACACAGTATCACTTTAGAAAAATAAAGCTTCAAGCCCTCCGGTTTGCTTTTGTTATGCCATCAAATTGCAAATGCCATAACAGCATTTGACAGACAATTCTCAAATCAGAAACTGTAAAACACTGTGGTGAAGGCACATTTTTGCCCAGATATTAGATCTTGTCCCAGCTTGTGGACAAGTTTCCCCTCCTTCAGGAGGAAGACAAAAGCCAAGGCATTAGCCAGGCCAGCACGCACTCAGCTCATGCAGTGCTCGTGCAAATACCAAGTATGGGCATAATTCTAGCTTCACGCTTTCTATAGGCTAAAGCCAGTTGTTTATGAGAGTGCCCATCAGTCAAACCCAGCCTCAAGGAATCTATAAGTATCGCTCCAGTTGGTAAACAAGTTGCCCTCTCTTCCATTTTGTCTCTGTACTTGCTTGAGAGAACAACCCTCAAGACATAGTCTCTGCCACTGAGCTCATTGTTTTTAGCTTCTGTCATACATGCACGCATACTGAAAGCCTCTGCATCACAAGAAGCAGTCGTGAGGATCATCTCCAGAGGGAGGACCTTCGCTGAGCCTGAGAAGCCCAGTGTCATCACAGCCAGTTGTAGTGACCGGGAGAGCCCACCGTGCCACTGGAGGACTGAACCAACCCCCAAGGGTAAGATCTGCCCAGTTGCCGGGGAGAAGGGACTGATCAAGACTGAGTCCACATATGCCTAGCCCCGCCATAGTGGGAGAGGAGCTGCCACATGTGCCACTCTGAGCCCTGTGAACCTCAGGGAAGACTAAAGCACTGTTTGTGCCTATACTGCACTAAACCTGGGACCACTCCGAATGTCCCGCTATTCCTTTTAGCCAAGTAAATGAGAAGCCGCCGCTTAACACATTCTCTCCCCAAGGCCGTTTACATCAGCACCAAGACTTGTCGCAACCAGGCCGACTCCATAGCCTTTGTCTGCTGTCATGTCCGCTCAGAAACATCCGATTCCATCTATCGGCAACTGTCGCCCCACCCTGTCATGCGAGCCTACTCCAAGGGCTGACCCCACGGGCTGACCCTGACCAGGACCGATCCCTATTGTCTGGAGGGAATTGACCGAGTCCTGAAGGGAACCTGCTTCCAAGCTAAGCCCAGGTTCCATTATTCCCTCTCCAATGTTGCAGAGAGGGGAGACAGTAACCCAACGCCGCAGTCCAACTCGACTAGCAACCAATCCAGCCACTGCAGTCTGCCAGACCTCCACCTTGCTACAAAAAACAGCTACAATCTTCCACGTGCTTTCCATCCACTAGCACTCAGTTCAAAGTATCTGCATCTAGCAATCACTGACACATAGAAAGATTATAATATTGCTGTATATAGTCAGAAGCTGCCCGCGTCCCGGTGAGTCGCCATCTAGTGGCCAAGCGGCAGAACTGCACCCTTTGTTATAGAAATCGTCTGTAGATAGTTCAATTAAGTTCTAATTATAACACTAAGCCACTTATGGAATGTATTTCATGAATGTGCACTGGAACATATATATTAGTTAGTGATTCATTGGTTATTATTTGATAATAAAATTAATATTATCATAATTCATCTTTCATATTTAGAAATTTAATAATCTCTTCCTCACAAATATAAATAATTAACATAATTTTCCAGAAAACAAAACTAGAAACTACCTCAAAATTATTTATATCCCCAGCTGAAACTGATATCTGAGTAAGGATATTGTCCTCTGAGTGTAAGACAATTATGTTTTTCATAACTGAACATTTTAATTACATGACTTAATCTGGAACATAGAATCGTAGAATCATAGAATCAATAAGGTTGGAAAAGACCTGAGAGATCATCAAGTCCAACCTATCACCCAACACCTCATGACTAACTAAACCATGACTTCAAGTGCCATGTTCAATCCCCGCTTGAACACCTCCAGGGACGGTGACTCCACCACTTCCCTGGGCAGCCCATTCCAACGGCCAACAACTCTTCCTGTGAAGAACTTTCTCCTCACCTCGAGCCTAAACTTCCACTGGCTCAGCTTGAGACTGTGTCCTCTTGTTCTGTTGCTGCTGATAAAACAGCAGATGATGCTGGTGTCTTATGAAACCTAAAACTTCACCATACAGAAATTACTGTGCAGAGATATTTGGAATGTTTGATTTATGGCATCACTGAAAGAAACTGAACTCCATTTTATGCTTTGTGTTTTGGTCTATAAAAGGATAAATTAATGTTCAATAAATGGAGCGATTAATTAAAAAAAATAATTTTATTAATCACAAAAATCCCACAAAAAATATTAAAGAAAACCTATTTACAGGTTTGAGGGGTTTTGGTCGTGGAACAGATACCTCACCAGCAGGAACAAATAACAATTTAAACAACATGCACAAAAATCAGAAACAACAAACAGCACTTTAAACTGTAAAGAAAAGAAACCTCGGCAATGCAGTCGGCGGTTGCCCACAACGTGGGGGGGGAACCCAGAACTCCCCAGGGCAACAGACCTGCAATAGATGCACGTGGAAGCTGCAGGAGCAGAGTTTCCCTTTCTGTTGGGGTCTGCAGCTTATTGCTGAGACAGGATTTGCTCCCAAAGGGTTTGTAGCTAAAAGCTTTGTAGAGAGGAGGTTTCTCGGCTGTGATCCTTTTGCAGCAGCGCTCGCTCCTTGCTCCAATCAAACGAAACTGTCCCGGGGACTCGGCTCCTCTGGGGTTTCGCCTCTTGGCCTGGCAAGACAAGTATCTGTCCTCTGGGCGTTACAACGCTGAGAATAGTGAGGGGTCTTTGCTGTCTTGTCTGGGTAAACTGAAACACAGTTCAGCTTCCAAGCGAAGCTTGTGGTTCCTTCCAGAGCGTGGACAATGGCAAGACAAATCTCTGGCCCTTCGGGCTGATATTTATAGGTTTCCTGAGACAATAATGGCCAGGAGCAACACAGGTCTAGGGGTAAACCCTGGTATTGCAACCTATAGAAAGCCTTCTTTCCAAACGTGGCCAAAAGCACGCCCACCTGCCTCATCCTGGCTCTGAATAGAATAGAATAGAATAGAATAGAATAGAATAGAATAGAATAGAATAGAATAGAATAGAATAGAATAGAATTACCAAGGTTGGAAGAGACCTTGAAGATCATCGAGTCCAACCTGTAACCATAACCTCACAATTAGACCATGGCACCAAGTGCCACGTCCAATCCCCTCTGACCTGAGTCGAGACTGATGTTCTGAAGGAGCGGTTGCGGCGCGTCACCACCATGGTGCCCTGCCCGCGGGACCCGCTGGACAAAATTTAGAAACAGTGCGGCGGCGCGTGCCGAGCGAGAGATCCCCGCTGGAGCAGGGGCTGCGCGAGCCGCCGATGGCTTTTAAACCAGCCGCCGGCAGTGACGCGGGGAGCCCGAGCGATCCCGAGCAGCAAGCACGTGGAGAAACGGTCGTGCCGAATCTAGCCGAGTGCCGAGAGCCCGGGGTGCCCTGCTGATCCCCGTAGGTTGAAAGGGAAGCAGCTAGTGTTCCCGAGGGTGCCGGTCGCGGTGTGCTCCCGAGCAAGATCCCCGCTGGAACATGTCCAGGCAAGCCCAAAGAAGCAGATCTACTAGCTTCTGCCTCATTGTCTGGTTCAGAGCCATTTTGAGGCTTTTTGTCCATCCAGGACACTTTGTTGAGAATATAAAATATATTTTCCCAATTCTTAGAGAATTTTTTTTTATATATATATATACTAAGCACTGACAAGGCAGTGCTTGTCGTGTGACAGGAAAATCAGAAACAAGCAAAAAGAGACACACTCAGTCAGAAGATAGAAAATTACCAAGCATAGTCTCCCTTTCCCAGAAAGTGCAAAATTAAAAACCCAAACAAAACCAACAACCAAAACCAAAGAAACCCAACCCAAGCAAGCCAAAAAACCCACTCAGACAAAACCAAAAAAAACCCCAAACAAACAAACCAAAACAAAACCCAAGCCAATAAAACCTCCACCAAAACTGTAGTGAATGATGCTTATGGCCAGGATTGTGCCCCAAATATTTCTAGGACATACTTCTCTGTGTATTAACCCTCCTTTTTCACCCCTCCTTTCTGGAGGTGGCAGGGGGATCCTGGCGCCATTGAGTTCAGGTAAACAGCCTGCCTGGGCGTGGTCTCACCCCTGTGGTACACAAGGGCCAGGCTATGTATTTGTTTCCCTGCTTGTAGCATATGCTTATGCCATATTTGGTAGATGCCAGTTCATTAGTTAATCTTTGTGTTAGCAACAGATGCTCATTGGAGCAGTATTCACTGGGGCAAATGGTAAATAGGGGTTGTTTGGTAAATTAGCCCCCACATTCGTGTTTGAGCCTGTATCTGTGTGCGTGGCAGTGCTGTTGTGGTCCACCTTGCCCAGGACTCAAACCAGTGCTCCAAGAGGCCTCACAGTAAATTGCCACTGTCACCCAGCTGCGTGCAGTGCCGTTGACAGTATCCCATGGGATCAACCGCTGCGTGATCCATCGCTGCAGGAGAAAACCTGGTAGCCCATGTGAACCAGCTTTGCTGAACTGCCACAGCCCCCCCGAGCGGGGAACTTTTGTATCCCGGGAGAAGCAGTAGCCACGCAGTGCAGCCATGCGGTTGGCGCCATTTCCTATTTCCTTATTACAGCATATCCATGCCAAGTTCTGCGGACTATAAACAATATTAAGGGAAGACTTCACAAAGTTCTCAGCTTGTGAGTAAGCCAAGACTTTGTTTATAAAGTTTCAGTTAGGGTAGCATTCAAAATGCTCCGGGTGAAGGATTGCTGGTCACTGACCAACCCCTCCCCCCACCACTTTCTGAATCAGTTTCTATTCTAAGTTCTGTGAATCATTTGATTTAAGTGCCCACACATAGATATTCTGTAAAGATAGTTAAAACTAACTGAATATCGATACCTGTGAAGGGTGACTGTAAATACCCCATTGCAGAGTTTGTATATATCTATATAGAAATAATGTATATTTTCATTGATATATCTGCTGCTCATTTCTGAGGGCATATTCACAACAAAAACAAAAACCAACAAAAACAACAAACAACATCAAGACCCAGACAGCAAAACAAAACAAAAAACCCAAACAAACCCCAAAACACCTGGGAGTGTAGTAAGGCAGGGTTTCAGATCATCAAGTCCCACTACTAATTCCTATAAGCTTCATATCTTACAGCTGTACTTCCAGTTAGCTGGCGTTTTTCTCCACCGTACTTTCTTCTTCACATAATTTTCCCAGGAAGCTCTTCCAGTCATCTCCCTGGTGGAACACATACCACTCTTCAACTTCCCTCCTAAATTTCCTGGTGGCAAATTCTTACAGGGTTTTTTTTAATACACCTCCCAGACTATATAGGACTATCATCTTTTATTTCTCAGTGATGATCAATCTAGAAAAACTTTTTACAGTGTTTCTTGCTGAACTGAGTAAGCAAAGCTCTTTCTGTCTCCCCATAAGGAAGGCTCTATCAATTTTGATCATCCTAGTATTACTTCTTTTTGTGTAGTCTAGGCCCCATGTATTTCTTAAAAAACAGATTATTGCAACACTGTATTATTTCAAACGAAGAATTACCAGAGTGCTGATACTGCTTTTTTCCTGTATGTACTGGAAATACACCCACAGTTCAGGTCACAATTTGTCTTTTCAGACCTACAGTACACACATGCTGTGATCAGTTAGCATAATTCAATATTTCTCATCTTTATTGCTATCATTTTATGATTCCTCTGACAGGATAAATTCTTGTCAGTAATCTCCAGGCACATAACCTTACATATGATTCACTTGAATCTCATTACTGTTTTGCTTCTCTAATGGCCAAGGTTGTAAAGTTCTTCCTTAATATTCTCTGCAAGTTCTCATACAGCTTAAAAAGCTTTTATTCCTGCTCTCCATTCTAAGAAATAGCTTAATTTATGATCAGTTTTTATTATTATTATTCCTTTCTACTCCTTTCTGTTCCTTGTAGGTGTTCATGTATTTCTAAAATCCTGCTCTCAGTAACAATCCTTTTAGGTCTGGCATTATTTCTGAAAGTCTTTTCCTTGCTCCAATACAAATTCTTGATATTTGAAATAAATTTTTCAATTTCAGATATCCTCTCTATTCAATTTCCTGAGCAGTTAAGACTATATACTATATCTAAGCTCATACTCTTCAAGACAAGAACTTTACTTGAAAACATGCTATTGTTTGTCTTTCTATTTAATCTAAACTGAAACAACATAATCAAAAGCCCTGATGAAAATGTACAATGACCTAAGTATAACCACAGTATCACAGTATCACCAAGGCTGGAAGAGACCTCAAAGATCATCGAGTCCAACCTGTCACCACAGACCCCATGACTATACAATACAATATACAATACAATACAATACACCAGGTTGGAAGAGACCTTCAAGATCATCGCGTCCAACCCATCAAACAATCCAACCCACCCAACAACTAGACCATACAGCCAAGCACCCCATCAAGTCTTCTCCTGAACACCTCCTGACTAGACCATGGCACCAAGTGCCACGTCCAATCCCCTCTTGAACACCTCCAGGGACGGTGACTCCACCACCTCCCTGGGCAGCCCATTCCAATGATGAATGACTCTCTCCGTGAAGAACTTTCTCCTCACCTCAAGCCTAAACTTCCCCTGGTGCAGCTTGAGACTGTGTCCCCCTGTTCTGGTGCTGGTTGCTAGAGAGAAGAGGCCAACACCTTCCTGGTTACAACCACCTTTCAGGTAGTTATAGAGAGCAATGAGGTCTCCCCTGAGCCTCCTCCTCTCCATGCTAAACAATCCCAGCTCCCTCAACCTCTCCTCATAGGGCTTGTGCTCAAGGCCTCTCACCAGCCTTTTTGCCACTCTCTGGACACATTATAGAATCATAGAATCATAGAATCAGTCAGGGTTGGAAGGGACCACAAGGATCATCTAGTTCCAACCCCCCTGCCATGGGCAGGGACACCCTACACTAGATCACGCTGGCCAGAGCCTCGTCCAGCCTGGGCTTAAACACCTCCAGGGATGGGGCCTCAACCACCTCCCTGGATAACCCATTCCAGGACTTCACCACTCTCATGGTGAAGAACTTCTTCCTCACATCTAGCCTGAATCTCCCCACCTCCAGCTTCATTCCGTTCCCCCTAGTCCTATCACTACCTGAGATCCTGAGAAGTCCCTCCCCAGCCTTTCTGTAGGCCCCCTTCAGATACTGGAAGGCCACAATGAGGTCACCTCGGAGCCTTCTCTTCTCCACACTGAACAGCCCCAACTCCTTCAGTCTGTCCTCATAGGAGAGGTGCTCCAGCCCTCTGATCATCCTCGTGGCCCTTCTCTGGACACGCTCCAGCACGTCCACATCCCTCCTGTAATAGGGGCTCCAGAACTGGACGCAGTACTCCAGGTGGGGTCTCACCAGAGCTGAGTAGGGGGGGGGAGAATCACCTCCCTTGACCTGCTGGTCACACTTCTCCTGATGCAGCCCAGGATCTGATTGGCTTTCCAGGCTGCAAGCGCACATTGAGAGCTCCTGTTGAGCTTCTCGTCCACCAGCACCCCCAAGTCTCTCTCCTCAGGGCTGCTCTCCAGCCAGTCACTGCCCAGCCTGGATTTGTGCCTGGGATTGCCTCAACCCAGATGCAGGACCCTGCACTTGGTCTTGTTGAAGCTCATGAGGTTGGCTTGTGCCCACCTCTCCAGCCTGTCAAGGTCCCTCTGGATGTCAAGGTCCCTCCAGCGTGTCTACTGCACCACACAGCTTGGTGTCATCAGCAAACTTGCTGAGGGTGCACTCAATGCCAC
This sequence comes from Picus viridis, assembly GCA_033816785.1. Classification (NCBI taxonomy): domain Eukaryota; kingdom Metazoa; phylum Chordata; class Aves; order Piciformes; family Picidae; genus Picus; species Picus viridis. Next base: position 61,611,230 of record CM066606.1, read on the forward strand.
TGTCCATGTCACCCACAAAGATGTTGAACAAGACAGGTCCCAGGACTGATCCCTGAGGGACTCCGCTTGTCACTGGCCTCCACTGGGACATGGACCCGTTGACAGCCACTCTTTGGGTGCGGCCATCAAGCCAATTCTTTATCCATCTAGTGGTCCATCCATCAAACCCATGTGTCACCAGCTTGGAGACCAGGAGGTGGTGCGGGACAGTGTCGAAGGCTTTGCTCAAGTCCAGGTAAATGACATCAGTTGCTCGCCCCTCATCTATTAATGCTGTCACCTGCTCATAGAAGGCCACCAGGTTTGTCAGGCAGGATTTGCCCTTGGCAAAGCCATGCTGACTATTCCCAATCACCTCTTCACTGTTCTTCTGAGTCATTAGTGCCTCCAGGAGGATCTGCTCCATGATCTTTCTGGGCACAGAGGTGAGACTGACTGGCCTGTAGTTCCCCGGTTCCTCCTTCTTGCCCTTTTTGAAAATGGGAGTAATGTTTCCCCTTTTCCAGTCTGTGGGACTTCCCCACTCTGCCATGACTTCTGGAATATAATAGTGAGGGGCTTGGCAACCTCATCTGCCAGTTCTCTCAGCACCCGTGGGTGTATCCCGTCGGGTCCCATGGACTTGAACACTTTCAGGTTCTTCAGGTGATCACGAACCTGTGCATCACTTATGATGGGCAGTTCTTCCTCCCTGTCCCTGGCATCGTCTGCCATGACACCAGGAGTGTGGCTGGAGGCCCTTGCAGTGAAGAATGAGGTAAAGAAGTGATTGAGTACCTCAGCCTTTTCCACATCACTAGTGATTAATTCACCACTTTCCTTTCTGAGGGGGCCCACACCTTCCCTAGTCTTCTTCATGCCATTAACATACCTATAGAAATTCTTAGTGTTCCCTTTAACCCCCCTGGCTAGATTCAGTTCAAACTCTGCTTTGGCTTTCCTAAACAGGCCTCTTGCTGCTTGGGCAGCTTCCTTATATCCCCCTGTTCTAGCTGTCCTTCCCGCCACTTCCTGTAGAGTTTCTTTTTAAGTGATAGTGTGTCCAGCAGCTCCTTGTTCATCCAGGCAGGCCTCCTAGCATTCCTTCCTGCTTTTCTCCTTGTAGGTATACATAGCTCCTGGACACGGAGGAGGTGGTCCTTGAATACTGACCAGCTGTCCTGGGTCCCTCTTCCCTCCAGGGCTTCATCCCACGACACTTTGGCTAGCAGATCCCTGCAGCGATCGAAGTCTGCACGCCTAAAGTCTAGGGTCCTAAGCTTAGAATATGTCCTCCTGATTGCCCTGAGGATATTAAATTCAACTGCTTCATGGTCACTGCAGCCAAGGCCGTCTCTGAGCCTCACATTTGTTACCAGCCCTTCCCTGTTGGTGAGAACAAGGTCCAGCGTAGCACCTTTTCTTGTTGGTTCCTCTAGCATTTGGAGGAGGAAGTTGTCTTCTATGCAGTCCAGGAACAACCTGGATTGCTGATGCCTTGCTGTGTTGTCCCTCCAGCAGATGTCAGGGTGGTTGAAATCCCCCATGAGGACCAGGGCTTGTGACCTGGAAGCCACTTCTATTTGCCTGTGCAGAGCCTCATCTGCTTGGTTCTGCTGGTCAGGTGGCCTGTAGGAGACCCCCACAGTAATATCTCCTTCCCCTGTCTTGCCTTTAATTCTAACCCATAAACTCTCAACCAACTCAGCATGCCTCCCCAGGTGGAGTTCTGCTGATTCCAGCTGGTTGTTGACATAGAGGGCAACACCTCCTCCTCTCCTTCCCTGCCTATCCTTCCTAAAGAGCTTATACCCGTCTATCCCTATGTTCCAGTCATGGGAGTCGTCCCACCAAGTTTCGGTGATGCCCACTATGTCATGGCGTCCCAACAGCACGGTGGCCCTTAACTCATCTTGTTTGTTGCCCATGCTGCGTGCATTTGCATAGAAGCACTTCAGCTGGGCTGGCCCTGTCGTCCTCCTGTGCCAACTCCCCTTGGTTTCCACAGGGTGTCCTGGTGTGTCATTTGTGTTTTGCCTCAGGGCAGCAAGTTGAGAGCCCCTACTGGCTCTCCATCCCTCCACCTCAGGTGAGCTGCCCCTCTGCTTGTCACAGGCCAGCAGGAGACCACCAACCCCTCCCCCCTTCAAATCTAGTTTAAAGCCCTGTCTGTGAGCCCTGCCAATTCCTGCCCCAGGATCCTTTTCCCCCTCTGGGACAAGTGTGTCCCATAAGTTGTTTTTAGCTCTGCTGCCTTGAAAACCAAACCATGATTGTAGAACCCAAATCCCTGCCGATGGCACCAGTCCCTGAGCCATGAATTGACCTGTTGGCTCTTCCACAATGTTCCCTCATCCATCACTGACGTTAGAGGGATAGCAGAGAACACTACTTGAGATTCTGACCCCTTTAGCAGGTGCCCTAACGTTCTGAAATCTCTTTTAATTGACCGTGAGCCTCTCATTGTTGCATCGTCACTACCCACCTGAAAGACCAGCAGTGGGTAGTAGTCTGAAGGGCTCACAAGTTTGGGAATTTTGCCTACTATGTCCTTTATTTGGGCACCAGGGAGGCAGCAGATCTCCCTATGAAATGGGTCTGGTCTGCATATTGGGCCCTCTGCCCCCTTCAGTAGGGAGTCTCCTACAACGATGACCCTACGAGGTTTCCTTTCTGGACTAGTTTTGATAGCTGGCCTGAGGGAACCTGTCATTGGTGCAGCTTCTGTCTTCCTTGAGTCCTCATCCTCACCTATGACCTGCTCCTCCTGCAGAGCCTCATACCTATTCTGAACCTGCACTGTAGGCAGCGTGCTGCTCAAAGTAGCACGCTTGCTCCATCTGCCCTTCTTCCGTCGGGCAGAGACCTGCTCCCATTGGCCCTGCTCATGTGGGTTTCTGCAGGGAGGCTGAGAGGCTAGCTGATGGGTAGGTATCAAACTCCCTGCTCCACTGAGAGTTACCCCCTGTTCTGGTTTGGTAGAAGTTAGATTGTGGGGATAGTCAGTGTTCCTTTCACTGTCTCTTATAGCTCTAAGCCTTTCTACCTCTTCTTTTAGTTCGGCCACCATGCTCATCAGATCGCTGATCTGCTCACACCTCACACAGGAGTTGTTCCTTCCATCCTCCATATCGAGTGCCAGGTCCCAGCACTCACTGCAGCCACCTACCTGAACACCTGCATGCTTGTGAGTGGCCTCTGTTTGGGTGCCAACTGTTCTTCTACTAGCCTTACTTCTAGTAGTAACCGTGTTGCAGTAACCACCCTCTGAATCACCCTCTGAATCACCCTCTGAATCACCCTCTGAATCACCCTCGCCACCCGGCTTTTTTTTTTTTTTTTTTTTTTTTTTTTTTTTTTTTTTTTTTTTTTTTTTTTTTTTTTCCGGTCAGTAAGGAGGCTGAGCCGAGCTCCTCGCCTCTGCCTGCTCTCAGCCACGCTATGTTTGGTTTGCCGCGGTTTCTACGGCAACCCCTCCCCCTGCTACGTCACTGCCCTCAGGCACGTAGGCAACCCGAGCCTGCCGCCCCTCCTCCCCTCTCCAGGAGGTCCCGAGCCACCAGCCCCTTACCTCCCGAAAAGCAAGGAAAGCAAAGGGGAAAGCAATCTCTCCGAGCCGAGCTCCGAGCTGCTGCCTGCTCTCAGCCACGCGCTGGGGTATGTTTTTCATTCAAGGCTCTCGATGTCCTTCTTAAACTGAGGGGCCCAGAACTGGACACAGGACTCAAGGTGTGGCCTAACCAATGCAGAGTACGGGGGCACAATAACCCCCTCCTCCTGCTGGCCACACTATTCCTAATGCGGGCCAGGATGCGTTGGCCTTCGTGGCCACCTGAACACACTGCTGGCTCATGTTTACATGGTGGTCAATCAGCACCCCCAGGTCCCTTTCTGTTTGGCAGCTCTCCAGCCACTCCGACCCCAGCCTATAGCTCTGCATGGGGTTGTTGTGGCCAAAGTGCAGCACCTGGCACTTGGATTTGTTTGATGTCATCATGTTGGATCAGCCCATCTGTCCAGTCGGTCGAGGTCCCTCTGCAGGGCCCTTCTGTCCTCTAACTGACCAACATCTGCTCCTAACTTGGTGTCATCTGCAAATTTCCTGATGACTGTCTCAATCCCCTCATCCAGATCATCAATAAAGATATTAAAGAGGATGGGGCCCAGCACTGATCCCTGGGGGCACCACTGGTGACTGGCCGCCAGCTGGAGGTGGCACCATTCACCACCACTCTCTGGGCTCGGCCCTCCAGCCAGTTCCTTACCCAGCGCAGAGTGTTGCTGTCCAAGCCACGAGTTGACAGCTTAGCCAGCAGTTTGCTGTGGGGGACAGTGTCAAACGCCTTGCTGAAGTCCAGGTAGACCACATCCACAGGCCTCCCCACATGCACCAGGTGGGTCACCTGATCATAGAAGGAGATCAGGTTGGAGCGGCACGATCTGCCCTTCCTAAATCCATGTTGGCTAGACCTGAGCCCTTGGCCATCCTGCAGGTGCGCAGTTATTGCCGCCAAGATAATCTGCTCCCTAATTTTCCCTGGCACTGAGGTCAGGCTGACAGGCCTGTAGTTTCCAGGTTCTAATCATTAATGTTCTTACCATTTAATGACACATAATACAATACAATACAACACAATACAATACAATACAATACAATAAACCAGGTTGGAAGAGACCTTCAAGATCATCGTGTCGAACCCATCAAACAACTAGATCATGTCACCAAGCACCCCATCAAGTCTCCTCCTGAACACCTCCAATGACGGTGACCCCACCACCTCCCCAGGCAGCCCATTCCAATGGGGAATCACACTTTCTGTAGAGAACTTCCTCCTAATGTCCAGTCTAAACCTGCCCTGGCACAGCTTGAGACTGTGTCCTCTTGTTCTGGTGCTGGCTGCCTGGGAGAAGAGACCAACCTGTGCCTGGCTACAACCTCCCTTCAGGTAGTTGTAGAGAGCAATATGGTCACCCCTCAGTCTCCTCTTCTCCAGGCTAAACAGCCCCAGCTCCCTCAGCCTTTTCTCATAGGGCTTGTGTTCCAAACCCCTCAGCAACTTCGTTGCCCTTCTCTGGACACGTTCCAGCAAGACAACATCCTTCCTAAACTGAGGGGCCCAGAACAGGACACAGGACTCAAGGTGCAGCCTAACCAGTGCAGTGTACAGGGGCAGAATGACCTCCCTGCTCCTTCTGGCCACACAGTTCCTGATGCAGGCCAGGATGCCATTGGCCCTCTTGGCTGCCTGGGCACACTGCTGGCTCATGTTCAGCCTACAATCAACCAGCACCCCCAGGTCCCTCTCTGCCTGGCCGCTCTCCAGACACTCTGACCCCAGCCTGTAGCACTGCATGGGGTTGCTGTGGCCAATGTGCAGAACCCGGCACTTGGATGTGTTAAATCTCATGCCATTGGACTCTGCCCATCTGTCCAGCCTGTCGAGGTCCCTCTGCAAAGCCTCTCTACCCTCCAGCAGGTCAACTCCTGCCCCCAGATTGGTGTCGTCTGCAAATGTACTGATGATGTACTCAATGCCCTCATCCAGATCATCAATAAAGATGTTGAAGAGCATGGGGCCCAGCACTGATCCTTGGGGCACACCACTAGTGATAGGCCGCCAGCTGGATGTGGCACCATTCACCACCACTCTCTGGGCTCAGCCCTCCAGCCAGTTCCTAACCCAACGCAGAGTGCTCCTGTCCAAGCCATGGGCTGCCAGCTTGGCCAGGAGTTTGCTGTGGGGCACAGTGTAAAAGGCCTTGCTGAGGTCCAGTTAGACTACATCCACAGGCCTCCCCACATCCACCAGGCGGGTCACCTGATCATAGAAGGAGATCAGGTTGGTCAGGCAGGACCTGCCCCTCCTAAATCCTTGCTGGCTAGGCCTGAGCCCCTGGCCATCCTGTAAGTGCTGTGTGATCGCACTCGAGATGACCCGTTCCATAATCTTGCCTGGCACTGAGGTCAGGCTGACAGGCCTATAATTCCCTGGCTCTTCCAACTGGCCCTTCTTGTGGATGGGCACCACGTTGGCCAGCTTCCAGTCTTCTGGGACCTCTCCAGTGAGCCAGGACTGCTGAAAAATGATGGAGAGTGGCATGGCCAGCTCATCTGCCAGCTCTCTCAGCACCCTAGGATGGATCCCATCCATTCCCATGGACTTGTGGGGGTCCAATCAGCTGAGAAGATCTCTAACTATCCCATCCTGGAACAGAGGGGACTTATCATGTCCTTATCATTTGCCCAAATTAGATATAAAATAGTACAAAACCCTTTTCAAAGGCTTATTTATACATTTTAAAATGTCTGTTTGGTATAAACCACTTCAGCTGGTTCCTGAAGGTCCCTGAAATTCTTTCACATATTTGTTCTACCATACTTTCGGCATAGGCATGTTCTCTTCCATCCTTTACCGTCCCAGGGATCATAGATTCTTTGAAGCTATGACACCATGGAGAAAAAGAAAACATGATTTTATCTTTAGCAGGGTAAATAATACATACTCCCAAGCTATTAGAAATGTACAATGAATAAGCAAGCTGTGGAAAGAAGTGACCTTAGGTGATAAACAGAACACATCTAATAACCTTCACTGACCTTAACTAATTCGAAGAATGTGTCTTCTTTGTTTTCTTTTATCCTACCTTGGACAGCAGTATTCCTTGATCATCAGGATTCTGAAGCACAGTTAACATAATCCCTGCAGTTAAAATAATTCTGGATTCCATTCCTGGGAACAAATGACCACAAGCTAAGAAAACTGTATTACAAATTGTTTTATTAGATCTAGTTCTAAGCAACTTCAAAAATGTATTCCTTAGCTGTCATACAGCATATGACCATACACAGAAATTTTAGTCTGATTTGTTGTTCAAAAGGAAGAAAAAGGAAAGCAAATGTTTTGTTAACTGATGGATATTCTCTATAGGCTTTAGATTTCTTACAGGAGTATGATGAACATTACAAATCAGATTTGGAAATGTAACTGCAAATATGAACCATTACCTTCAAAAGCAAGGGGGATGAAATGCAATTTTCTTACAATTTATTTTGTATTAGGAATAGACTTTCAGTTATAAGTTAAATTGAAAATCAGAGTGTGTTTTTGAAAGGACTTAAGAAATATGATAATCTCCATACAGGGGAAGCATCATGTTTTATGGTTATTGTAATGCCTTGTGTTACCAAAGTTTTTTCAACCATGAATCCTACAGTGAAAGGTGAATCAGGTCAGTGCTGCCCATTGGGCTTCTTCTACTACAATGATCCTTAAGTATGCATGTTGCTTAGAGGAAAAACAGGCAATGGCAACAATAAATTTCCTCCAGTGCTTAGCATCAAGTCCTGATGTTGTGGATTGCAAGGCTGTGGCCTTGCCTGGTATCTTTCTCTTGACGTGAAAGGTAAATAGCCCCAAGACAAAGAACAGCTGTGAAGATAAGGCAGTGCAGGGGCTATTGTGGGCTCTGGGAGCAAGCAGTGAAGGCAGAGAAAGAAGGTACTTAAAGGCATGGCCTGTACTCATTAAAAGTGCTAGCGGCTGTTGATGCAAAATCGACGGAGTGTCTGTGTGTTTTCTTTCTGTGCCAGCCCCGCACCCAACAGCTGCTGACCCTGACATGAGTCAATTCTGCCACTGAATACTAGCCTCTACGGGGTAGGAGAGCAGACACCGGCCAATGGCGGAGACCTTGGAGAAAACACAGATTTGGTGCCTTTGAAAGCAGAGTCCTTTTCCCCTCATTGACCAGTCATCCCTAGGAATTACGACAACGGTGACACAGACAGCAGCTGGAGCTCATCTTGGAACTCAGACCCTCGTCTCTCCCTGAAGGGCCGTCCAGCACCCTTCCTCTTTCAGGCTGGGGAGGAAGAATATTTTCTTGGCAGATCTGTAAAACCAAGAATCGGGTACCAAAGGCCTTTTGAGCCTTCAGAATATTCTAAAACAGGCGGGTGGACCCTTCAGCATATTTTGAAACTGCAGTTAGTGAGCCCAGAATGTTTTCAAATAGGTGGTCTAGAGCCTACAATAAATATTATAGGAGCTGAAGGCGTTGGCATCTGAAAAATACTTTAAGACAGGCGGTGGGAGCCTGAAATAGCTATAGCAAGGAAAGGAGCAAGTTAGAGCCAAAAGAATCTGGATTCTAAAGACTTCAGGCACTGAGAAGGTGAGCTGTCGCAAATGGGACAACGGGGGAACAGATCTCCACAGAGAAGTCAATTTTGACTGTATTCATGCACATGGTAAAGAAGTACGGTGTTAAGTTTGAGGAGCCAGCTTTACATCTATTATTCATTTGGTGTAAGAAAAACAGGCTACCAGCCAATGCACGGACTGCCTTTTTCATGGAAACCTGAGAGGAAGCAGTGAAGATTCTCTTTGATGCAGTGACAAGGGGAGATGCTCTTGCCACTTCATCTCTTACAACTTGGCGCTTTGTAATTGACACATTAAGGCAGCTTAAAGTGGATAGAACGGTTGTAGCCGCAGCAGCAGTAATGACAGCACCCTATCAAGAAGCTCAAAAGGAGTAATTAAGCTTAAAGCCACTGTTATGTCCTCCCTCTGAAACCTGCCTGCTATCTTCAGGTGCGGATCTCACAGACCTTAGCGACTCCGTATCACCCTCTGCGCCTCCAACAGACTTTGTGGTTAAACCCCGCAAACTTATTGCATCCACTGCTCCCCCAACGGACCCCCCATTCGGACCCCACAAACCGCTGGATGCAATAGGATCTAGCTCCCCCACTAGATCCAGCAGTTCAACACCGAGAGAGCAGTGCAGAGGCACTATGGATTGATCTATTTTCTCTGCAAAATGTGGGCAGCAGGTATGCCTCATCTGGAGCCACTGCTCAGAATTTGTCAGTTGCAGAATCTGCTAGGGTATCGGCCCATGACCCTAATCCAAGGCAGTACTGGCAAAAGATAAAGGATCAGGCGCTCCAGGAAGGACACGCAGACATATCCACAGCTATTCCTGCTTGTCCTGTGGTCCAGTAGCCTGACCAGCCAGCTGAATGGAATCTGGTCCCAAGGAGTGTAATTCGTGATCTTAGGACTACAGTGATCCAATATGAGTTCGGCTCCCTGTATGCACAGTTATTGCTTCGTGGAATTGTGAGAAATGAGCTCACTGCTGAAATTTATATAACCAGTTTATTATAAAATAAAGGCAACACAGCGCTGGGCGCATAGCGAATGTGCTAGAGGCGCACCGTAACAATAAGAGTTGAACTTATATAGATGGCAAACATACATATTCATATATTAAAACGTACATATTCATATATTCCCCAGCACGCTCCCACCCCTCTCCATCAGGACTGAGACAAAACCTGCATTTTTGACCTGGCCAGTCTTTAGACATGTTGGCGCCTCACCTTTCTCTCACAATACAGACCATAACCAACCAATCGGCCCAACAATCGAGGCCCAGGTCCCCAGTAATTCCCCTTGCGAAAGCCAAATATTAAAACCAGTTTCTCACAGAATATTCATGAATGAGTTAACATCAGAGGGACCTGCAGAGGGACCTCGACAGGCTGGACAGATGGGCAGAGTCCAATGGCATGAGATTGAACACATCCAAGTGCCGGGTTCTGCACATTGGCCACAGCAACCCCAGGCAGTGCTACAGGCTAGGGTCAGAGTGGCTGGAGAGCGGCCAGGCAGAGAGGGACCTGGGGGTGCTGGTTGATGGTAGGCTGAACATGAGCCAGCAGTGTGCCCAGGCAGCCAAGAGGGCCAACCGCATCCTGGCCTGCATTAGGAATAGTATGGCCAGCAGGAGCAGGGAGGTCATTGTGCTCCTGTACTCTGCTTTGGTTAGGCCGCACCTTGAGTACTGTGTCCAGTTCTGGGCCCCTCAATTTAAGAAGAACATTGAGACACTTGAACGTGTCCAGAGAAGGGCAACAAGGCTGGTGAGAGGCCTTGAGCACAAGACCTATGAGGAGAGGTTGAGGGAGCTGGGGCTGTTTAGCCTGGAGAAGAGGAGGCTCAGGGGCGACCTCATTGCTCTCTACAACTACCTGAAGGGTGGTTGTAGCCAGGAAGGGGTTGGCCTCTTCTCCCTAGCAACCAGCACCAGAACAAGGGGACACAGTCTCAAGCTGCACCAGGGGAAGTTTAGGCTCGAGGTGAGGAGAAAGTTCTTCACCGAGAGAGTGATTCGTCATTGGAATGGGCTTCCCGGGGAGGTGGTTGAGTCTCCGTCCCTGGAGGCGTTCAAGAGGGGACTGGATGTGGCACTTGGTGCCATGGTCTAGTTGTGAGGTTGTGGTTACAGGTTGGACTCGATGATCTTCAAGGTCTCTTCCAACCTTGGTAATTCTATTCTATTCTATTCTATTCTATTCTATTCTATTCTATTCTATTCTATTCTATTCTATTCTATTCTATTCTATCCTCTGATGTTAAGCAGTTAGGCCAACAGTTACTGTTTATTCCAACACAGCTATTGTTGTTTGAGGCACAATGGCAAAGATTGGCTGGTGAAGCAGGCCTGGCCAATCTCAGGCACCCTTAAGGCAACCCGAGATTTGGTGTGGGTCTGCCACAGCTAATGGGAGAACCCCTGGTATCTGACCTATAGCTGCAAGCACAGTTACACCTTCTTGTTTTGCAAAAGCAAGAGACCTAGGTCCTAGACACGGGGGTGCCAAAGCAGTCTTGGACAACTATTAAGCAAAGGTTGGACAAGATGTATTTGTCCTTTATAGAGAGGCTTGAGAAGTGGTCCAGAAGCAGCTAGAGAATGTGATGGCTCAGGAAGCTTTGATCTTACAGTTGGCTCATGATAATGCTAACGAGGACTCTAAAAAGATACAATACAATACAATACACCAGGTTGGAAGAGACCTTCAAGATCATCGCGTCCAACCCATCAACCAATCCAACCCACCCAACAACTAAACCATGGCACCAAGCACCCCATCCAGTCTTCTCCTGAACACCTCCAATGAAGGTGACTCCACCACCTCCACGGGTAGCCGATTCCAATGGCCAATCACTCTCTCCGTGTAGGACTTCTTCCTAACATCCAGCCTAAACCTGCCCTGGGGCAGCCTGAGACTGTGTCCTCTTGTTCTGGTGCTGGCTGCCTGGGAGAAGAGGCCAGCCTCTGCCTGGCTACAACCTCCCTTCAGGTAGTTGTAGAGAGCAATAAGGTCACCCCTGAGTCTCCTCTTCTCCAGGCTAAGCAACCCCAGCTCCCTCAGCCTTTTCTCATAGGGCTTGTGTTCCAAACCCCTCACCAGCTTTGTTGCCCTCCTCTGGACACACTCCAGCAAGACAACATCCTTCCTAAACTGAGGGGCCCAGAACTGGACACAGGACTCAAGGTGTGGCCTAACCAGTGCAGTGTACAGGGGCAGAATGACCTCCCAGCTCATTACTGCCATTGAGGAATCCCTTACTAGTGGACATGATTCATGCTTGCAGTCGGGTCGGGTCTGCCGCTTATCAAATGGAGACATTGGCGAGAACGTTTGCTGCTGCTGTCTGCATACAAAAACCTTGATTCCTATGCGGGCAGCTGGGACATTAAGAGGAAGACTGTCCAGAAGATGATGACGACAATAATGTATACAGGATCCTGTCTCTCTGCAGCCCTTAATTCTTTAACAGCACACCAATCTGTTTATTCACTGCTAAAAACGTAGCAAAAAGCAACTTCAGAGCAGAACACAGTATTCAAGCAATCAGAATCTGCACATTTCAGAAGACAGCTTGTAAGCAATGGCAGAAAAGTGCCTTTTCTACTACCATCTGATTGCTGTTCCCCCCAACGCTTTCACCCTCTCTCCTTTGCCCCCTCCTTTTCTGACTTATCTTTCCCTTGTTTGCAGTTGTTTGCAGCCTGCAGAAGTTGTTTGACATTTAAAGTAACAGTGCTAAGTTTTGTTTAGAGAGCTACTTCAACATTTTTGCACATGCAAACCTGATATGGACGCTGATTTTAGCATTATTTCTGCTTGTAAGGGATTTTGCAGATTTGTTATTTTGACATTTGTAGTAGTTACATTTTAACAGTAGGCATAATGAATAATAACTCCTTATAAGAAGTATTTAGAACTTGTAATGAGGTCTGTTGAGTATATGTAAGAATGTTAAGATATAGGTAATAATGAGTGCTTATAAGTCATTAGTGATTGTGCTAAGGTATGTTTCCTACTATATAAGCATAATACTATGTAAGTGCTACTGGGTGATAGCATAGGCTGTTTTACATGTTCATAGGTTGTTTTTTCCTTTTGGTTCAAACCTCTTTTTTTTTTTTTTTGAGTATGCCAGGAATTTTTAAAAGAGCTCTACATAATATACGTAGTGTGCTTTAGGCACTATAACATCTTCCTTATGGATTTTTTTAGCATTGCTCTGATGGTTTACTTTTAACATAGTTCTTTCAGTTTTGGGGGATTTTTGGTGTTAGCATAACTTAGGAGTTTATTATGGAGATGTTATGAAATGCTGTTTTGCTCCTTCTGTTCGCAAAGGTTTTAAGATAAAACTTACAAAAAAAAGAGGGGAATATTTCCTTCTCGACCCAACAGTTAGCCTAAGAAAAGGCAAAGGCTAGGACAGGGATTCATCTTTTCTTACCTACAGGTTTTTGTCATTCCAGTCAGGCAGAGCCCCACTATGTCATGAGCTGGACAGCTCAGTTCTGCAAATGTCACTGATGATAATGCAGAAGCAAAACACGGGCAGACACCACTAGAAACACCACAGCCAAATGAGGGGTAACTGTGCTCAGAATCAACTTAAGACTAGGTAGGACTGGTCACAGTGATTGTCACACTGAACAGGGATCAAAGCAACCACCTGAGGCTTGATAGCATGAGAATGTCACCACAAAACATCTGAATTAGGACTGAATATCACAATGCCTTAATGGCCATGTACCTAGGGAATATGTTCACACAAATGTTTATGTTACCTCACCATTCTGTCATAGTCAAGTAATAATCTCAACTGGTTAAAGGGACAATCAAAATCAGTTACATTTTCATTTTAGGTTACAAAAAAAAAAAGTATAGGTATTATGTCACAAGAAAGAACAGTTAACAGCATGCTGTGGTTTTACAAAATTCGTGGAAGATTAAAAATCTTGGAGGCTGTAACTGAGAGAAATTTGAAAAGGAAAGCCAACTTAATATTAGGTCAAGAGTAGGAACAGAAAGGCTTAGTACCTTTCCTTAGTAATACAAAGCACCAAGACATCAGTATATAAGATCAGTATAAACGGCCTCATTATGTTCTGTTTAATTTTATATTGGGCAGAATTCTGACTTCAGGATGTCATTCTGGCAGGGAGGAAATATATAAATTGAATTCATATCAGCGAAGGGGTTTTTACCCTTGCTCTCTGCTTACAGGCATTTTCCTTTCCTTCAAATTGCTACAGTAAAAGCGTTAACTCCACTGAATCAACGGGCATGTTGGATCATAAAACAAGATGACATCGAAGAACTGTTTCATTATTAGCTCACAATCATGGCTGCACAGCATCTATCCTGAAAGTTCTACCCAATTGCTTCCATTTCTTAATTTCTCCTAATGTTCCCTACCTGGCCATTGTCTAAGACACCTTCCTTCAGTGCCAATGATCAAATAATAAATACACAGGTCTTGGAGATGATCCCAGAAGACAATCTAATGGATCAAAGGACCAGGGATTATGGAACTGGGTTAATGCCTGGACTAGTCATTAGTGCACAGCTACTACTGGAGAAAACATAGTATCTTCTATTGGAGAAGGTGTATTTTGATAAAGAAAGGAACTCTAAAGGAGTGAAAGTCAGGTCACCCATTTACCTAGGCAGCAAAGAGTTATTTTTTTCCAGCTTCATTGGCACTATTGGTAAGAAAAACAATCCATCGCTGCTGTGGCTATTGGACTACAGCACCGCTTGGTAGAAGTGGTCATAGAGCACCTGTGAACACAGTGCCATGGCCATGAAAACACTGTTTATGCACACATCACTACCTTGCTTCAGAACAAGTCATAAATTTCACTTATTTCACTTGTTTCTATAGACCTTTACTAATTAAATTTGCAAGAAAATGCCTTCTAACCTGCAGCTCTATGACTGATAGTGCTTTTTCTAAATAAGTCCTTTCAGATTAAATCTGAGCATACTGTACCACACCAGAAATTATTTTAAAATAAAAGCCTGTCACTTCTACATAAAATAACTGTACACTCATGGTAGAGCAAACAGAACATACTTATTGTGAGCATCCTACTTGTGAACTTCTTTACTGGCTCTGCATTAAGCAAGAAAAAGTAGCTATTAGCAAAACATCTCACAAAACATAATCACTAAAAAGACTCTCAAGAATAAAACCAACAGCCTTTCTAACCATGGAGTGTGAAATGGTAAGACAGGAAAATGATTCATCACAGCATAGGGTAAATTGTTCATTTGTTTCTTTTTTTTTAAATGCCACCATCTGGTTATAGGCTTTAAGTACACAGGATGAGTACAAAGTAATTTAGTTAGCTGTAATTACTGAAAAATGTAAGGCTTTCTGAGTAAGTTACATTGTCATTTAAACTATTTGTATCACACTGTTAGAAAACTTTTCACATATATAGGACTCCACATAGCAGGTGCTGATTAAAGCTATACTCTCTTCTATGCAAAAAATAAACCAGAAAAATAATTTTACTGTTACAAGGCAGTCCATTAGAATAATAGCAGAGTAGTGAAGAGCAAAAATTACAGATAAATGAGCCTTAAGGAAAAAAAGTAAAAGAAAGAAAAAGAAAGAAAAATGGTGGTAACACACGTCTGCATGCATGAGAGTCAAAATCTTATTTTGAGTCCTACATCATCCAAGCTAGTTTCTTGATAGCAAAACCTTGTCATGACCTACAGGGCCACTGAAATCCAGGGAAAACCACAGAAATCAGACACCGTAAATGCAGGAAAAAACAGTGAAGTAGAGGTTTCAGTGTTTCAAGTCACCTCCACAGGCCAAAAACTTGGCAGAGTCTGAATTTCTATTCCTTGGCAATCTTCATCCCATTCTTACATTCACATTGCTCTAACAACTCCCGTCCCTTCCAAGTGTCTGAAGCTGAGCAACTATTCTTAGGAGACGGTCATATACAAGCACATGAGCTCCTGATCAAACTCTGTTGCCCGCAGCGTTCAGAGCAGCAAGTCTGCATTTTCTACCATGCAACGTGATTTGCATCAATTCCTCACAAAGCTTCATAATTCTACTTAATTTTCCCCCTCCGTATGTCATTTAAAGCCTCATCTCCATTCATGATGCCTATTAAAACAGTCAGGGAGTACTGATGATGCCCTGCTCATTTTGCTAACTGGTACTTGTGGGTCCCTCTCACGTCCCTGGCCCTGCTCTTTGACTGAAAACTCTAGGGCTGGGCTTGTTCCTTGAAGTGGAAGAGCATGTCCCAAATTGGTTTATTTTTAAAAAAAGTTTTCATTCTAACGCTTGTAATTCAACTCCTCACTCTTGACACAGCTTGACGCCGAGGTTGACCCCACCCCGGCTCCATCTCTGCCAGTCAGGAGACGAGAGGACGTGCCAACCTCAGGCCTCGGCACGGCCCAGTCTGGGGCGGTTGCTGCCCTCTTCCCTGGCCGCAGCAGCTCCCCAAAGGGCTATGCGCCCGGCCTCCCGCGAGGGCGAGGGACACAGCAGCTGCCTGAAAAGACTGGATTGCCCCACGGTGACTGCCACGGCCGCACTGCGCTAGCGGAGCGCTTTCCGCCGCCGTTTGTCTCCCGTCTCTTCCCGTTCTCAAGAGCAGCTGCTGCTGCGCAACCCCTTCCCCGCCCGCCCGCCCGCTCGCCCCACTGGCGTCTCCTCCCTCAGGCGCGCACAGCACGACCCGGTAAGCTGAGCGTAGTCGGGATGCGGGAGGCCGGGCAGAACACAGCGCCGCTGCCACCCTTTGAATCGTGCTGAGCCCTGCGCTGGGGCGGCATCGGCAGCGGAGCTTTGGGGTGCGCCGTTAGCAGGCACCTGCCTGGAGCCGGGGGCGCGGCGCAGCTCCCCGTCTCGGGGCGAGCCTAGAGCCTGCTTCAGCGCGACGTCCAACAACCCCGACTTCTCCTTGAGTTGATTTAGCCGTGCCACCGGCGGCTGTCCGCCCCCAGAACGCCTCGGGAGCCCTCCGGCATGCGAGGAAGGGCGGGGCTGCCAGCCCAACCCGCCCTGCGCCGCTCTAGGACCGGGTGACGGGCTGCCGCGATCTCTTGCCACCCAGGCCGAAGAGCGGTCTGTGCCCGGCTGCCGAGGGCGCCCGTCCCACCGCCTCTGCCCTGCAGCAGGATTTGGACGGCGCAGGAGGTGTACGGGTACTGGCGGGGACGGCCGAGGGCAATGGCTGCGGCTGCTGCTATGCTTGTTTCCTGGCGGCTTGCGGTCCGGAGCTCGGCTTATACTGGGACGTGGGCATCGTATTCATGTTTGTTTAGTCCTTTGTGCAAGTTTGTAGGTGCATGAGCGTGAAACAGGCAGTACTGTTCTGCGGCATCTCATACAAGAAAAAGGTTTTGTGCCCAACCACTGTTTTCCATTCACCTGTTAGGTCTGTGCCCTGTCAATAGCTCCACATTGCTATACTGATAGACCTGTTGACTTTAGCAGCATGTAGTAGGATTTTGTAGCAAGTAATGCGTTGCAAGTAACATGCCTTCCCATTTTTATTTTAACTGATTTTTAATAACATGGGCTACTCTTGCTACGACGGCAGGAATATCTTTTAGACATCCTCTTTAATCAGCCAGTTGTCCATGATGAAGCTGATCACACAGCAGCTGGACTGGTAGAACAGTTCCTCATCAATCAGGAGCTGGCACCAGAGCACATGGCACGTTTCTTCAAGCTTCTCTGACAAACCTGGAGGCAGTTATTTAAACTTTCTTTCCTGTCTTCCCATGTAAATGCGACTTTATTGAGAAACACTGGTTCAGTATGCTTTTTTTAAGTGTCTCTCTAAGCAGAAATACATAGGAAGTCAGAAGCTGGCAGTAAGTTTTTATGTGTAGCTGAATGCCTTCCATGGTTCTTTCTTTGTCTGGCAAAGTGTTGGTTTTTCCCATTATGGGAGCTGGATTTTCTGGTATAGGCATTTGTTGGCTAGGACAGCTCATCTATGTCATCTTCTTTCCAAGTTGCCACTCATCTAATGTATTTCAAGACTTCCTGTAACTAACGTCCAAGTTTCTGTGACCTAGTTTCTCACTGCAAACCAATTATAATTTTCATGGCTGCAGTGTTCTGAAGAGATCACAGATGACTTTTGAACAAAAAGGCGCTGAGAATCACTTCTCCTCCTCTACTTATTATTTTTATGTGTTTGAAGATGAGTGGCAAACAAGTTGAAAATAAATTCTAAACCAGCTGTTCAACAGAAACGTAGGTGTTTGTGCTTAGTTATTTACTTAGAACATTTGAAAATTTTTAGGGTGGTTTTCTTAATGATTTCTAGCAATCTTTTAGAAGAGGAAATGGCCAAATCTTAATGCATTATACAATTTGAATTCTGTAAGAACTTGAGATATAAATATCCATAGAGGAATTCCTACTAGTGTGAGGATGGCAGAAGGAAAAGTGTCCTGAAGGAGTGATGAGAAACAGGAAGCTGATGAGCTCTGTACCATTTTTCTGGTGGGTATGTGGGCTGCTTCATTCTTTATTACTTTTCCGTTATTTTCCTTGTGAATAGTTTCACTAGCATTCTGTTGTGTTACTCATAGGTTTTCCAGACAGCATACTAATATGAATCTTGAAGAATATATGGTAAATTTACTTAAAAATTGCTTGCTGAATGGGAGTTGTTACCTATTCCTCCAGTGTAAGAAACAGTGGCCTTATAAGCATAAGAAACAACATTTTCAAATGGATTTTGCGTTAGTTTCCACTCTAATAAGATATTCTCCATTCCTGTTTTCCCTTGAAAATTTATATAATCTACCTAGTCTACTCAGTGCTGGTTAAATTTTAATTTGAGTCCTGCATCCAGATTTGAACACTTCTTTGTGAGACTTCAAACATTCCTGTTTAAAAGCGTTCACATATAACAATGGCAGTTGGAGATCAACAAAGGATGATATGCAGGGGAAGAGGGAAAGAACTGATTTAGCCCAAATACAAGTTTGAAAGGCAGCTAATAAGTGATAAGTATTTAAAGTTGTGAAATGTTCTTGTGCAGATGACAAGGAGCAGTTTTATGCTCTATATTCAGTGTGAATAAGGTAAATGGCAAGACATTCAGGTTTGGGGCGAAAAGTTAAGATAATAGAAGATAAGACGATAATTAAATAGTTTGGGAAGGCTGTAAAATACCTGTCAAAACTCTGTAAGAGAAAGTTGAATGGTTTTCATGAAAGGGCACTGGAAAGAAGTCTTAGTTCCTGTCTTTTCTGGGACTGAATCACAGAAAAACACTTGAAGAATGTAAAACAGGAGTCATAGAGAAGCACAGGATTTTTAACAATCAGATATGTCTACATAGTATTCTGGAGACAAACATGAGCTCACATAAAGCAGCAGTACAGCCCCAACAAACATGGCCCAGAGCCAAGCTGTAAAGGTCCACAGAAGTTACACTACCTACTTCATGAGTGCTAAATTGGAATCTTTTATTTTTACATCATTGTTTTGTGCTGAAAGACAAAGGAAGGTAAAAACAAGATGCCTTTTAATAGTTTTAGATGCAAAACAAGACAAAAACTTGCTAAAATGTATTCAGAACACTATTATTAAATTGCATTTAACTATAAAAACACTTCAAAGACCTGTTTGTATGCTTTTGAGTTTCAGTTGAAGCTATGTGCAAGTCAAAATAAAAATGAATGCTTCTTTGACAAATCAGAAATGTCTCATTTGCTGTTTTCTAGTATGACAATTATAGAAACCTTTGCAGTGTATTAGTGTACATTGGTAGCATTTCTGCTGTCCTCTGTGAGAGCTGCAAAAGGCACAAACATGAAGAATTTTAGCAGACTTACAGGAATTTTCCTTTTAAAATTCTTCTAGGCCAGAAGACTCATCCCACTGTAATAAAGTCTTAAAAAGCATTTCCACTTTTGAGGTGTTTGGGTTTTTTTGATTTGGTTTGGTTTTATTTTCCAAGTGGTTTACTATCAGAATTGTTAGTTACACACAATGCAAACTGTACTGCATGGATTATTTTACATATATTAGGTATTCACAGAGGAGGATGAGGTATTCAACAACTTCTTTATGCTTCAGTCTTCACTAGCAAGTGCTCCAGCTACACCAGCCAAGTGACAGAAGACAAAGTCAAGGACTGGGAGAATGAAGAACTGTCACGCTAGGAGAAGATTAGGTTTGAGTTCATCTAAGGAACCTAAAGGTGCACAGTTCCATGGGACCTGGTAAGACATATCAGGCTTCTGAGTGAACTAGCAGATAAAGTTGCGAAGCCACTCTCCATCATATTTCAGAAGTCTGGTGAAGTTCCCACTGACTGGAAAAGGGGAAATATAACCCCCACTTTTAAAAAACAGGAAGACTCAGGAAGCTGTAGGCTGGTCATTGTCAGCTCTGTTCCCAGCAAGATCATGGAGCAGATCATCCTGGAAACTATGCTAGGGCACATGGAAGATAGAGGTGATTGTTGACAGCCATGATGGATCCACTAAGGACAAATTGCACTGACAAATTTGGTGGCATTCTGTAAAGGAGTCACATCATGGGATAAGAGGAGAGTAACTAATCTCATCTGCCTGGACTTGTTCAGACCATTAGACACTTCCTCACGTGACATTCTTGTCTCTAAATTGGAAAGGTAGAGATTTGATGGCTGGACCACTCAGTGGATAAGGAACTGATGGAATGATCACACTCGTAAGTGTTGCAGTCAATGGCTCAATGTCTGAGTGGAGACCAGGGAAAAGTGACCTTCTTCAGCGGTTGGTGCTGTGACTGGTTATCATCTTTGTCAGGGGTATGGATGCTGGGATCAAGTCCACTCTCAGCAAGTTTGCTAGCAACACCAAACTGTGTGGTGCAGTTAGTATGCTACAGGGAAGGGATGCCATCCAGAGGGATCTTGACAGGCTACAGAGGTGTGCCCATGTGAACCTGAAGTTCAGCAAGGCTAAATATGAGATCCTGCACTTGGGTTGAGGCAATCTCAAGCACAATGACAAGGTAGAGGGTAAAGTGATTGAGGGCAGCCCTGAGGAGAAGGGCTTGGGGGTGTTAGTAGATGAAAAACTGAGCAGCAATGTGTACTTGCAGCTCAGAAAGCTGATCACATCCTTGGCTGCATCAAGGTCTGCAGAAGATCAAGGGAGATGATTCTCTCTGTCTAATCTGCTCATGTGAGATCCTACCTGGAGAACTGTGTTGGAGCTCTGGGGTCCTAGGACAAGAAAGACATGAATGTGTTGGGAAGGGTCCAGAAAAGCACCACAACAGTGATCAGGCATCTGTAGCACTTCTCCTATGAGGATGGGCTGAGAGAATTGGGGTTGCTAGCCTGAAGGAGGCTCCAGGAAGACCTTATAGCAGTCTTCCAGTACTTAAAAGGGGCCTACAGGAATGATAAGGGATTCTTTATCAGGGATTGCAGTGACAGGGCAATGAGTAATGGTTTTAAACTGAGAGAAGATAGATTTAAAATAAGTATTGGGAAGAAATCCTTCCCTGTGAGGGTAGTGAGATACTGGAACAGATTGCCCAAGAAGTTACAGACATGCCACCCTGGAGTTGTTCAAAGTTCAGCTGGATGGGACTTTGAGCAGCCTGGTTTTGTGGAGGGTGTCCCTGTCCATTGCAGCAGGATTGGAACTAGTGGTGGTCAATGGAGTTAAATCCATCTGGCAGCTGGTCACAAGTGATGTTCCTGAGGCCTCAGTCTTGGGACCACTTCTGCTTAACATCTCTATTGATGACCTTTATGAAGACATAGAGTGTGTCATCAGTGAGTTCACAGGTGACACCAAGTTAGGTTGGGAGTGTTGATCTTCATGCGGGTAGGGAGGCTCTACAGAGAAACTTGGATAGATTGGATCAATCGGCCATTGTTAAAGGGATGAGCTTCAACAAGGCCAAATGTCAGGTCCTGCACTTGGGTCACAACAACCCCAGCAAATCTACAGGCTTGGGGAAGTATGGCTGGAGAGCTGTCTTGCAGAAAGGGACCTGGGGATTCTAATCAGCAAGCAGCTGAATATGAGCAAGCAGTGTGCCCAGGTGGCCAAGAAAGCAAATAGCATCCTGTCTTGTATTAGAAATGCTGTGTCCAGCAGGAGTAAGGAGGTGATTGTCCCCTTGTATTCAGCTGGTGAGACTACACCTTGAGTATTGTGTTCAATTTTGGGCACTGAATACAAGAGAGATGTAGAGGTGCTGGAGTGAGTGCAGAGGACGACAATGAAGCTGGGAAGGGCCTGGTGAATAAATCTTATGAGGAGTGACAGAAGGAACTGGGAGTGTTTGAAAAAGAGGAGGCAGAGGGGAGACCTCATTGCTGTCTACAACTACCTGAAAGGATCTTGTGTAGAGGCTGATGCTGGTCTCTTCTCGCAGGTAATTAGTGATAGAACAAGAGTGAATGGCATCAAGCTGTGTTTGGGTATGTTTAGACTGGGCATTAAGAAAAAAATTCATGGCAGGAGTGGTGAGGCATTAGAATGTGCTGCTCAGGGAGGTGGTAAAGTCATCAACCCTGGATGTGTTTAAAGGTCATTTGGATGTGGTTCTTAGGGAAATGGTTTAGGGGTGAACCTTGTGGAGTAAGGTTGTCAGTTGGACTCAGTGAACCTGAGGGTCTTTTCCAACCTGAATATTTCTGTGATTCTGTGATGTAAGGTCCTTCCCAACCCAAAGCATTCTCTGATTCTCTGGTTCTGTGATTCTTCTTATGAAAAAGTGTATTTGTAAGTGAAAAGGTAAATGCAGAAATAGGAAAAACCTTTTAAAGTGTATAAATAAAAAGAGGTTTTATTTGGCAGTAAAATACTGCTTGCTTGCTGTTCAGGTGAGAGGGCTGTTTACATTACTTCAAATGCTAGTGATCACAATATCACTATGGATGGAAAAGATCTCTAGGATCATCAAGTCCAACCATTATCTAGCTCTACCAGGGCCACTACTACACCATGTCCTTGAGCACCATATCCAGACAGCTTTTAAATGCATCCAGGGATGGCAATTCAACCACTTCTCTGAGCAGCCTGTTCCAGCCTTAGATAACCCTTTTGGTATAGAAGATTTTCCTAGTGTCTAACCTAAATCTTCCCAGTGTAACTTGATGCCATTTCTTGACCTATGAGTTGTGACTTGTGAGAGGAGACTAACAACCACCTCTCTGTGATCTCCTTCAGGTAATTGTAGGTCTCCCTTCAGCCTCCTCAAGACTAAACAACCCCAGTTCCCTCAGCTGCTCCTCATAAGACTTATCCTGCACCCGCTTCATTGCCCTTCTCTAAACATGCTCCAGCACCAAAATGTCTCTCTTACACTTTGGTGCCCCAGACTGAATGCAGTGCTCAAGCTGCAGCCTCACCAGTGCTGAGTACAGTGGGACAGTCACCCCACTAGTCCTGCTGGCCATGCCATTCCTGATACAGACTAGGATGCAGCTGGCCTTCTTGGACATGCGGGCACTCTGCTGCCTCATGTTCAGCCAGCTGTTGAACAACATCCCCAGGTCCTTTTTTCTGAGAAGCTTTCCAGCCACTCAGCCCCAAGCCTGTAGCATTGTATGAGGTTGTTGTGACCCAAGTGGAGGACCTGGCCTTGTTGAAGGCCATCTTACTAGCCTCTGTCCATTGACTGAGCATATCCAGGTCTGTCTGGACAACCTTCCTACTCTCCAGTAGATGATCACTCCAGCCTAACTTGATGTTGTCTGCAAACTTGGTCAGAGTGCTCTCAATCTTGTTAAGGTCATTGATAATGATACTGAAAAGGAGTGGCCCCAGCACTGAGCCCTAGGGAACACTACTTGTGACCAATATCATTAGACAGCGTTTGTTTGCATGACTTGAATATTTATTTTTTTTAAATACAGCAAGTGCATTTGTCCATTATCATTCTTTTATACCCTGCATCACGAGCTTCAAATGAATCAGCTCTTCAGCATATAGCAAACCAACTTTTCTGTAACAGTTAGCATAAGGGGAACAGAATGTATACGGAGACTCAAATATATACCATTTGAATAAACAGATTCGGCATATGAAGTGTGCTGGATGTGTATCTCTAACTTTTCAGAAATGTGTTTTAGTAACTGGGGTTATAGCTGTACCTGCAAAGCACATATGAGCTAGCCTTATGCAAAAAGTCACAGTCATTCCTTCTTGGTCTCAGATCTGAGATTCTCACTGAGCTGTTGTACGATTAATTCTACAGGTGTGTTATTGTGGTAGGGGCAAACGGGCCCAGCACAAACCCAGACAGGTCTTGGTATGTCTAGACATGGTTCCCCTCTTCCCCGCTTCCTCCTGCAGGAGTCCAAGGAAATGGGGGAAAAGGACAAAAGAACAGGCACCAGTAAGTCTGGTAAACAAAAGGACGTATTTTCCCTTTATGGCTATAAAACATGTGCACTGGCCATGTGTCTCCTGGACCAGGCCTATGCCTTTGCCTTTTATGGTCACAGCCTGGCAGAATCCCATTTCATTGGCTAACTGTTTGCTGGTTTCAATTGCCCTATTGGCCCAAGTTGAATCTCAGGCAAGTGATAAATATAGGGCAAATTATGTTTGCCTTGCCTTGCTTTTCCAAGATCTGGGACAGAAGCCACAAACCTTACCCTGCAAGCCTGAAAAGCCAAGCCTTGGTTGCCTTGCAACTGGAATTCTTGCCATGCCTCACTTTACCCAGAAAGATGCAAGCACCCTTCGCAATAACATGTCATAAAGCCCAGAAGCAGACAGATGTGTCTTGCTGGGCAGAGGCACAAATCCTGAGTGAGTTAAGACCCTGGAAACTGTCCTCTACCGCTTTGCAAAACTCCAAGACAATCTGCAGATCCTGGAAGGAAGCTTCAAGAGCTGCACGAAAGTGCCTCAGAAAGCCTTAACCGCTAACATACAGCAGCAGCAGCACCTTTCCTACTTCAGTGGAACTCGTTTGTCAGTAACTAGTTTTATTGCCTCCTTTGTTTGACAGTTAGTGTAAAGTCTCCCTCAGTGGTCGAGCACCATATTGTGCTGGGGATTCTGTTTCCCAGTTATGTTTCCATTTTGCTTAAAATTATTTAAATTGTTAAATATTCCCATTGTAAATGTATATTTCAGCTGTACACTGAACCTATTAGGGAATTTTTCTCAAATTTCCATATTAATAACAAGCCATTAGCATTTTTATTAAAAACATATTTCCCATATTTTTCATAAACCATAACAGTTATGAAATTATGAAGAAAACAGTAAGAACCACTATAGGGGGTTTGTTTGAGTGATACAAACAAATTCATAACTGATATTCATTCTTTCCATGTCCCGTGAAGTCTATTTTGTGTTTGTCATTGCGAAGTATTGCACACTACTTTTAAAAATCTTTCAGAGCCTGAGTCTGCTTTTTAAAATAAACAAAAGAAGTCATTCATAGAGAAGTCCAGCATTTTTATACATTTCACTTCCAAAATATGCCTGGTACAGAAAGTAACAGCATCAACACAGTGATGTTACGAGAAACTTGAGAGACGTTCTGATTAAGTCTGGGGATGTGAACAATAACAGTTTTGTGATGAGAAATAAAGTTTTCCGGTGTAAATTCTGCCTTTTCTGAAAGTGTCTTTTGCTTGGCCATCTTAGCTTGCATTAAAATAGGCTAATGCGATCTCAACAAACGTTAATTTTAATTTATTGTTGTATTTCTGGAAAATATTTAATGTTTATCTCAATTTCACTTTCTAAGCTTAGTATAGATCTGGTTATTAAAAGCTGAATGTACAGCTGAGCTCAGAGTCCAACTCAGGCACCTGTTCTTTCTATTCTTCCTTGTAAAATTGTGTTTCAAACTCTTTGCATATATGGAAAAAGCAGGAAGTTTGCTGAAAGAAAACCTCTAGTATAAATGAAAATTAATAACCTGTATGTGTGCATCATAGTTGTTAATTCAGAAAATAAGGCAGAAAAGGGAAAGGCAGAAATGGGGGAAATGTGGAAAGTACAAAAGTCTGTATGGCTCAGTAAGCTAAATTGCTCTTCTGACAAGCTATACTGAGGATGCCAGAGTTGTATTAAAAGAGAAGACTAAATTAAAATTAAGTTGTTGAAATAACTGCAAAATTAGATGGTTGGATTGTGGAAGAACAGAGATTGTTTTAATACTAGTTTCAAGTTTTATGCCCCAGCTTCCCTGTCAGTGCCTGCTGTGCACTTCAGCACTGTGAGTAAGCATACTGTGGCATAATGCTTGAGTTGAGTGTATATATGTAAAAGATTTAATTTTTTTTCAATCCTTATTTCATAGCTAGCATACAAGGGTAAAAATAGAAACAGGTAGAAGGAAGGTTTAGAGGACCCTTGTAGAAGGCATGGCAAAAAGGGAAGGCTTTGGAAACAGTTCAGAGAAAACCAGAGAGACATCACAACACATCAAGACATGAAGAGAAAAAAATATTTGTCTTGTCATTCTGGTTGTCTTAATTTAGGTCTGTTTTACAAGGAAGATTCAGTTCTGTGAACAGCACTTTTGCACTAGTAATACTGGTTCTCCCATAAAAAATAATTCAAGGGAGCAAGCCTCCAGAGGCATGCTGAGAAGAGTCTTCTATGGCTTTATGTCAGGATTCCTTTTAGTTATGTGGATTCACATATATGTGTGTGGGGAAAAAAAGTAGTGGAAAGAAAGTGTCTTTGTGCCCCATGGTGGAAATTTTATTTGCTGGAAGAGACCCACCACCACTGTGCAAGGGACTCAAGTAGCTCCCTCTATAACTAAATAGTACATAAAACCCTGTAATGTAATATGACTTCCCAAACCCTAGGGAGACAAAGGTGAGAGGAGTAATTTTTATTTCAATTTGTCAGCTTTCCCTCGTGAATTTTAGACCTTCAGTCAGAGACACAGCAGAAATATGAGTAAAAGAGGAAGCTATTAGAACAAATCTTAAACCCAAATGTTGAAGTTACAAATACAGCATGAACACTTTAAATCAGAGTTATATCCAAGTAGATGTGCTATACACAGACAGAAGCAAGATGAGAGCATAGGTAATGGCAGATGGATCTGTCTGCTGTTTTTACTTGGAGGACTTTTAAAAGCTTCTGTCTTCTGAGTATGTCCTACTTCCAGTTTTTAGCATAATAAAATTTTAGTCTCATGAATTGCATAGCATAGGAGTCAGTGATTTTCCATATTCGTGAATTTTTAACAACTGATTTTAAGACTTGAACACTCATCACAATTTCCTTATATTTTTAGAGATGTTTAAAAAATTACATTCTGAAACATAGTAAAATGTTGAATTACATTTACAGAACTTCTATGCTAAAAGATAATTTTACCTGTACTATCTCTTAATGAAGTGCTAGTTTTTTAGAACTTGTTTTGAGTTGGTCACATCATTGCATTAAAAACTCAGAAGTTGCTATGAGTCCCTGGTTTCTCTGCTAAGGATTCTAACACACACTACACAATTAATTTAAAACTATTTGTGGCGTAGTTGTGCAGTACTGACCACAGTCTTCATATAAACTAGAACTTAAATTTTCCTGTATTTGCTGGAAAATTATGCTACGTGATAGCACTTCTGAAGTCAATTTCCAAATATATTTGGAAGGTCACAAGTTGCATAATTTCTCTTCTTTTAAACAAAACAAAACCACCTCCAAACGCCTCCATCTCCACAGTGGAGTCTGTCTAATGCCCTTAAATTCAGAAATAGAAAATGATTTACCACATCTTCCTGATTTTTAGCTTAAATAATAGGCCAGCACATTTCAGGTTTATCTTTTGTTAATGAAATACTTACTGAGTTTGGGAAGATAAATTCTGATTATAGTAAAACCAAACAAACTGACAAGAAAAACCACCTTATATGATGTTAAGTATCAATATAATAATAATTCTTTTAACAGACATCACAACCTTTGGGTTGAACCTCAGGAGTCTGAAACATACAGCATGTGAACTTAAAAGTCATTCCAGAGTGGGTGAAAAAGTGTTGTTGAAAAGGTAGACTATATCTTCCCTGCATCTCTATAATGCACATGTTAAATAAGTAATAGAATAGAATAGAATAAACCATGTTGGAAGAGGCCTTCAAGATCATCGCGTCCAACCCATCAACCAATCCAACCCACCTAAACAACTAAACCATGGCACCAAGCACCCCATCAAGTCTCCTCCTGAACACTTCCAATGAAGGTGACTCCACCACCTCCATGGGCAGCCCATTCCAATGGGCAATCACTCTCTCTGTATAGAACTTCTTCCTAACATCCAGCCTAAACCTCCCCTGGCACAGCTTGAGACTGTGTCCTCTTGTTCTGGTGCTGGTTGCCTGGGAGAAGAGACCAACCTCTGCCTGGCTACAACCTCCCTTCAGGTAGTTGTAGAGAGCAATAAGGTCACCCCTGAGTCTCCTCTTCTCCAGGCTAAGCAACCCCAGCTCCCTCAGCCTTTCCTTATAGGGCTTGTGTTCCAAACCCCTCACCAACTTCATTGCCCTTCTCTGGACACGTTCCAGCAAGACAACAGCTTTCCTAAACTGAGGGGCCCAGAACTGGACACAGGACTCAAGGTGTGGCCTAACCAGTGCAGCACACAGGGGCAGAATGACCTCCCTACTTCTGCTGGCCACACTGTTCCTGATACAGGCCAGGATGCCATTGGCCCTCTTGGCTGCCTGGGCACACTGCAGGCTCATGTTCAGCCTACAATCAACCAGTACCCCCAGGTCCCTCTCTGCCTGGCCGCTCTCCAGCCACTCTGACCCCAGCCTGTAGCACTGCCTGGGGTTGCTGTGGCCAATGTGCAGAACCCGGCACTTGGATGTGTTAAATCTCATGCCGTTGGACTCTGCCCATCTGTCCAGCCTGTCAAGGTCCCTCTGCAAAGCCTCTCTACCCTCCAGCAGATCAACTCCTGCACCCAGCTTGGTGTCATCCGCAAATTTACTGATGATGGACTCAATGCCCTCATCCAGATCATCAATAAAGATGTTAAAGGGCATGGGGCCCAACACTGATCCTTGGGGCACACCACTAGTGACAGGCCGCCAGCTGGATGTGGCACCATTCACCACCACCCCCTGGGCTCGGCCCTCCAGCCAGTTCCTAACCCAATGCAGTGTGCTCCTGTCCAAGCCATGGGCTGCCAGCTTGGCCAGGAGTTTGGTGTGGGGGATGGTGTCAAAGGCCTTGCTGAGGTCCAAGTAGACTACATCCACAGGCCTCCCCACATCCACCAGGCGGGTCACCTGATCATAGAAGGAGATCAGGTTGGTCAGGCAGGACCTGCCCTTCCTCAATCTATGCTGGCTAGGCCTGATCCCTTGGCCATCCTGTAAGTGCTGTGTGATTGCACTCAAGATGACCTGTTCCATAAGAGGTGCAAATTTCAAGGGCACTTTTCTGCTGACATTCTACCTGAAGAGATTTCCCTCAGTAATTTCTGTCATTAATTTTTAGTCTTTTTGCCCTCTTAAATGATTTTTTAATGTATGCACAAATCCTACAACAGATAACTTCTCTTCCTGTCTATTTATGGACAAATGTACTTATGCTTGTCCAAATAACTGATTTGGGCACCTCTCCATATTCTGTCAATGCTTAAAATTATATTTATTGTATAGGTTTTGAATTTCGAATGCAGAGGCTTTTGTATTTAATGTGCTCTTATGTCATATGAATAGGTAGTTACCTTGCTGCAAATCGAATGTCTGATGACAAGCCAGCGTCACTACTTTTGAGTTTCAGCTGGTAATTCTGAAGTTACATACCATGTCATAACTTTCCTGTTGTGCTGTTTGTTTCAATAGAGTACTTCCTTTAAGTTATTTTAGGTCTAGGTGTTAATGTTGTTGCATAGATACAATGAACAGAAGCTTTACCGTTTTTCTCTGTTGAGTCTTTGATTTTGAGGCAAATGATATCTGCATTTCTTTGAACTTAGGCTTCAGTGTCCAAGTTTTACTGTTACAAGTAACTTCTGATCTAAGTAAATTCACCCTGAAAATTATAAACAAATACACTTTTATGACTGTAAAACTAAACACTCTATTAATCTTCTTTCATTGTTTTTGCTCTGCTTTATTTTTTAAACATTAATTAAATTCTTCCTGAAATTAGTGCATGATAGAATAGTGTATTTCTTTCAGAAACATTAATATTGTGAGGAGGAGGCTGCCTAATCTTCAATGTCTGATCACAACAACACAATTTTTAGAGTACTTTTTGCATTCTATTATTCCAGTAAAATTTGATGCAATATTGCTAGTAATTTTATTCTTTTCACCTTTACCTATAAATGGCCAGCCTTCTGCAACGGAAAGCCCCAATGGTCAGGTTGGAGACCTGGGAAATACAAACCTCATAGGCTGTTCAGAAAAGGCTTAACATACTTGCTGAACATTGCAGAGAAGCAATGCTCCTCGTGTGACAGAGGCAAAAGATGCAATTCTATATGAGCACTTTCGAAAATCTTAGTGTTTGTTTTGTCTTTTAATATCCCAGGAACTCTTGTATCATTCACTTCTGACTTGTCTGAAAAGATCCTGTATGTTTATTGATAAATGTGTGGGGGTTTAAAACAATTTTGACTTATCCTCAGATCCTCCTTGACTGAATAATGTTGTGATCGTGTGGGTTTTTTTCCTGTATGACTCCTAATTCAAAGGCTAAATCATTTTACATAAGCATGAAGTCTATTTGTAGGCTGTAAAACCCCCCTGCTTCCTAGCCAGTTCTTTTTTGCCATCTGTCCCTGTTCTTAACCGATCTCACTGGATTTCATGCATACATTAGTGTATAGATAATCTTCAATTATTACAGATATCTAGCTCGTGCTGTTAGTGAATTTTATTGACCTGTTTTCTTTTCCCTGTCACTCATCACTTGTTTTAGCTTCTCTGAGTAACCCTTCCTGATTTTTCCTCTTAATGCAATCCATCATTAAATCTATGTGCTAAGCTTCTTTACAGATTTTGTTGATCCCTCTGCCACGTCCTCCACTAGTAGGCTGTTACTTCTTTTACTGAGTAAATGCTTCTACAATCTGTTGCCAAACTCATGCTAAATCAGTCCTGGGCTCCCTTGTACTGCACCTTATCTTCCAGTCTCTGTGCACATAGGGCATAGCAATGTCTTTTTTCTTCACTGCTGTCTTGCATTCCCATTTTTGCCAGGCTGCTAGCTGCCTTCTGTAACCTTCTTGCATCAGTCCTCCCTGCTATTTAGAGATACAAGTTATTATTCCGTAGTGTCTGAGTGCCAGAAAGACACACTAGAAAGTGCTTTTCCGTTCATTATAGTGTGTAGCCCATGGAAGATGTAGTGGGAAGAAGATGGAGTGTGGGAAACTGAACCAGTGTAATTCTTCTTTGGGAGTGGCATATGCACATTTGTTAGCCATATAAACTGAGACTGAATGTTCAAAGAATTTTCAGAGATTTAAGCACATGTGATCTAAGACTTTTTTTTTTTTTTTTTCCTCTAAGTGAAAAACATTTCCAGATTTACATATCATCTCATAGGTGCAATGAAAGGCACATCTTTGATACTTCATGAAATGTTGAGGTTTTAAGTCACAGAGCAGGAGGAGTAATTTGCTCAAATGTGTTGTAAAACATGAAAGTTTCCAGACCTTTTTGTAGCATTACATATGAAAAATAACTTTTTTTTTTTCTGTACAAGTTTATTTTCTGAAACTACAAATTTGTTTTTACTGAAACTTTCTAAAGCATTGCATGAGACAAGCACAACTGATGGAACCATTTTCCCATACTACCTAGAAAGACATTTGCAGCTGGAAGTAGTGCTTGTAACTAGAAATCTTGGACAACTTCTGTATTCATGGCTTTAGGCACACTAATGAGTGATGTGTGATATGGAGTTCATAATGTTTTTTCTTCTGGGCTTTGATTCTGTGAACACTCGCATAATTCTAATCCTCAAATATGTTTCTGTGGACAGATGAATATATTTACTGAAAATACTAGTAGTTGTGCAAATATATTGGAGTTTACAGATTTTTGGATACCTATTTTCTTTTGAAAAAGCACCTTAAGGATTGGAATTGAATTAGTACAATTACAAACAGTAAAAGCAGCTGCCTTCTTACTGTATTAAGGCTTTGTCATTGTATCTGCACACAGATAATGTAATATCACATGCACCACAATACAAGTACCATTTCAAGTTTTCATGCAATAAGCAAAGTAAAATGCTATTTTGTCTTTGTAAGAAATCTCCATCCACTCTACTTAGTATGCAAGAAATGTGTCCTTAGAAGACTCAGCCTAAAAACTGTCCTTGCCAATTTCATATTAACATGGTAAATTGTTTTCACTGATTGAAAGGATCTAATGTTTTCATTGGTATTGCAGCATTATTCTATGGACAAATTTGAAACATATTTCAAAGTCCTTACCTTTTGAAAAGCATGTTCTTCTAGACTTTAGTATTAGTTATGACTGCAGCAAGCAGAATTTTGACCAGGATATTTATGGGGAATTTCTGCTGTAAAGCCTCTTCAGTTGTGTTTGAAAAGTAAAT
This sequence comes from Picus viridis, assembly GCA_033816785.1. Lineage (NCBI taxonomy): Eukaryota > Metazoa > Chordata > Aves > Piciformes > Picidae > Picus > Picus viridis. The sequence goes on from CM066606.1 coordinate 61,642,914, forward strand.
AATCTTATTAAAGATGAAAAGTAACTCTAGTAATGATTTCATCTTTTGTTGTTGTTGTTGTTGTTGTAGTTGGGTTTAAATGTTGGGATTTTTTAATTTTTTTTTTTCTTTTCAACAGGCACAGCGGACAATTGGAAAACTGCACTGTCCTTTTTGTGAGGCCTAGTAAGGGGGCTTTGACTGTACAACAGAAAATGTTCCTGTGGACAATTAGTAACTGTGCATTTCTCCAGAAGTCAGACTGACTGTCAGCTAGCTTTCTCCATTAAACTGGCAAAATCATCAGGAAAACACTTCTCTCTCCTCAAAATTCAGTCTGTTTTTTGCAAGGATACCTGCCAAGAAGTTGTAACTGAAGTGTGAAAATGAAAAATCAAGGGCTTTTGTACATGGCCAGAAATAGTAACGGTACTGGAGGATTAACAGAAGCACTTTGTCTAGAAGCAAGAACTCCCAGATTTGAGATGAAAAGTGAAAAACTTCCCTCAAAGGTATTTAATCAGAAAAGAAGTCTTTCTGCTTCTTATCCTATGAATGATGCATGCACGGTAAAACCTTTTCACAGAAGAGCACGTAGTTTGGATTTAAATATCAGAGAGAGACTAGTTTTCTCACCTGTGTTATATGAAACATGCAGTATGGGAGCAATTTACCATGGTGAAAATGAAAATTCACCTGTTCACACACAATATAGCTTGCAGTTAGTGTTCAGTCAGACAGATGGTAGTTCTCTTCAGGACCTATATGCTGAGAAACTACAAAAAAGGTGTCAAGTTACTTCCTTTACAACATTGCTACATACAGAAAGTGAGTGTGATTTTGAAGATACTGGACAGTCTTCTGAAAGTGCCATTGCTGATAGGTCACCTTTTGTGATGAACCTTTCTTCACCTAAAAGTGCTGTAGAAGAGAAGTATATCACACCTGTTGGTCATGTTCAGCCTATGAGTATTTCCTTAAACCAAAAGCTGAAGAAGAGAGAAAGAAACAAGTTGAAAAACTTGAGGAGAAAACAAAGAAGGGGAGAACGGTGGCTACAGAAGCAAGTAGGTGTTTAAAATAAATTATACATTTTCTAATGTTTGGCTTGCTTTTATAAATCATGCTGACTGGCTTTGTAATGCTTTATTTTAATACTGGTGTAATGTGGTACTGTCTAGAGTCAGACATCCCACAAACAATGGTTTATGACCTTTTCTTAAACTTAAAAAGGTTTTCTGTGTAAATCAAACCTAGTTTCTTGTTACTGTTTTGTGATGTATTAATCAATTTGAAGAAGGAAAAACATACAATAAAATTTACCCAGTGTGATTAAGGAAAAACTAAACATTTGCATCTTCTGAGTGAGAAATCCTAGCATTTTACATTTCCTAACTTTTAAGTAATGGTATTTTGAGTTAAATTTGCAATTAAAAGCATTTGATTTACAATATATTTGCTTTTAGTTTTGTGTTGTGAAACAAAAAAGGAGTAAGGAACTAATTGTCGCTATCTAAAATATTAGTCTTTGGTAGGTAAATATTTTGTCTGTAAATCTGGCATAAATTTTTCATATTCTTATCAATTATACAACCATGGTTTCCTTCTTCAAACCATCTAAAGCAGAACAGAATTAAAGACCATACATGGTCATACAGTTTTGGTAAGGAGCAGGGAAAAAGACCAAGAATATATCTTAAAATCAATGAGACAGTGTTTGCTCTGAAATGTGGTATAAAGATTAATGATTGTTGAAAGGATATAATATTTCCTTTATTTATATGGCAATATAGAAATATTAATAATCTGTTATTAATATGAAAATGACCAAAACATATCAAAGGGTTTGGTATACAGTTAGAATATATCTACAATGGGAATGTACATCATTTGGGCAACTATAACAATCCAACTATTTTATGCAAACTGAGAGGAATATAACAGAAAGAGAATACCCCAGGAGCGAAATGGTGCTCAACCACATGGAGAGGGAAGACTCAACAAGTACCATTAAGCCAAAGAGCAATGAATTAATTACTTGCAGCTAATTTTACCCAAGTGGGGAGTGCTGCTGCTGTGTATAGAGGCTTTGGGATGCTCATTCACCAGGCACGGCAGGTTGCTGACAGGAATGCCATGCGGTCTTCGATGGCTGGTCTGGCTTCAGCAGACAGCGGGCTGTTAATGACGCTATTGTGATGGGCACTTGCTTTGTCTTGATGAAATTGAGGCATACCAAAATCCTGGTTGCAAGGGGAATCAGGCTTTGCTCCGACTCCTAAGCATGTGGCTTCTCTTGTAGCTCGCGGTGTGTATGCTTGTGGTTTTATCCCAGGCGCTGGACCAGGCAGCTTGAGGCTATGCAACTTGAGGCAACTTCAAGCCAGACAAGGTCCAAGCAGGTTCAAGCACGCAAGGCTTGAGCAAGGCTTAGCAAGGCCAAAGCAAGGCATAGGGAACTAGAAATCAGCCTGTATATAAATCTTGCCTGAGATTCAATTGGACCAATAGGGCAACAGAAACCAGCACATAGCTACCCAATGGGGAGGGGTTCTGCCAGGTTGTGGCTAGAACACATTCCCTTACCATAGATACAGAGGTTTTACCAGTCATGCATGGTCCTGTCCCCTTTGTTCCTTTTCCCGCATTACCCTGATTTTCTGCAGGAAGGAGGGGAGAGAAAGGGACCATGTCTAGACACCTTAGTATCTGTCTGGGGTTTGTGCTGGGTCTATTTGGCTCTACCATGACAATGATATGTATCCTTTTAAAATAAAAAATTCTCCTCATATAATTCCTGCTACAAAATACAATATGGCCAGCAAGGGCAAACATACTAATTCTCAACAGAGAAGTAGGATGTACTCAATAAATTATTCCTGCCTTAGATAGGTGTGTTATTTTGATACTCTTGGAATATACCACAGATGAAGTGTAGCACAATGTAAAACTTAGGTAATCCTTATTTTATTAATATATTTTTTAATGTAATTCCTTTAAACTTTACAGTAGTCAAGTCTTAATATTTATGCATTATTGAGAAGTACTAAGCTTATTTGAATGCACTATGCTTAGTTTAGATACAAAATTGTGATGTAAAGGCATAGTATATATGAACATCTATACAGTTGTGTCATCTGCAGTCTCTCCAGCCACTTTAATCTTTGTTAGGTGCTACTTTCAAGAATTTAATTTTACACACATTTTCCAAATTTGTGATAGCTAAGGAAAACTCCCCATACTTTCAGATCTTTATCTTGTTTTAAACCATGCTTAACCAGTTCCTACATTAATTTCAGTTTCAAATAGCAAATTATATACAGTTGTTAAATCCAGTGCATCTAATCAGTAAGCATACAGTTTATGAAGTGTGACAAATTAAAAATTAAGTATGTAAAATAAATAATCTGGCTTCAGAGAGTTTTGAGGGGAAGATACTTTGATTGTGTGCTGATTTCTTTAATCATGTTGAAAGTCTGTGATTATGACATGGAATATTTAAACAGGCCTACTTCTCAGACTCTGTCAAGTGACGCATGAGGCTGGTGTGGCTGTTTCCCATCATGCTGATATATTTTCAGGCTATGGGAGTGGCAGGGCCCCATTGATCTCCGGGCAGACAGTGAGGTCCGGCATAGCCACCTTCTCACATGCCTGCCTGCAGTGGCAAATTTAAAAACCCAGCTGGGGGCTCATGCAGACTTGCATTGAGCATCAAGCTGCTGCGCTCTCACTCAGCTGCAGCCAGCCACACGTGCCTCCGCACTTTTTAATTTTTGTCCAGTAGGTCAGGTGGCCAGGGATAGGGATGGTTGTGACTCGCAGCAAAGCTGCCTTCAAAAGATCAGTGTTGCCCCAGACTGGGGTCGAACATAAGCAGGTAGGTGTCCAGGTATCTGGCTGCAGAGAGTGCTGGAGCCTGGCACTTGAGATGTAGAAGGGAGATGAACTTGAGTAACCAGGCTCTGCAGGCTCTCCTAGCAGAGGCTGTTTATCCAAAAACCAGTGGGAAATGAACACAGGTTGCTCTTAAAAGATGTAAAGTAAAACCTCCTTGCCGCCCCTCACCTTCCCCACTGCCCTTGGAAAACAAGTATGGGTGAGGTGATTCTCATGCTGGAGGACACACCATCTGAGGCTTTGCCTAAAGCAAAACAGCCTAAGGCAAAACAGCCTAAAGTTAAACAGCCCTCCTCCTGCATCAGGACTTGTTCCCTCAAAAAAAAAGGGTAATTGTTATTGGTGATTCCCCTCTGAGGGGAACAGAGGGCCTCATATGTTAGCCAGATCCTTCTCACAGGGAAGTTTGCTGCCTCCCTAGAGCCCAGGTTAAGGATCTTACCAGAAGGCTGCCTAGGCTGGTGCAGCCCTCTGATTACTATCCCTTAATAGTTATGCAGTTAGGGAATGATGATGTTGCAACCAGAACTCCCAGGGCTATCAAAAATGACTTCAGGGCCCTGGGAGATCTGGTTGAGGGGTCAGGTGCACAAATAATTTTTACATCAATACCGTTAGTTGCAGGAGGGAATACCATAAGGAATAGGTCAGCAGCTGTAGTCAAAAAGTGGCTTAGAGGCTGGTGCTACCATAAGAATTTTGATTTTTTTAATCTTGGGGAACTTTATACGGCACCAGGTCCGCTGGTAACAGATGGAGTACATCTGTCCCAGAGGAGGGGAAAGATCACAGCATATGCGAATGGCCTATCCCCAAAAGGGAAAAAGATTCTAGGGAGTGAATTGGCAGGTCTCATTGGTAGGGCTTTAATCTAGATTCGAAGGGAAAAGGGGCTGAAACCAGTTCCCCCAGGCAGGAGTGAAACCAGCAGCCCAGCTGCAGTGCATGTACACTAATGCACTATGGGCAACAAACAAGAGGAGCTGGAAGCCTTGTTGCAGCAGGAAAGTTATGATGTAGTTGCCATCACAGAGACGTGGTGGGATGACTCACATGACTGGAGCACTGCAATTGATGGCTACAGGTTATTCAGGAGAGACAGGCAAGGGAGAAGGGGTGGAGGGGTGGCCCTGTACATCAGGGAGGAACTAGATGTCATTGAGCTAGAGATCAGGGATGAATGGGTTGAGTGCTTGTGGGTGAAAATTAGAGGGAAGACCAACAGGGCAGACATCCTGGTTGGAGTCTGTTACAGACCACCCAACCAGGAGGAAGACGTTGATGAATCATTCTATAGGCAGCTTAAGGCTGTCTCAGGATCGCCTGACCTTGTTCTCATGGGTGATTTCAACCTGCCTGATATCTGCTGGGATCTCAACACAGCAGAGAGGAGGCAGTCTAGGAGGTTCTTAGAGTGTATGGAGGACAGCTTCTTATCCCAGGTGCTGCGTGAGCCTACCAGGGGTAAGGCTCTGCTTGATCTCCTCTTCACCAACAGGGAAGGGCTGGTGGGTGATGTGGTGGTCGGAGGGTGTTTAGGGGCCAGTGATCACGAGATAATTGAGTTTTCAGTACTCAGTCAAGCTAAGAGGGGTAGCAAGAAGACCTCCACTCTGGACTTCCACAGTGCAGAATTCAGGCTACTCAAGGAACTAACTCAGAAGGTTCCTTGGGAAACAGCCCTTAAAAATAAAGGGGTTCAGGAGAGCTGGACCTGCTTCAAGGAAGAACTCTTGAAGGTGCAGGAACAGGCTGTGCCAATGTGCCGGAAGATGAGCCACCGGGGCATATAGCCAGCCTGGATAGTCAATGAACTTCTAAAAGAACTAAGGGAAAAAAAGAGGGTGTATCATCTTTGGAAGAAAGGTGAGGCAACCCATGGAATGTTTAAGGATGTTGCTAGGTCTTGTAGGAAAAAAAATAGGGAGGTAAAAGCCCATTTGGAGCTTAGACTGGCCTCTGCTGTGAAGGACAACAAAAAGTCCTTCTATAAATACAATAATAGCAAGAAGAAGGGCAAGGACAGCCTTCACTCCTTGGTGGATATGGAGGAGAACGTAGTAGCAAAAGATAAGGAAAAGGCAGAGGTACTTAAGACCTTCTTTGCCTCAATTTTTACTAGCAGGACAGATTGTCTTCCAGACAGCTGGCCTGCAGAGCTGGCAGATGGAGCCAGGGAGCAGTATATTTCCCCTGTGACCCAGGAGGAAGTACTTAGAGATCTCCTTAGCGGCTTGGATCCCCACAAGTCCATGGGACCACATGGGATCCATCCTAGGGTGCTGAGAGAGATGGCAGATGAGCTGTCCAAGCTGCTCTCCATCATTTTTCAGCAGTCCTGGCTCACTGGAGTGGTCCCAGACAACTGGAAGCTGGCCAACGTGATGCCCATCCACAAGAAGGGCCGGTTGGACAAGCCAGGGAATTCCAGGCCTGTCAGCCTGACCTCAGCTACCTGAAGGGTAGTTTTAGCCAGGAGGGGGTTGGTCTCTTCTCTCAAGCAACCAGCACCAGAACAAGAGGACACAGTCTCAAGCTGCGCCAGGGGAAGTTTAGGCTCGAGATGAAGAGAAAGTTCTTCATGGAGAGAGTCATTCGCCATTGGAATGGGCTGCCCAGGGAGGTGGTGGAGTCACCGTCCCTGGAGGTGTTCAAGAGGGGATTGGACATGGCTCTTGATGCCTTGGTTTAGTCATGAGGTCTGTGGTGACAGGTTGGACTCGATCTTTGAGGTCACTCCAACCTTGGTGATTTTGTGATTCTGTATGATTCAGTGCCAGGCAGGATTACGGAACAGGTCATCCTGAGTGCAATCACACAGCACTTACAGGATGGCCAAGGGATCAGGCCAAGCTAGCAAGGATTTAGGAAGGGCAGGTCCTGCCTGACCAACCTGATCTCCTTCTGTGATCAGGTAAGTCACCTGGCAGATGTGGCGAAGGCTGTGGATGTAGTCTACCTGAACTTCAGCAAGGCCTTTGACACTGTCCCCCACAGCAAACTCCTGGACAAGCTATCAGCCCATGGCTTGTATGGGAGCACACTGCATTGGGTTAGGAAGTAGCTGGAGGGCCGAGCCCAGAGAGTGGTGGTGAATGGTGCCACATCCAGCTGGCGGCCTGTCACTAGTGATGTGCCCCAAGAATCAGTGCTGTGCCCCATGCTCTTTAGTATCTTCATTGATGATCTGGATGCGGGTATTGAGTCCTTCATCAGTAAATTTGTAGATGACACCAAGCTGGGGGCAGGTGTTGATCTGTTAGAGGGTAGGAGGACTCTGCAGAGGGACCTTGACAGGCTGGACAGATGGGCAGAGTCCAACGGGATGAGATTTAACACATTTAAGTGCCAGGTTCAACAACCCCAGGCAGTGCTATAGGCTGGGGTCAGAGCGGCTGAAGAGTGGCCAGGCAAAGAGGGACCTGGGGGTACTGTTTGATGGTAGGCTGAACATGATCCAGCAGTGTGCCCAGGTGGTCAAGAGGGCCAATAGCATCCTGGCCTGTATCAGGAACAGTGTGGCCAGCAGGAGCAGGGAGGTCATTCTGCCCCTGTGTGCTGCACTGGTTAGGCCACACCTGGAGTCCTGTGTCCAGTTCTGGACCCCTCAGTTTAGGAAAGATGTTGAGTTGCTTGAATGTGTCCAGAGAAGGGCAACAAAGTTGGTGGGGGGTTTGGAACACAAGCTCTATGAAGAGAGGCTGAGAGAGCTGTGGTTGCTTGCCCTGGAGAAGAGGAGGGTCAGGGGAGACCTTATTGCTTTCTACAACTACCTGAAGGGACGTTGTAGACAGGCGGGGGCTGATCTCTTCTCCCAGGCAACCAGCACCAGAACAAGAGGACTGTGGCAGAGTGGGAAAAGTTCCCCTCCCCACACAAAAGAATACACAGCTAACTCAGACGGAGAAGCAGATGAAAGCTCTATTTAGAAGCAGAAATGGAATGCAATGAATATGCACAAAAACATACAATATTTACAATATATACAGAAATATACAGCAATGTATGTAATATAGGAGACCTTTTTCCAACCCCCCTGCGGCCAGGGGGGTTCGGCCTGTCCCCCCCTTCTCCCTCCCTACCTCCCCTTTTTCCCAAAAGGGTTAGAGAGAAAGAGAAAGGAAGGTAATTAAAAGGGTAAAATTCTGTTAAGCTCAAAGCAAATGCAAGAGTTAGTTTTCTTATCTGGTTAGCAAGGTCGTTCCTGCATAGCAAGCTGTTGCTTCAGAGAGAGAAACAGGCCAGCTCACAGGACAGAGAGAAGAGACTCAACAGACTGACAGACTAAGCTAAAACTTACAGTTGCATTCTACCAATGAAATCAGTTTAGCATATCTTTGTTTTTTGTTATTATCCCAAAACATTCAGCCAGCGTGTTCAGAAAGTGTCCATTTCTTAAAGGCACAGCCTAAACCGGACCTTAGAAATGGGAAAGCAGTCACTGAGAAGAATTGGCATCACTTGCTCCATTCAAGCTGAGCCAAGGGGAACTGCCACTCTGCGCAGCTGTGCCCCTCTGTCAATTTAATAATTAATAAATTAATAACCTCTTAATCACAAGCCATTATGATTGAGTGCTGTTTATTTGGGGTTTATTCAACAATACAATACAATACAATACAATACAATACAATACAATACAATACACCAGGTTGGAAGAGACCTTCAAGGTCATTGTGTCCAACCCATCAACCAATCCAACCCACCTAAACAACTAAACCATGCAACCAAACACCCCATCAAGTCTCCAAAGACCCAAGTCCTGAGATACTGACAGAAAAGCACATTTATCACAGTGTGGAACATAGGTGTTGCATAAGAACAGTCAGCTCTACTGGGCAAATGAATGTCAACATCAGGATTCCAAGTATATTTTAAGTTATAAAAACAAATAGTAGTTGAGGGAGTGAAGGCAGAAGGAAAGAAAATTTAACTGCAGGCAACTGTTATCTTACAGAAGACCAGTGTGTTGCATGATCACATTCTTATTATCTTCTTCATAATCTTCTTAACGGCACAGCCTAAACCGGTCACAATCCACCCCTGCTAAACAATTTCATTGGCTGTTCGTACTGTCCATCCAATCTAAAACAATATCTATAGTTTGTATGTAAAGTTCATAGTCCATTCCGGCTATCCTCAGGTGTAGATGATTCAGAAGTCCAAGAAACAAGAAAATTGAAAACAGTTTGTCTCTTTGCAGACGAAGCGAAGAAAAGGGAAAACAGGGAAACAGGGAAACAGGGACTCACAGTTGACTCAGGGCTCTCAGGGTTCTCAGGGTTTCGTGCACTGTAGATTCCTCAGAGATTCTTCCTTTGGGTGCGATGTAGCTGTACAACACTCTGATATTAAACTCTTTCAGCTAAAGTTAAATTTCTTTGTGGAATACACTGAATTTCACCATTCTCTTGCATTACCCAATAAGTGTGACCCGGACCTTCAGCTAAAACCACCCCTCGGACAGGTTTAGCCTCTCCTGAGGGAGAAAACACCCAAAGAGTTTTACCTAACAGATTCTTTTCTCTAACAACAGGAACTCTATCACCTTCTACTTTCTGTAGCAGATCTGAGTGTGCAGGTCCAGCTCGGTTCACTGAACCTCTACTATTTACCAGCCAGGTTGCTTGTGCTAAATGCTTTTCCCAGTTTTTCAAAGGTCCACCCCCCATGGCTTTAAGAGTGGTCTTCAACAAACCATTGTAGCGTTCAATCTTCCCTGCAGCTGGTGCATAGTAGGGAATGTGGAATATCCACTCAATACCGTGCTCTTTGGCCCAGCTCTTCACAAGGCTGTTTTTGAAGTGAGTTCCATTGTCTGACTCAATCCTCTCTGGAGTTCCGTGTCTCCACAGGATTTGTCTCTCCAGACCAAGAACGGTGTTGCGTACAGTTGCATGGGGAAGTGGATAAGTTTCCAACCATCCAGTGTTTGCCTCTACCATAGTAAGCACATACTGCTTACCAGAATGAGAACATGGTAGAGTGATGTAGTCAACTTGCCAAGCTTCACCATACTTGTACTTGGACCATCTGTCACCATACCATAAGGGCTTAAGTTGCTTTGCCTGCTTAATAGCAGCACAAATGTCACAGTCATGGATGACTTGTGTGACAGCATCCATGGAAATGTCTATGGATCTGTCACGTGCCCACTGGTAGGTTGCATCTCTGCCTTGATGTCCTGACGAATCGTGAGCCCACCGAACTAAGAATATCTCACCTCGGTGTTTCCAGTCGAGATCAAGATCAGAGTCCATGTCTACTTGAGAAACTCCTGCAGCTAGATCTGCCTGGTGGTTGTGTTGCTGTTCCTCAGTAGCTCTGCTCTTAGGGATGTGAGCATCAATGTGTCTCACCTTCACTGGAATTCTCTCGATTCGATCAGCAATGTCCTGCCACAGGTCAGCAGCCCAAATAGGCTTTCCTTTTCTCTGCCAACCATTTCTCTTCCAGTTCTTTAGCCAACCCCACAGAGCATTGGCTACCATCCATGAGTCAGTGTAGAGATAAAGCTTTGGCCATCTCTCACGTTCAGCTACGTCGAGAGCTAGCTGGACAGCTTTTACCTCTGCGAACTGACTGGATTCTCCTTCTCCATCCTTTGCTTCTGCAACTCGTCATGTTGGACTCCACACTGCAGACTTCCACCTTCGCTTATTCCTGACAAGATGACAGGAACCATCTGTGAACAAAGCATATTTCTTTTCATCATCAGATAGGTCATTGTAAGGAGGAGCTTCCTCAGCATGAGTTACTCTCTCCTCTGGAGGTTTAGTACAGTTGGTACCTTCAGGCCAACTTGAGATCACCTCCACCAGACCAGGTCTTTCAAGATTTCCCATTCGAGCTCTCTGTGTTATCAGAGCCATCCACTTAGACCAGGTGGAATCTGTTGCATGATGTGGTGTAGAACCTTTGCCTTTGAACATCCAATTCAAAACTGGTAATCTGGGAGCTAAGAGAAGTTGTGATTTAGTTCCAATTACTTCAGAAGCTGCTTTTACTCCTTCATAGGCAGCTAGAATCTCTTTCTCTGTTGGAGTATAATTAGCCTCTGAACCTCTGTAACCTCGACTCCAGAAACCAAGAGGTCTGTAAGATACAATACAATACAATACACCAGGTTGGAAGAGACCTTCAAGATCATCACGTCCAACCCATCAAACAATCCAACCCACCCAACAACTAGACCATATAGCCAAGCACCCCATCAAGTCTTCTCCTGAACACCTCCAGTGAAGGTGACTCCACCACCTCCATGGGTAGCCGATTCCAATGGCCAATCACTCTCTCCATGTAGAACTTCTTCCTAACATCCAGCCTAAACCTGCCCTGACACAGCCTGAGACTGTGAGGTCGTCCATGTGTCTCACCTGGAGCTCTTTGCCACAAGCACCAGGTTGGACCATTGTCACTTGCAGCCGTGTACAAAATGTTCTTAATGTCTGGACCATCTCGGACAGGTCCCAGACCCATGGCTTGAACTACCTCTTGTTTTATCTGGTCAAAGGCTGCTTGTTGTTCAGGTCCTCAGTGGAAACTGTTTCTCTTTCGAGTCACATCATACAGAGGTTTCACAATCTGACTGTATCCAGGAATGTGCAGTCTCCAAAATCCCACTATCCCAAAGAAACATAGAGTTTCTTGCTTGTTCATGGGATTTGTGATGGTAGAGACTCTATTTACCACATCCAGTGGAATGTGTTGGCGTCCATCCTGCCACCGCACTCCCAGAAACTGGATCTCTCTGGTAGGTCCTTTCACCTTGTCTCACTTGATGGCAAAACCTGCATTCAGAAGAATGTCAATGATTTTGTTACCTTTCTCGAAGACTTCCTCAGCAGTTTTACCCCAGACGATGATGTCATCGATAAACTGGATGTGTTCTGGAGCACCACCTTTCTCCAGAGCATCGTGGATCACCGCATGAGAGATGCTGGAGCTGTGGATGCAGCCCATTGGCAATCTGTTGAAAGTGTACTGGATTCCTCTCCAGGTGAAAGCAAACTGAGGCCTGCATTCCTCTGCTATGGGAATAGAGAAGAAGGCATTAGCAATGTCTATGGTAGCATACCATTTGGCCTCTTTGGATTCCAGCTCATACTGGAGTTCCATCATGTCTGGTACTGCTGCACTCATGGGTGGAGTTACTTCATTCAGGGCTCGGTATTCAACTGTCAGACGCCAGTCTCCATTCTGCTTTCGCACAGGCCACACTGGACTGTTGAAAGGTGAATGAGTTTTGCTGATGACTTTCTGACTCTCCAGCTGACGAATCAGATTCTGAATGGGCAACAAAGAGTCACGGTTGGTTCTGTATTGTCTGTGATGCACAGTCTGAGAAGCCACCGGCAATTTAATGTCCTGAATCTTGTGTTGTCCCACAACTGCAGATTCATCAGAAAGCTCAGGTCTAACAGACAGCCTCAGTTTTTGTCCACCGATTTCTACAGATGCTACTCCAAAAGCCCATTTGTAAGCTCTAGGGTCTTTGAAACGCCCTTCTCTCAGAAAATCAATTCCCAAAATACAAGGTGCGTCAGGTCCGGTCACAACTGTATGCTTCCTCCACTGTTTACCAGTTAAACTTATATCAACCTCCACCTTAGTTAACTCTTGAGATCCACCAGTGACTCCCAGAATAGTTATAGCTTCTGATCCCTGATAATTTGATGGCATTATGGTGCACTGAGCCCCTGTGTCAACCAAGGCCCTGTACTTCTGAAACTGCGAAGTGCCAGGCCACTGGATGTACACATCCCAATAGATTCTGTTATCTCTGTTATCCCTCTCCTCCCCCTGGCGGGAGGCAGGGCACCCCTAGTTATGGGGAACATGCCCACATGTGCAATGAGCACAGTGTGCAGTATTAGAACTGGAGCCACTGTTGGAGCTATTAGAGTTGTCCTGGGGAACTGTGGAAGTAACAGCTACCCTTCTGGTATTGCTACCTCGGGTTCTGCCACTTTGCAGCTCCCTCAGCCTCCTGAAAAGAATAGCAGTTGGTTGGCCATCCCATCTGTTCATGTTTTCACCAAACTGATCATGCAGAGTTATCCAAATACTCGCACGTGATTGCCTTGGTGGTCTGTTTTGGTTGGATCTGTTTTGGAATGACCTGTTTTGGAATGACCTGTTTTGGAAAAACATCCTTGGAGGACGTCTATTCCTCACAGAGGAATCCTGTATCCATCTGGAGGAAGAATTGGAATTATTTCCTTGTGTCAGTTGGGAGATGGTATTTTTAAATTCATCCTTCAGCTCTTTCATGCAATTCTCAATTTTTCCAGACAGAGTTTCAATGGCTGAAACCAAAGAAACATGTGTCATGCTATCCTCCAATTGTCTCATTTGATCAGTGAATTGGCCAACCGTAGGAGAAGCTCCACCATAATTTCTTGCTACAATTCTGCTTGCCAGAATATTTGCATAATTAGGAGGAGCAAGTTTGATGAGCTTTTTAGCAAGACCAGTTCCAGGAATTTCATCAGGATTCAGAGTCTCATGGCTACCACAGAGTATCTCTTTAACAGCAAATTCTCTCAGACGCTTAATTCCCTCATCTGTGGTAGTCCAGGGTTTAGCATTCCATGGAAGATCATCTCAGGAAGGATACCTCATGAGAGTTGCCAAAAGGCGTATCCACAGAGTGACCTTGCCGAGAGTCCTGCCTAGATGTCTATCTATTCCATTATCCTTTGAGAGAGTTCCTAGTTGAGGTGCTGACTTGTCTCCAACTACCAGAGCTGGAGCACCTGTATCATAACATCTACCAAGCCAAGCTAGAATTGGCTCCTTATCTGCTCTGATATAATCTTTACGCACATTTGTAACCTCTTCACGTGGTGACGAACACTGCTGAATGTTGTCTTCTTCGTCCTCTGCCTCCTCTTCCTCAACCTGTTGTCCCATTAATCTTACTGTCACTCTCCTAAGCATCTCTTTAAGGTCAGGAGTACCACCTCTAGTTGTTCTCCTATCAGCAATTTGCCCTGCATCTCCATCCAGTGATGATCTCAATAACTCAGATATATCTTTAAGACAAACCTTTTCCTCCATCTCAGCAGGGTCTCTTTGAGCAGAAGTTCCCTCACCAGGATCATCTCCTGGATCAGCTTTGCTCTTTCCACTTTTCGTTTTTAAAACAGCTACCTGCTTAACTGGAGCTGTGTCTGGATTTACAGCTGCCCTAATAGAATCTGACAGGTTCTGAGACGAATCAGCTGCTGTGGAGGACACTTCCGGTCCTGCCGAAGAAGAAGGAGGAACTGGCTTTGCCTCGTTAATGGCTGCCAAGGACGTGGGAGCCGCCATGTTAGGAGCTGCTGCTGCCGCTGCCGCTGGCTGATTGCCAGAGCCACCAACAGCACTGTTCAGAGCAGCCTTTCTGATGGGCTTTTTAGCTTTATCTTTAACTGATACAGATTCTGCATTCTCCTCATCACTAGATATTTCTGGGGTAGAGTTAGAGCTGTGCTTTCTCCTTTTCGATCTATGCTTAATTACAAAACAGGCTTTAGATACTTTTTTCCTCTCCTGGTACAGAGCATATAACAAGAACACATTACTTATCACCAACAGCAGGATTTAAACACATCACATAAATCACCTTTGGATCCCAGCCATCACTTAAAACAACCCTTTCACCTACCGGGATCTTAAACTCCTTTATCTCTATGGGCAGAGTGCTGGAGGTCACATTCCTGTATCTGTTAAGCCAAAAGAGTCCCAGGCACCAGTCATAGAGAAGCTGAATCTTATACTTAAACCATAAATATAATCTATACATCAAGTATCTGCCTAAGCGATCGAAAATCAATCCCAGGAAGTAGACCAGTACTTGTAGACCAGTACCGAACAAACTGAAAAGACCAAACACTCTAAAATCCAAAACACTTTCATGTTTGCAACTCCAACTCGAGCAGACAATAAATCAAGCAATCTTTAGCCCTGCTTCTGGACAGCAATTATCCATAAGCCGCGCGTTGGGCCGCCAATTAAAAATGTATGTGGCAGAGTGGGAAAAGTTCCCCTCCCCACACAAAAGAATACACAGCTAACTCAGACGGAGAAGCAGATGAAAGCTCTATTTAGAAGCAGAAATGGAATGCAATGAATATGTACAAAAACATACAATATTTACAATATATACAGAAATATACAGCAATGTATGTAATATAGGAGACCTTTTCCCAACCCCCCTACGGCCAGGGGGTTCGGCCTGTCCCCCCCCTTCTCCCTCCCTACCTCCCCTTTTTCCCAAAAGGGTTAGAGAGAAAGAGAAAGGAAGGTAATTAAAAGGGTAAAATTCTGTTAAGCTCAAAGCGAATGCAAGAGTTAGTTTTCTTATCTGGTTAGCAAGGTCGTTCCTGCGTAGCAAGCTTTTGCTTCAGAGAGAGAAACAGGCCAGCTCACAGGACAGAGAGAAGAAGTGACTCAACAGACTGACAGACTAAGCTAAAACTTACAGTTGCATTCTACCAACGAAATCAGTTTAGCATATCTTTGTTTTTTGTTATTATCCCAAAACATTCAGCCAGCGTGTTCAGAAAGTGTTCCATTTCTTAAAGGCACAGCCTAAACCAGTCACAAGGACACAGTCTCAAGCTGCGCCAGGGGAGGTTCAGACTGGTTGTTAGGAAGAAATTCTTCACAGAGAGAGTGATTGCCTCTTGGAATGTGCTGCCCTGGGAGGTGGTGGAGTCCCCATCATTGGTGCTGTTTAGGAGGCGACTTGATAGGGTGCTTGGTTGCATGGTTTATTTGATTAGGTGTGTTGGATGGTGGGTTGGACATGATGATCTTGAAGGTCTCTTCCAACCTGGTCTATTCTATTCTATTCTATTCTATTCTATTCTATTCTATTCTATTCTATTCTATTCTATTCTACTCCCAGGAAAATGTGGATCTTGAAAATTACATTGTCTGTACACTCTGATGTATGGCAGAAGGGACTGCTCTTCTGACACACCCTCCTTTTTATGGCTACTCTACTGTTATGTGCTGGTCTAGGCATCCAACCTTTTCTCACAAGTTCCACTTGCTGTCCTTTTTCTTCAGGGTTCTCACACCCTGCCTTGTAGAAATATACAATTTGTTACAGTGGAACTGATCACTCAAGAAGCTAATCTCTGGTACTTTGTAATCATGTATGCTTATAGCAGTCAGATAATAAAACTTTAAGAGAAAAATGCATAGACCCCTGCATAGATGAAGTGACAGAGTTTTAGTAAATGACAGTGGGATGTATTTAAGTGCTTTTTTAAGTGCAACAGAATCATGATGTGAGGTATTGACCTCTAAGTTCACACTCTTCTAAGTTCTCCTTGCTAAAGATGTGCATCTCATTTTTATCTTTAATTAAGGCTTTTCTGAAGAACAGTCTGAGAGTCTTCACACTTTGGAATTTCTTTGTAAATGCAGACTGCTTCTCTATGTTTTTTATGTAATGTAGTAACTTCATCACACAGTTTTTCTGTCGTGCAGCAAGCCCACATGTGTCCATCAAGGTTGTGCTGTGGCAGAATGCACTGTACTGTTAAACTGAAATATATAAACCTTGGATTGTAAACAGGAGCTGTTCTGTGAACTATTGACCTGCGCTTGCCCCCAGAGGCCTGCAGTGTTGCATATTCTGGCATATGTGCGGATCTGATCTAGCCTGCTTCACAGCAGTGGGACCCAAGCTTCTTCTGTCTGCTCCACAAGGCAAAGCTCTTTTAATATTCAATAGGCAGAATGATTAGTAAATGTATTAATAACTTTATTAGTAAAAAATCCACAGAAAATATTAATAACACCTATTTACTGGTTTGAAATATTTGGTTGTGGAACAGATATCTCGTCAGCAGGAACATGTAATGGTTTTAAAAATATGAGCAAAAATCCAGAAACAACAAACAGCAGTTTAAACTGAAAAGAAAAGGAACATTGGCAACAGAGCCAAAGCTTGCCCACAAAGGGGGGCGGGGGGGAGGAACTCTAGACTTCTCTAGGGCAACAGACCTTTAATAGGTGCTTAT
Source organism: Picus viridis (assembly GCA_033816785.1). NCBI lineage: Eukaryota > Metazoa > Chordata > Aves > Piciformes > Picidae > Picus > Picus viridis. The sequence goes on from CM066606.1 coordinate 61,659,818, forward strand.
AAAAATCAGATTTCATAATTACTCACTGATCGTGGTACCACACGTCACACGTAGGGATTTAAACAAAACCAAAATGGCATTGACCAACCACATGAAAGCTGCAGGAATAGAGTTTCACTTACTGTTAGCTTCTGCAGCTTGTCACGAAGGCACATATAGGATTTATCTCCAAAGGCTTTGTAGCTGAAAGCTTTGTAGAAAAGAGGTTGCTGCTGAAGCTTGAGGGCTTTTTGGCTTTGTAGCTTTGTCTATTTGGAGAGGTTCTTCAGCTGCAATCTTCACAGCGGTGCTTGTTGCTTCTTCCAGTAAAACGAAACTGTCCTGGGGACTCTCAGATCCTCCTGGGTTTCATCTCTCGGCCCAGCAAGACACATCCGCTCTGCTCCTGGGCTTTACAACACTATACAGTGAGGGGTCTTGCAGTCTTGTCTGGGTAAACTGAAACACAGCTTGGATTCCAAGCAAAGCTTGTGACTTCTGCCAGAGCATGGACAATTGCAAGGCAAGGCTCTGGCTCTTTGGGCTGGTATTTATAAATTTCCTGAGACAATGATGGCCAATGATAACAAAGATTGAGAGATTGAAAACCTGACACTCTAACCTATAGAATTAGTTTTCTCCAAACATGGCCAAAGGCACACACATGTGGCCCACTTGGACTCCAGGGCATGTTCAGACAAGCCTGGGCAACGTGGGCATTTTCCTGAAAATCCAAGCCTGCTGGCTTCTGCTCCATTGTCTGATTCAGAGCACTTTTGAGGCTTTTTGTGCCTTCAGGACAGGAAGACACTTGCATATTGTGTGTGTGCACAAAATGCATGCACATTAACGTTAATGTGGGATTTTTACATTTCTGATATATTATTAGGGTATGATAATAACTGCTTAAGTCTAGAAATTGTTTGACACTTGAATGAGACTCTGTTGTTTGAAAACAAATAACATCTATTTTTTTCTGCATTGCTTTCTGCATTGCTTTTTAGAGAAAACATGAAATTACTCCAAAGGAAGAAAGCTGTTTTACTCATACATTTGGTGATGTGTGTGAGGAAACTCAGAAACACATCAAAATTGATAGGTCAAATGGATTTTTAAATTGCTTAAAATATATTACTAGCAATGTAGGCAAATAATTCTGGCCTTTAAGTGAACAACTTAATGTGTCAAAATGTAATTCAAAATCAAATAGGACTTGTGGTAATATTGTCCTCATGATAAGAGAAAAACAATAAATAGCTTTAAAGAGAAGGAAATTTTAAAGGGCATTTTACTACCATATGTAAATACAATTTCAATAGCAAAATCATAGAATCACAGAATCGATCAGGTTGGAAGAGACCTCCAAGATCATCCAGTCCAACCTATCACCCAGTCCTATCCAATCAAGTAGACCACGCACCTCTTAGGTTGCCTCCTCTCTGCTATGTTGTGATCCCAGCAGATATCAGGCAGGTTGAAGTCGCCCATGAGAATGAGGTCAGGCGATCTTGAGACAGCCTTAAGCTGCTTGTAGAATGCTTCATCGACATCTTCCTCCTGGTTGGGTGGTCTATAACCGACTCCAAGCAGGATGTCTGCCCTGACGATTTTCCCTCTGATTCTCACCCACAAGCACTCACATTAGTAATGGTTCTTAAAATTCTTGCTGTAGGTAAGATGAAGTTTTTTCTGTTATAAATTCCCCTTGTGTATATCGTGTTATATGTTTGGATTGTTTGTTAATTACAACAATTATTACAATATTTTTCTGAAAGATCTTGGGAAGAAGTACAATCTCCTACAGTTTTAGTTAATTTCTTTTTACAATCACTTTACACAGAGGAAGGCTGTGTATCCCGCTTGGAAGCTCCAGTATCTTCTTGGAAACTATCCTGATCCATTCAAAAAACTATTACTGGCCTTTGTGCTTCATTTCATAACTTGACAGCACCAGTTCTTTTGTATCTCTTCTAAAACATGGGAGTTTTATCCTTCAAAGGCAACTAGTGGTCAGTTTCCATTAAGTGAATTTGCTTTCAAGCTCCTAGTATTAATTTAAACTCAGGGTGGAGAAGTAATTGAGGTACTGCATTATTTATCTACACTGTTAGGTGCAGTTTCCTTGCCCTGCAGCCTTCAGTTTTCAAGTCCATACTGATGTTCTCTAGCAACTGACAGTCTTGCAGTGAAGGCAATAGGCTTCAAAGGTATTGCTTGTGGCCTTAGTTCACTTTATCTATGCATGTCTCTTCTTCATGTGTACTTTGGTTTATAATTGTTTTTCTTGCACCATCATGTTTGTATTTCAACTGTAGTCATTCAGGCATTTAATTATGTATTTGTGTGCCTGTATTTCAGTTGCTATTTCTATGATGATACTTTAAATAAGGCACATATTCAGACTGCTTATGAGTTCCTCAACTGGTAGGCAAGGTAACTGCAAGGTCTCAAGTACAACCTTTGTTAGGGAAATAAGAAGCCCTGGGTAAGTTGCTTAAAGGAGAAAGGAAATGCAGGGGAAAGGGACAGTCCTAATCACATACCCTGATGTCTGTACCAAAAGATAATGGATTTAATGTGAAGTAATATTCAGTTGCATTGACTGACATCTTGAATCCCTACAATTAAGATTGCAGGTTGTACTAGTGGAAGAGCATTTTGACTGTGCAGTACATACTGTACCTGCATCAGCTTTCTGCTTTCCTTCCTGGAGTATTAGGTTGTACTTGATGATCTCTGAGGTCTTTTACAACCTTGTTGATTCTGCGTGATTCTCTATGCGAACTTGGGAAAGGTAGAAACTCTGATTTCAGTGTTCAAAACCACTTCTGCTCTGCTTAGTTCTCAAAATAACATAGCAGTTTCTAAGTTCTAGACTGAATTCATTGAACTTGTGTTTAAATCACAATTAACTTAGAGATAAAGAAGACTAAAGTGATTCGGTGTTAATATGCAGTTGTGAAGTTCACACTTCCTGTTTGGTAACATACTTTTATGCATTTGGTCTTTCTTCATTGGTATGCAGATTCATGCTGTATCCAAATTACCTTCACAGAATCACAGACACACAGAATATCTGTTTGGAAGAAACCTCAAATATCATCCAGCCCAACCCTCAACCCAGCACTGAAGGGTTGACACTAAACCATGTCTTTAATTGCAGGTCTACATGGTGCTTGAACACCTCCAGGGATGGTGACTCCACCACAGCCCTGGCCAGACCATTTCAATGTTTGATAATCCTTTCATTGAAGAAATTTTGTAATATCCAGCTTAAACCTCCCCTGGTTCTGCTTGTAATCATTCTCTAGTCCTGTCGGCTTGCCATCAAGGAGAAGAGGCTGACCCCCTCTTCACTCCAACCTCCCTTCATGTAGTTGTAGGGAGACATAAAGTCTCCCTTCAGCCTCCTCTTCTCCAGACTGAACAACACCAGATCCCCCAGGCACTTCTCATATGTCATGTGCTCCAGGACCTTCATGAACCTCACAGCCCTTCTCTAGACACAGTCCAGTGGGTTTCAAATCTGAACACAATACTTGAGGTATGGCCTCACTGGTGCTGACTAAAGGGGAATGATCACTTTCCTGTTCCTGCTTATCACAGTGTGCCTAATAGAAGCCAGGATGCCACTGGCCTTCTTGGTCACCTTGGCACATTGCTGTAGCACATTACTGGCTCATATTCATTCAATTATCAACCAATATACACAGGTCCCTCTCCAAGATGCAGCTTTCCAAGCACATACTCCCAAGTATGGTGCCTTTCATAGAATCATAGAATCATAGAATCAGTCAGGGTTGGAAGGGACCACAAGGATCATCTAGTTCCAACCCCCCTGCCATAGGCAGGGACACCCTACACTAGATCACGCTGGCCAGAACCTCGTCCAGCCTGGTCTTAAACACCTCCAGGGAGGGGCCTCAACCACCTCCATGGAAAACCCATTCCAGGGCTTCACCACTCTCATGGTGAATAAGTTCTTCCTCACATGTAGCCTGAATCTCCCCATTTCCAGCTTCATTCCGTTCCCCCTAGTCCTGTCACTACCTGATACCCTGAGAAGTCCCTCCCCAGCCTTCCTATAGGCCCCCTTCAGATCCTGGAAGGCCACAATGAGGTGACCTGGGAGCCTTCTCTTCTCCTGACTGAACAGCCCCAACTCCTTCACTCTGTCCTCATAGGAGAGGTGCTCCAGCCCTCTGATCATCCTGGTGGCCCTTCTCTGGACACGCTCCAGCACGTCCACATCCCTCCTGTAATAGGGGCTCCAGAACTGGAGGCAGTACTCCAGGTGGGGTCTCACCAGAGCTAAGTAGAGGGGGAGAAGCACCTCCCTTGACCTGCTGGTCACACTTCTCCTGATGCAGCCCAGGATCTGATTTGCTTTCCAGGCTGCAAGTGCACATTGAGAGCTCATGTTGAGCTTCTGGTCCACCAGCACCCCCAAGTCTCTCTCCTCAGGGCTGCTCTCCAGCCAGTCACTGCCCAGCCTGGATTTGTGCCTGGGATTGCCTCGACCCAGAAGCAGGACCCTGCACTTGGTCTTGTTGAAGCTCATGAGGTTGGCTTGTGCCCACCTCTCCAGCCTGTCCAGGTCCCTCTGGATGGCATCCCTTCCCTCCAGCGTGTCCACTGCACCACACAGCTTGGTGTCATCAGCAAACTTGATGAGGGTGCACTTGATGCCACTGTCCATGTCACCCACAAAGATGTTGAACAAGACAGGTCCCAGGCCTTTCATTTATATGAGACAGTTTCTTTATTCTGTTTGTATACCCTTAAAACCAATTCTGTCCAGGCCTCAGTCTGCATTTCAGTAGATCTCTGTAAAGTTGCTCATAGCTGTTGTGGTGTCCAGTCCAAACCTATTGCCCCATGTCATGTGATTCTATGCCTGTGTTGCATCCTGGGTCTCCATTTCTCAAAGCCTGTGCTATATTTAGCAGGCCTTTATTTCTTCCTAGTACATTATCTTACAGTTGTAAATACATCATTCTACATGGAATAACCACTGCAAGTGGTTTTACTGTACAAACATAGGTAAAACAAATTAGTCCCAGATATCCGGTCAGAGAAACTTCTGTAACAGCTAAAACCAAATAAAACCAAGTGGCAGAAATGGCAAGGGAAGTTCAACCAGAGCAAGCATGGCCAGCCTCAGCTCTGAGGCCTTGCAAGTTCAGTATAAAGTTGTGGCTGTTCCTAGCAGTGGCAATACGGTATTACAGGACCATGTGGTTTCAGTTAAGAAACAGTTCTTTTTTTAACTAGGTGATACAAGAAGGGGAGACATTTTGGGCATGAGGAGCTTCGGAGCCAAAGTTGCTTTTATCTTCACTTTTGCTTTTTTTGTAACTGTTGTTGCTACATGGTGACTTTGGTAATTAAGAGATTAATTCTGTCACTGATTGTAATATGGATTAAAAAGGACTATTAAGAATGGTGAATTCATGTCAAACTTCATGACTTCTGCTGAATTGCAGTTGTGCTTTCTGTCTGAGGGAAACAGCACACAAAACCCACTGGTTTCTAGGTGAATTTGGAGCTCCTGTTGTAAGCCTTTAAAGCCCAACACTTTAGACTTTACTTACTGTTAGCTGCAATCTTTTCATGTTGTGATTTACAATACAATACAATAATACAATACAATACAATACACCAGGTTGGAAGAGACCTTCAAGATCATCGCGTCCAACCCATCAAACAATCCAACCCACCCAACAACTAGACCATACAGCCAAGCACCCCATCAAGTCTTCTCCTGAACACCTCCAGTGAAGGTGACTCCACCACCTCCACGGGTAGCCGATTCCAATGGGCAATCACTCTCTCCGTGTAGAACTTCTTCCTAACATCCAGCCTAAACCTGCCCTGGCGCAGCCTGAGACTGTGTCCTCTTGTTCTGGTGCTGGATGCCTGGGAGAAGAGGCCAACCTCTGCCTGGCTACAACCTCCCTTCAGGTAGTTGTAGAGAGCAATAAGGTCACCCCTCAGTCTCCTCTTCTCCAGGCTAAGCAACCCCAGCTCCCTCAGCCTTTCCTCATAGGGCTTGTGTTCCAAACCCCTCACCAGCTTTGTTGCCCTTCTCTGGACACGTTCCAGCAAGTCAACATCCTTCCTAAACTGAGGGGCCCAGAACTGGACACAGTACTCAAGGTGCGGCCTAACCAGTGCAGTGTACAGGGGCACAATGACCTCCCTGCTCCTGCTGGCCACACTGTTCCTGATGCAAGCCAGGATGCCATTAGCCTTCTTGGCTGCCTGGGCACACTGCAGGCTCATGTTCAGCCTACAATCAACCAGTACCCCCAGGTCCCTCTCTGCCTGGCCACTCTCCAGCCACTCTGACCCCAGCCTGTAGCACTGCCTGGGGTTGTTGTGGCCAATGTGCAGAATCCGGCACTTGGATGTGTTAAATCTCATGCCATTGGACTCTGCCCATCTGTCCAGCCTGTCAAGGTCCCTCTGCAAAGCCTCTCTGCCCTCCAGCAAATCAACTGCTGCCCCCAGCTTGGTGTCATCTGCAAATTTACTGATGATGGACTCAATGCCCTCATCCAGATCATCAATAAAGATGTTGAAGAGCATGGGGCCCAGTACTGATCCCTGGGGCACACCACTAGTGACAGGCCGCCAGCTGGATGTGGTGCCATTCACCATTACTCTCTGGGCTCGGCCCTCCAGCCAGTTCCTAACCCAACGCAGTGTGCTCCTGTCCAAGCCACGGGCTGCCAGCTTGGCCAGGAGTTTGCTGTGGGGACGGTGTCAAAGGCCTTGCTGAGGTCCAGGTAGACCACATCCACAGGCCTCCCCACATCCACCAGGCGGGTCACCTGATCATAGAAGGAGATCAGGTTGGTCAGGCAGGACCTGCCCCTCCTAAATCCATGCTGGCTAGGCCTGAGCCCCTGGTCATCCTGTAAGTGCTGTGTGATCGCACTCGAGATGACCCGTTCCATAATCTTGCCTGGCACTGAGGTCAGGCTGACAGGCCTATAATTCCCCGGCTCATCCAACCGGCCTTTCTTGTGGATGGGCACCACGTTAGCCAGCTTCCAGTCTTCTGGGACCTCTCCAGTGAGCCAGGACTGCTGAAAAATGATGGAAAGTGGCTTGGACAGCTCATCTGTCAGCAATCTCAGCACCCTAGGATGGATCCCATCCGGTCCCATGGCCTTGTGGGGGTCCAAGCGGCTCAGTAGATCTCTAACTTCCTCTTGGAGCAGTGGGAAACTATGCAGCTCTCTGGCTCCTTCTGCCAGCTCTGCAGGCCAGCTGTCTGGAAGACGTTCTGCCCTGCTAGTGAAGACTGAGGCAAAGAAGGTGTTAAGTACCTCTGCCTTTTCCTCATTCTTTGTTACAACGTTCCCCTCCGTGTCAACCAAGGAGTGGAGGTTGTCCTTGCCCTTCTTCTTGCTATTGATGTATTTATAGAAGGACTTTTTGTTATCCTTCACAGCAGAGGCCAGTCTAAGTTCTAAATGGGCTTTTGCCTCCCTAATTTTCTTCCTGCACAACCTAGCAACATCCCTAAACATTCTGTAGGTTGCCTCCCCTTTCTTCCAAAGATGATACACCCTCTTTTTTCCCTAAGTTCTATTAAAAGTTCATTGCCCATCCAGGCTGGCCGTCTGCCCCGGCGGCTCATCTTCCGGCACACTGGCACAGCCTGTTCTTGCACCTTCAATAGTTCTTCCTTGAAGTAGGTCCAGCTCTCCTGGACCCCTTTGTTATTAAGGGCTGATTCCCAAGGAACCTTCTGAATTAGTTCCTTGAGCAGCCTGAAGTCTGCCCTCCGGAAGTCCAGAGTGGAGGTCTTCTTGCTGCCCCTCTTGGCTTGGCTGCATACTGAAAACTCTATTATGTCGTGGTCACTGGTGCCTAAACACCCTCCGACCACCACATCACCCACCAGCCCTTCCCTGTTGGTGAAGAGGAGGTCAAGCATAGCCTTACCCCTGGTAGGCTCACGCAGCACCTGGGATAAGAAGCTGTCCTCCATGCACTCCAAGAACCTCCTAGACTGCCTCCTCTCTGCTGTGTTGAGATCCCAACAGATATCAGGCAGGTTGAAGTCACCCATGAGAACGAGGTCAGGTGATCTTGAGACAGCCTTAAGCTGCCTATAGAATGCCTCATCGACATCCTCCCCTCCTGGTTGGGTGGTCTATAACAGACGCCAACCAGGATGTCTGCCCTGTTGGTCTTCCCTCTAATTCTCACCCACAAGCACTCAACCCTATCATCCCTGATCTCCATCTCAACAGCATCCAGTGCCTCCCTGACGTACAGGGCCACCCCTCCACCCCTTCTTCCTTGCCTGTCTCTCCTGAAGAGCCTGTAGCCATCAATTGCAGCGCTCCAGTCATGCGAGTCGTCCCACCACGTCTCTGTGATGGCAACTACATCATAACTTTCTTGCTGCAACAAGGCTTCCAGCTCCTCTTGTTTGTTACCCATGCTTCGTGCATAGTGTACATTTGTGATTAAAGATTCATAGTTTGTCTTATGTGACCTCTCTGCTGTTTGATTTTACTTACATATTGGAAAGAAAGCAAAGTTATTCAGGGAGCTCTCTGCTACTCTGCTAAATAAAACATAATCAGTATTCTCTCAGGGCAGATCTGCAACCGCAGCGCACCAGGGCAGGACTGGGGCAGCACACCACATGGAGCAGCATGTCTTCCCTTCCCGCTGAGCCACCCTCTCTCTGATGAGTGGCAGGCGTGGCATGGGCGGAGTCTCTGCTGCAGCAGCAGTACAGGGTGTCTAACCAGAGAGAGGTGCTGAGTCACATGGATTTGTTGCTGAAGCCTTCTCCAGTTAGGTCATACCAGCAGGTACAGGGATGGTTGCAACTTGGAGTAAAGCTGTTTCCAAAAGATCTGTGTCAACCCAGTCTGAGGTCGAACATAAACATACAAGTGTCCAGCAACTGGCTGCAGAGAGTGCTGGAGCCTGCCTGGTACTTGAAATGGAGGGTGGTGGAGACAACACCTGTCTTAGGTGCAAGCAGGTTGATTGTCTGCTTAACCTAGTGACTGAACTGAAGGAAGAAGGGACAAGACTGAGTACTGTAAGGGAATGTGAAAGGGAGTTGGATTTGAGGAATCAGGCTCTGCAGACTCCCCTAGCAGAGGGAGGTGACCAGATGTATGTTGGCCAGATCCTTCCCACAGGGAAGTCTGCTGGCTCCCTGGGGACCAGGTCAGAGATGTTACCAGAAGGCTGCCTAGTCTGGTACAGTCCTCTGATTACCATCCCTTGATAGTTATGCAGGTGGGGAGCGAAGAGGTCAAAACCAGAAGTCCAAAAGCAATCATAAGGGACTAAAAGGCACTGGGAAAACTGATTGAGGGATCAGGGGGACAGGGAATTTTTTCATCAATACCCTCAGCTGCAGGAAGCAATACTGAAAGGAACAGAAAAACAGATATAACTAACAAGTGGCCCAGAGGCTGGTGTTACCAACAGAATTTTGGGTTTTTTGATCTTGGGGAACTTTTTATGGCACTGGGTCCTCTAGCAATGCATGGAGTACATCTGTCCCAGAAGGGGAGAAAGATCCTAGCACTTGAGAATAGCCTATCCCACAGGAGAAAAGGGTTTTAGAAAGGGAGTTGGCAGGGTTCATTGTCAGGGCTTTAAACTAGATTTGAAGGGGTAAGGGGTTCAAATCAGTCTCTCCAGACAGGAGTCTGAGCATGGTAATCTGGAGTCAGGGGTGAAACCAGCAGCCCAGCTTAAGTGCTTGCACACTCATGTATGCAGTATGGGTAATAAACAAGAGGAGCTGGATGCCTGGGTACATGCAGCACTACAGGCTGGGGACAGAGTGGCTGGAGAGCAGCCAAACGGGAAGGGACATAGGGATTCTGGTTGACAGGAGGCTGAATATGAGCCAGCAGTGTGCCCAGGTGACCACGAAGGCCAATGGCATCCTGGTGTTTGTAGACAGGTGGGGGTTGGTCTCTTCTGCCAAGCAACCAGTGACAGAACGAGAGGACACAGTCTTAAGCTGTGCCAGGGGAGGTGTGGGCTGGATGTTAGGAAGAAATTCTTCACAGAAAGAGTGATTGGACATTGGTGGAATGGGCTGCCCAGGGAGGTGGTCGTGTCACCGTCCTTGGAAGTGTTTAAAAAGAGACTGGATGAAGAATTTAGTGCCATGGTTTGGTTGATTAGATGGTGTTGTGTGATAGGTTGAATTTGATGATCTTGAAGATCTTCCAACCTGGTTAATTCTGTATTATCTTAGTGTATCTGTATATAGTCTGAGATAGTCTATATAGACTAGAATGTAGTGTAGATACATTGTCACACTATAGCTTTCTGAAGGCCAAAATAGCTGACTGTGGTGTGAATATATTCCTTCATTTAAGTGAAATACATATGAATAAGCTGCTTGTCTACCAGATACTTTCAGAATGCTCCGATACTTTAGAATAATTTCAGCATAGTAGAAGGCCATGAGTTGTGCATTAGGTGCCCATTTCTCAAAAGATGGGATCATGTACTACTTCATGTGTTAGGCCAACCTTGGTGATTCATAGGATCATAGGATGTTAGGGATTTGAAGGGACCTTCGAAGATCATTGAGTCCAGCCCCCTGCCAGAGCAGGACCATAGAATCTAGCACAGGTCACACAGGAACACATCCAGATGTGTCTTGAAAGACTCCAGAGAAGAAGACTCCACAACCTCCCTGGTCAGCCTGTTCTAGTGCTATATGACCTCACAGTGAAGAAGATCCTCCTCATGCTGAGCTGGAATCTCCTGTATTGTAGTTTATATCCATTGCCCCTTGTCCTATCACAGGGTATCACAGTATCACAGTATCACAGTGTCACTAACGTTGGAAGAGACCTTGGAGATCATCAAGTCCAACCTGTCACCACAGACCCCTTGACTAGACCATGGCACCAAGTGCCACATCCAATCCCCTCTTGAACACCTCCAGGGATGGTGACTCCACCACCTCCCTTGGCAGCCCATTCCAATGGTGAACAACTCTCTCGGTGAAGAACTTTCTCCTCACCTCAAGCCTAAACTTCCCCTGGTGCAGCTTGAAACTGTGTCCCCTTGTTCTGATGCTGGTTGCTAGGGAGAAGAGGCCAACCCCTTCCTGGCTACAACCACCTTTCAGGTAGTTGTAGAGAGCAATGAGGTCGCCCCTGAGCCTCCCACCAGCCTTGTTGCCCTTCTCTGGACACATTCAAGTGTCTCAATGTCCTTCTTAAGCTGAAGGCCCCAGAACTCAGGTACTGAGGGACACAGTACTCAAGGTGTGGCCTAACCAATGCAGAGTACAGGGGCACAATGACCTCCCTGCTCCTGCTGGCCACACTATTCCTAATGCAGGCCAGGATGCTGTTGGCTTTCTTGGCCACCTGGGCACACTGCTGGCTCATATTTAGGGGCTGTCGATCAGCACCCCCAGGGTCCCTCTCTGTTTGGGAGCTCTCCAGCCACTCCAACCCCAGCCTGCAGCTCTGCATGGGGTTGTTGCATCCAAAGTGCATCACCCAGCACTTGGACTTGTTGAATGCCATCCCGTTGGACTCTGCCCATCTGTCCAGCTGGTCGAGGTCCCTCTGAACAGCCCTTCTACCCTCTAACTGACTAACATCTGCTCCCAACTTGGTGTCATCTGCAAATTTACTGATGACTGTCTCAATCCCCTCATCCAGATCATCAATGAAGATATTAAAGAGGATGGGGCCCAGCACTGATCCCTGAGGGACATCACTGGTGACTGGCCTCCAGCTGGAGGTGGCACCATTCACCACCACTCTCTGGGTTCGGCCTTCCAGCCAATTCCTAACCCAGTACAGAGTGTTGTTGTCTAAGCCATGAGTGGACATCTTAGCCAGCAGTTTGCTGCGGGGGATGGTGTCGAAGACCTTGCTGAAATACTGAGAAGAGCCTGTCCCCTCCCTCCTGACACCCAGCCCTCAGATACTTATAAACATAAACATGGTGCCATGATCTAGTTGTGTGGGTGGGCTGGATTGGTTGATAGGTTGGACGCGATGATCTTGAAGGTCTCTTCCAACCTGGTTTATTGTATTATTGTATTGTATTTGCTAAATCCCCTCTCAGTCTTCTTTTCTCCAGACTAAAAAGCCCCAGGCCTCTCAGCCTCTCCTCATAGGGCACATGGTGTAGTCCTTTAATCATCCCGGTAGTTCACCATTGGACTCTCTTCAGCAGATCCTTGTCCCCCTTGAACTGGGGAGCCCAAGACTGGATGCAATATTCCAGCAAGGTCTCATCGGGGCAGAGTGAGACGAGAACCTCCCTAGATCTGCTGGACACACTCCTCTTAATGCACCCCAGGATCCCATTGGCCCTCTTGGCTACAAGGGCACATTGCTGGCCCATGGATAATTTGTTATCCACCAGGACTCCCAGGTCCATCACAGGGCTGCTCTCTGGCAGATCACCTCCTAACCTGTACTGGTGCAGTTTATTATTCCTTCCAAGATATAGGACTCTACACTTATCCCTGTTGAGCCTCATTAGGTTCCTCTCTGCCCAGCTCTCCAGTCTGTCCAGGTCTGAATGGCTACACAGCCTTCAGGTGTATCAGCCAAGCCTCCCAGTTTGGTAACGTTAGCAAACTTGCTGAGCAGACGCTCTGTCCCCTCATCAGTGTCACTGATGAAGATGTTGAGCAGGACTGGACCCAGCACAGATCCTTAGGGGACTCCACTAGTTAGAGCTCTCCCCACTCTTTGGAATCTATTTTATAACCAGTTCCTAATCCATCTCACTGTCTGTTCTTCTGTGCCACACTTCCTGAGCTTTCTCACAAGGATGTTATCAGAGATCGCGTCAAAAGTCTTACTAAGGCAAAGGTAGACTACATCCCTGGCCTCCCCTTCAGTTACAACATCATAGAAGGCTATCAGATTACTCAAGTCTGATTTCACCTTGGTAAATCCATACAGACTGCTCTTGACATCTTCCTCTCTTTCAAGTGCCTAGAGAATTCCTCCAGAGTGTGGTGAAGGCACATTATGCCCAGAATTATGCCCCAGATATTGAAACTTGTCCCAGCACGTGGGCACATACCCCTCCTTTCATGAGGGGAACAAAGGCCAAGGCATTAGCCAGGCAGCACAGATCACTGCTTGCACCCATCGCATGGGATACTTGTGCTAATACCAAGTGTGGGCATAATTCCAGCTTCATGCCTCCTATAGGCTGAAGCCGGTTGTTTATGAGAGTGCCCATTGGCCAAATCTGGCCTTGAGAAACCTATAAGTATTATCCCAACTTGTAAATACATTGCCCCCTTTCTCTTTGTCCTCTCTCCTTGCTTGAGCAAGGAGGGCTTGTTGCCTATGGCCATACCACCCTGAGTATCTCCAGAGGAGGGGCTTTTGCTGAGAGCCTGAGAAGCTGCAGCATTGTATTGCCAGTCTCACCAGCCGGAAGTGTCTGCCATGCCTTCAAGAGGCATGGACCCCCCCATGGTAAGATCGCCCAGGGGAAGGGACTTAGCCAAGTCCAGCAGTCCAGTCATCTGCCTCAGCTTTAAGCAGAGAGACTGATGAGCTGCACAGCCCTGCATGTCAGCTCGGAAAGCAGGACTATTGCTTAACTGCATGCCTGCGTGACCCTGCCGTTGCAGGAGAGAGAAGAGGAGTTGCTACTTCTGCCACTCCATGCCCTGTAAACCTCAGGGAAATCTAAAGCACCATTCATGCCCTGTGCTCCAAAGCCAGGACCACTCCAATGGGATCCTGCCCACTCCTTTGAGCCAAGCAAAGGGGAAGCCGCCACTCCACACAGCCACACTTCTTCCCCAGGTCCGTCCTCACTGGCCCTGAAGGCCATTGCCACAAGGGCAGACCCCATTGCAGGACCAGCCCTACCAGTCCTGCCAGGCCAACCCTGCAGGATCACTCCCTGTTGTCCAGAGGGAGCCACTTGCGTCCTGCCAAGGGAACCTGCCTATTGGCTACTCTGCATTCCATTCTCTCTGCTGCCATGGGACGGAGAAGGTTGCCCCCACTGTCGCTGTCCGGACCAGCCCAGGAGCTAGCCCGGCAACAGCAGTCTGCCGGAGCTTAACCATGCTACAACAAAGGACACAGTGTATCTTTCATGTGCTTTCCACTCACTAACATTCAGTTCAAAAGATCTGTGTCTAGCTCAAGCCATGCAATATCTCTGTATATAGTTAGCAGCTGCCAGCATCCCATCAAGTCACCTCCTGCTGGACAAGCAGCTGAATTGTACCCTTCATTATATTAACAGAAATTAACTCTGTAAATATTCCAATTTGGTCCAAATTATAAATACTAAACCATGTATGGGATTTATTTCACAAACGTGCACTAGAATATGTATATAAAATAGTGATTCATTGGTTATTAATGATTTTAATAATAAAACTAATATTTAAAGAATTCATGTTTCATATTAATAAATTAATAACCTCTTCATCACACAGAATGAGCCACTCCATCATTTTGCCAGGGAGGGAGGTGAGGCTCACTGCTCTGTAGTTTCCTGAACCTCTTTCTTGCCCTTTTTGAAGACTGGAATGATGTTGGCTACCCTCCAGTCCTCAGGTACCTCTCTTGTCTGCCAGGATTTTGCAAAAATGATGGAGAGTGGTAGAGCGACATCAGCCAGCTCTCTCAACACTCTTGGGTGCATCTGTGCTCAGTCCTGGTGAGGCCACACTGTGAGTACTGTGCTCATTTCTGGGTACCACAGTATAAGAAAGACATTGAGGGTGGTGGGTGGGTGGTGGGTGTCCAAAGTAGAGCAACAAGGCTGTTGAGGAGTTTGGAGGGCAGGCTGCACAAGAAGCAGATGAGGGAACTGAGTTTGTTTAGCCTGGACAAGAGAAGGCTAAGGGGAGACCTCAGTACTCTGTACAACTACATGAAAGGAGGTTATAGTGAGGCCAGTGCTGGTCTCTTCTCCCAAGTAACTAGTGATAGAAAAAGAGGAAGTGGGCTTAAGTTGTGCCATGGGAGGTTTATATTGGATATTAGGAAAAATTTCTTTATTAAATAAGTGGTGAGGCATTGGAACAGGATGCCCAGGGAGGTATCATACCTGGAGGTGTTCAAGCAGTGTGTAGATATGGCACTTCAGGATATAGTTTAGTGGTCATGGTAGCTGGATGTGGTGGTTTGAGCCCTAACTGGGATTTAAGAGCTCAGATGAGGGCCAAGGCTGAGAATCCCTTCCCTGCTCCCCACCTCCTCTTTCCTAATCGAGAGGGGAAAAAAAGGGAAGGGGCAAATCTACCAAGAAATAATTTGGAGTTGGTTTGGAAGTAGAGAGGTAAAAATTTTGTTTAAATTATGTATATAATTTTTTATATATATATATAACATATATAATAGATGAGGGGCGAGCAACTGATGTCATTTACCTGGACTTAAGCAAACCCTTCGACACTGTCCTGCACCACATCCTGGTCTCCAAGCTGGAGACACATGGATATGATGGATGGACCACTAGATGGATAAAGAACTGGCTTGATGGCCGCACCCAGAGTGGCTGTCAACAGGTCCATGTCCCAGTAGAGGCCAGTGACAAGCGGAGTCCCTCAGGGATCAGTCCTGGGACCAGTCTTGTTCAACATCTTTGTGGGTGACATGGACAGTGGCATCAAGTGCACCCTCAGCAAGTTTGCTGATGACACCAAGCTGTGTGGTGCAGTGGACACGCTGGAGGGAAGGGATGCCATCCAGAGGGACCTTGACAGGCTGGAGAGGTGGGCACAAGGCAACCTCATGAGCATCAACAAGACCAAGTGCAGGGTCCTGCATCTGGGTCGAGGCAATCCCAGGCAGAAATCCAGGCTGGGCAGTGACTGGCTGGAGAGCAGCCCTGAGGAGAGAGACTTGGGGGTGCTAGTGGACGAGAAGCTCAACATGAGCTCTCAATGTGCACTTGCAGCCTGGAAAGCAAATCAGATCCTGGGCTGCATCAGGAGAAGTGTGACCAGCAGGTCAAGGGAGGTGATTCTCCCCCTCTACTCAGCTCTGGTGAGACCTCACCTGGAGTACTGCCTCCAGTTCTGGAGCCCCTATTACAGGAGGGATGTGGACGTGCTGGAGCATGTCCAGAGAAGGGCCACGAGGATGATCAGAGGGCTGGAGCACCTCTGCTATGAGGACAGACTGAAGGAGTTGGGGCTGTTCAGTCTGGAGAAGAGAAGGCTCCGAGGTGACCTCATTGTGGCCTTCCAGGATCTGAAGGGGGCCTATAGGAAGGCTGGGGAGGGACTTCTCAGGGTATCAGGTAGTGACAGGACTAGGGGGAACAGAATGAAGCTGGAGGTGGGGAGATTCAGGCTGGATGTGAGGAAGAAGTTGTTCACCATGAGAGTGGTGAAGGCTTGGAATGGGTTATCCAGGGAGGTGGTTGAGGCCCCGTCCCTGGAGGTGTTTAAGCCCAGGCTGGATGAGGCTCTCGCCAGCGTGATCTAGTGTGGGGTGTCCCTGCCCATGGCAGGGGGGTTGGAACTAGATGATCCTTGTGGTCCCTTCCAACCCTGACTGATACTATGATACTATGATATATATATATAACTCATATATATAATAGGAAGGGTTCACAAGGGTAAGGTACAAGGATGGATGGGGAAAATATGCATACAAAGCCAGTCCTTTGGAGTCCTTTGGAGAGGCATGGATGTAGCAGGGAGGAGGACAAGGCCTGACCACGTGGCAGAGAAGCAGGAAGCCAGCAGCAGTCCTCTCGTCCAGGCAAGGAGAAGCCAAAGAGCTAAATGGCTGCAGCGTCTTCCTTTTTATAGGCTTGCTGGACAGGGAGGGGTAGTGGAACACACTAACTCGGTTCCCCCGGAGGAAAATGCCCTCCAGGGAGAGCAAGGCTCTCACAAGCCCTCCCCGCCATGCTTTCAGGATGAGCACAACCCATCACACTGTGTTATAGTTGGACTCTATGATCTTAAAGGTTTATTCCAACCTTAATGATTCTGTGACTCTATCAAACTGTTGTACTGTTACACTGCTGTTGTACTGCAGCCCTAGGAGTCTATATCTGGCTGTGTGCTGTGCCACAGGTAAGATTCTGATCCATCCTTGCAGACATTGTTCTCATGCAGGACAAAAGAAACAAAGGAAAGAAACTAAGCTAAATTAAGTGAGTTACATATTTTATTGTTGATTGCAGAAAGAGTGGGGGCTGGGGAGGGGTAGTAAATAATATATCTTAGAATCATAGAATCAATCATGTTGGAAAAGACCTCAGAGATCATCAAGTCCAACCTATTGCCTAATACCTAACACCTCATGACAACTAAACCATGGTGTCATGTGCAACATCCAGTACTTTTTTGAACATGTGGATATGGGTCATTGCTGTGTTATCTAAAATATCAGATTCAAATTCTCCACTAACAGTCTTAAGGTTTTGGGGAGCAAGGCATTCTTTATTCAGCACTGGACGCATATGTGAATCTCTTCACGAAGTATCAAAGAAATCAATAACATACTCATTTTTCAGACTTCCTGTTAACATTATTGTGTATTACCAGAAGGAGCACATCAAATACACAGTAAAGAAGGGAGCTGCAGATGAGATTTTACTTAATAAAAGAATTTCTTGTTATAAGCATGACAGAATTCTGTGCCCCAGGCTTGTAGCCCTTCACTTCAACAAATTATTACAGATTCAATGGCTAAGAATTTGAGTAAGTTTTATATTTCTAATTGATTTTCATGGTACTAAAATTTTGTAACACCTATAAGCTAAAGTGTATTAAATGCTGCTTGTGTGGACATGTTAGTAGAGTGTAGTGATTTGTTCTTCTAATTAAAAAAAAGAAGAAAAAAAATTTCAGAAAAAAAAGACATTTGTAACACCTGGGAGAAATAAAATTACCCACCTTTTTTAAAAAGAACTACTTTGTCATGCTTTATAGTGGTCAATATATATGTGAATGTTTTTAATTCATGACCTGTCTTTAAATTCTGTGGTATAAAACTTGTAAGCATTTTTCATGCATGTCTACATTTGGTAGAAAATAATTCTATCTGGGAAAAAAATTACTTTTTAAAAAAAAAACTTTTTAAAATTTCATTCAGGTGAAACTACAGGCAGTCACTGAGAAGTAGAAGTTACTTTACATATCAACTAGAGACTGCAAAACTAGAATAGAACAGAGTAGATTTCATACAAATTTGCTGTTTCTGAAGTTGATAAGCAATTAATAATTATACTACGAAATAGAAAAAGTAGCAAAATGAATTGTTATACATATAGTACTGCAAAATACTGAAGAGATGTTGTGTGGTAGCCGCATTTCAGAGTTAAATGTAGGGAGCGATAGCATCTACTGTTAAAGCTGAGGAGGCTGGCAGTCCTTTGGGCTTATGAATGTCTTTTTCACATCCAAAATGCAAGCTTATACCAATATTATATAAAACAAAAGTTTCCTATGTTATGATCTAACACACAGCTATAAAGCTGTGTCAGCATATATATTTTTAAAGCTAGCTATTGACAAGATTTTAATTGGTACACTGCTTTTACTTTTATGTATTTCCCTAATGCATATTGTCAACACTTAAATTAAAATGATTACACATTAAAAGGGAAAGGTTTCCTTTATAGATGACATAACTAAAAATGTTCCTTATACTTAATAAAATTTAGAATTATATGAGACAGAATGTGTGGGCTTGTTTTGTTTGGGTATTTAAAAATATACTTGAGAGTATATCTGCTTTTTGTGAAAATGCTAGAAATCTGCCCATTCCAATTATGAGTAATTTGTGATAAAGTTTCTAACTAAAATTATTTAACTTTTTAGGGTTTTTTTGAGCATTAAGAGATTTGATATGTTGTTTCTTAAGACTGGGATTCACAGGATGAACAGGAAGATGTTTGGGCATAGTGAACATTAAGAAAAGAAACGCTCTGATTCAGTAATGACCTCACAGTTTTGAAAGTGCCATCAGTCAGAAAGAAACACTCATCTTCATCAAGTAAGGCTTCCTTCCCATAATCTTTACAAAAGAATCCCACCAGTACTATGAAAGACAAAAGGTTAATTTAATCTAATCATTTGTAGCTCAGAAAGTTGAAAAATTTCAAGTGATCTTATTTTCATATTTTGTATCTTATTTCTTCTATGTGCAGAGTAAAGAGATGTTGGACTTCTTTTGTTTAACATTTTTGTAGAGGTATTGACATTAGGAACACCTACTTAAAGCAATAAATAATTTTATGGTTCCCATTACTTCTAATAGCGGTATCCATTTCATGTATACTTTGTTCAGTACCCTTTTATAGCCATTTTTATTTAGACCTTTTTTTGCTGAAGTGCACTGCTAGTCCATCTGAAGCAATTGCAAATAATTAGCTGGCAGCTTGAAGAACTAAAATGTGATCTTATATAATAGAACTCATGATTTGGTAAAAGCTGCAGAGAAAATGAAGAAATAATGTCTGACAAAAAAAAAGGTTGCAGGGGATGGAACAATTCCATGGACCTTTTAAAAAAGTTACATTAGAAGATCCAAATAGATCTAGTTTAGAATACCTCAGGTTTGATTTGCAGATTTACGTTAGTATGTCACACGAATTGGAGAGTAGAATTACATTATCATTCTGAAACGCACTTTGCTGGAAAAACAAAACTCCAGCTGTGTAGTTACTCATTTTCATGCAAAGCAATACACAGATTAAGAAAATAAGTCATAGAAAGCTATTTAATTCATAAGAAACAGAGCAAAGAACATTCAGGAAAACATGAAAAATTACTTAACTGCAGATGTGGTGAAAGATGCAAAAATATTAAATAGTGAAAGAAACTGTGCAATGTGGAGTGCTGAATTCAGTGGGCTCTCTGAACAGGGCAGAATAGGTGGAGTGTTCTGTTTTCCAAGTAGATACAGCAGAAGGTTGGTTGTGGGAGGGGAAAAAAAGGTGCACAGAATTAGAACATTACAACTGGTATTCTGGAAAAAGATAAAAGCTAGGTGTTGTTCTTATGGATACAAACTTGCATTTTCCCTTTTTGTGTCTTAATATTTTTTTACACCCCTTCATCTAAGCCACAGTTTATGGTTTTATCTTCAGATAACTGCTCATGTTTAGTGCCATGGGTTGAGCTGAATCTGCTGATGTCTTTTCAATACCATGCTGATGTCATTCCAGCTTCAAAATGAAAGTGCTGTCTGGAGCAAAGTATTATGGGGCTTGAAGTTCAGGTTGTAACATGAGAGCCTTCCTGTTCTGCTTGCAGCTTCCAGCTTCCAGGTTTGGGGTTTTGGTCTTTTCCACTGTGCTGGCTGCTGTGTGCTTGGGTAGGGGGAGCTCTTTTATTGCTGCCTTTTGCTGCTGCTGCTACTGCTTTTGCTAAGGTAGCTGTACAGCATATGACCTCATTAAACTTCTTATCTCAACCCAGAGTGTTTTTGTGTTACTTTCCCTGCCACCTGTGTGTGAGGCACGGGGCTTGTGAGAGTGGGCTGTGTTAACACAGGAAATTTACATAATTTTGGAAAGGTAGGTAAACACAGAAGACTCTTTAAGTGCTCTAATATGGGAAATGCTGT
Source organism: Picus viridis (assembly GCA_033816785.1). Taxonomy (NCBI): domain Eukaryota; kingdom Metazoa; phylum Chordata; class Aves; order Piciformes; family Picidae; genus Picus; species Picus viridis. Next base: position 61,680,367 of record CM066606.1, read on the forward strand.
ACATTAACTTTTCAATAGTAAGAAATTCCAGTCATAAACCTAAAATCTGTAGACACTAAGCCCCACAACAGGCTTGCCAGCAGTGGCACATCCAGAAACTACGTAGGACCTGCTGTTCTTCAGTCAGATTAACTTTCCTATATTCCTCAAGTCTGATGCATACCAAATGTATTTAACTTGTCACACCTTTTAAGGTCACAGGGACTTAATGCTGCACCTTACAGAAGTAGGTGCAACTAAGAATATTTTCCCCTGTTAGCAGCAGAGTTGACAAACTTCCAATAATTAGGTGAACAATTTGTTTGTTTCATTGACAACATTAGAAAAGTAAGATTCTAGAATGGTTTAACCCACACACCACAAAAAAACTCAGCTGAACCCAGTCAGAGAAGCAAATGAAGCTGTATTTTACAAGCAGTAATGGAACACAGTGAATATGTACAAAAAAATATACAGTATTTACAATATTATACAAGTATTTACAAAAAGCAAACAGCACAGGAATCTTCCTTGGGCAGGAGGATTCCACCTCGTCACCCCCCAACCACCCCCTCCCTTTTCCCTCTAGTTAATTAGAAGAAAAGAGAAAAAGGAAAGATGTTAAGGGAATTTCAGTTAGTTCAAAAACGTTATTAAGAAGTTAGTATTGCTTATCTCAAGGCAATTAGATAAGAGGTCTCTGTCCAGAACAGCAGCATGCATGCCAGCAGAAAGACAGAAGATGGAGCGAAACATGATTGTAAGATCTTGCTATGGTGCATCTCACATCTGACCAATGAAATTAGAGATCTGCTTGGAATTTTTTTAAAAGCACAGCCTAAACTGTCACAAGAGCAAAGGGAAAAATGTACTATTGTATATGAACAATTGTGTATAATTTTATTATTTGCATGTTTTCAACCTATTAAGTGGATTCAGTGCTCAGTCTCACTTGATAAAAAAAAAAAAAACAACCAAGCAAAGTTGGATGAAAAGATATGTAAAGAGCTTGTTTGAAGATTAGATATAGAAGACCTGCTAGTTCCTCTTGGCTGCATAATGATGTACCTTGAACTGTTAAACAGTACTGACCTTGAGATGGGTTGAAAATCCTGACTGAAATGTGAGTATTGATTGTGTTACAGTTTAAAAGGAATAGTGATTTAGGTATACCAGCAAATGAATATTTGTTTTACGCATTAGATAAAGTGCTGATCAGAAGCAGATTTCTTCTGGATGATCATATATTTTTTACAGGGAACTACAGAACTGAAAAGGAAAATAGCATTTTTTGTAGTTGCCGTGGCAATATGTTGTTTCTCGCTGCAGGAAAGCACTATATACCAATCTGGTTTTTGAAAATAAGCTCTTTTAGGAGGATATAAATAATGAATTAGAATTATTACTAGGTGAATGTTTCTGGATTGGAATCAGTTAATATATGGAATATATTAATATTTAGAACAGTATTAACCACTGTGTGGATGTTTGTCTTCTGGTTTTCTTTTGTTCTAAAAATATCCCACTTCCCTTTAGCTTAAGTATAAATGTGGCATTGGACTGGTGTGCTGAACCTATTTTTATACAAATCTGTGAGCAGTACTGAATTTTGGAGACTTACTTTGAAAAGTATGATGTGTGACCCACCCCAGTGGAGACAGAATGTGATGAGGATCTCCTGGGATTAACTTGATCCACTATTAGTAAAATATAATCTCACTTTTTAATGGACAGACACACTAGGAAATGGTTGCTCAGCCAGAGCATTGATCCAGTCTCTCTTTATATTCTTTATATTTATCTTCTGTTAAACCTGTCTTTAGCACTAGCTGTAGAAGATCTTACTGAACTTTAGAAGTATGATACATGAATTCTTTGTTTCCCTTTAGCTATACCACTATTCTTCACCTTCAGGTACAAAGATAGATTTTTTTCTCTTGCTTCTAACACAGATTTTGTTCAGCAGTTTTAATCTCAACGTATCAAATGATCTGGTTAGATGATGTGTGGAGTATCTATTTATCTGTCTTAAGTTTCTCCACCAAATCTTCTCTTTCTGCTCTTGGAAGCTATTTGTCTCTTTTGCCCTTCCATGCAGTACACATAGTACCATATCAAAAGGCTTTTGTCCACTGCCGTTGCTATTTTCAAGTCTTGAATGTGCATTTTCTCATCATCTGATTTTCAGTTTCTTATTTGTACTCTAAGACAAGTTTTCCTACTTGCCTTCCACCAGCCTTCTGTCATTTCTCTGATATGAGTGTGCATGTTTTCTGGAAACAGTCTTGCTGTATTTTTGCATGATATTTATCATCATTTGTTGCCTGTAGATTTGGTACAGTTTGAAGGGGGAACTTTGACCTAGTCCCTGACTGCCACGAATGAAACTTTACTACTGACTGTAAAAGAAAAATAACAATAGCGTCTATATAATTCCTTGGTTTGCTAATGGAGTTATAGAGTAGAGGCAGAAACAGTTACTTCTCTTTTCTTCTTCTGTCACTTCTGCTTGTAACTTCTCTCTCTTCCATGGCGTTGCTGGGGTATCTCTGTTTTGACTACCGTGTGCGGTATCACAGTATTGCAGTATATTAGAGGTTGGATGGGACCTCAGGAGATCATCAGGTCCACCCCCCCGCCAAAGCAGGATAACTTAGGGTAGTCCACAAAGGAATGTATCCAGGTGGGTTTTGAAAGTCTCCAGAGAAGGACAGGTACCTCCTCCAGAGAAGGATGTAATGGGAAGGAGGGAGGGGCAGAAGATGAATGGGTCACCTGGATCTGTCCAGGGCAGTTTGAGGAGTTTCTGTGTTGTTTTCTGTGTTGTTTATAAATTGTTAAAAAAAAAAAAAAAAAAAGTTAGTTTAATATATATAAAATGGTATATATATTTATACTGTGTATATATGTATATATATACATATATATAATTTTAAATATATATATGGTACATATATAATTTGTACATATTCATTGCATTTCAAATTTGTATATTTTAGTTTGCTTGTAAATACAGCTTCATTTGCTTCCATCCCAAACTGAGCTGGTCTGAGCAATTTATTTTGGGGGTAATACTCCAAATTAGTTGGGGGCAATTTCAACCCACCACAAGTGTTTAAGTAATTCTTTGTGAAGAGAGGCAGAAAAATGGGATTTTAGGTACTTTGAAAGAAGGCAATCTTTACACCTCAAAATGGATTCTATAAAAAATGTTTTTCAGTGGTTTCCTAGCCACGTGGGTGATGTACACAATGTGCACAATTTTAGTGCTACAGGTATTGAAACCTCTGTAGCAAGACCCCTCAAATACTAAACTATGGTTGAAATGTAGCTCACATTTCACCTTCTGCACTTCTTTTTGCCCCAGCTGTCAGATTATAAGGGGTCATTTGTCTGTGGGACAAATGGGGTCATTTGTCTGTGGGTCCAAAGAGGGAAAGAGACTCAGTTCTTTTGAATATTCCCATGTTGTGAAGTTAGAGGCACAGTTGAGGTCAAAATATCAACAGCTAGACTATTTATTACATAAATAAAGTGGATGGATCAGAAGGGGAGAGAGAGAAAATAGAGAGTGAGAGAGAGAAGAGAGAGGGAGAAGAGGAAAGGATTTTACCACACCCCTCACCCCCCAAGACAGTTTGAGTCTTTGGAGGAAAGGTGCTGCAGGAGATGTTGGGTCTGTAGAGAAAGGGTGCTGAGGCTTTGGCCATAGAAGAGATGTGGTCCTCTGGGCAGCTTCTTCAGCTCCATGAGTTGCAGCACGTGGAACTTAGGACGCGGAGAGAGGGTTATGCTTCTTCCAGGCTCCATGGTGATGTCCAGGAGCAGGGAAGTCATTGTGCCCCTGTACTCTGCATTGGTTAGGCCACACCTTGAGTACTGTGTCCAGTTCTGGGCCCCTCAGTTTAGGAAGGACATTGAGACACTTGAACATGTCCAGAGAAGGGCAACGAGGCTGGTGAGAGGCCTTGAGCACAAGCCCTATGAGGAGAGGCTGAGGGAGCTGGGATTGTTTAGCCTGGAGAAGAGGAGGCTCAGGGGCGACCTCATCGCTCTCTACAACTACCTGAAAGGTGGTTGTAGCCAGGAAGGGGTTGGTCTCTTCTCTAGCAACCAGCACCAGGACAAGAGGACACAGTCTCAAGCTGCACCAGGGGAAGTTTAGGCTCGAGGTGAGGAGAAAGTTCTTCACGGAGAGAGTCATTCGTCATTGGAATGGGCTGCCCAGGGAGGTGGTGGAGTCACCGTCCCTGGAGGTGTTCAAGAGGGGACTGGACATGGCACTTGATGCCTGTGGTGACAGGTTGGACTCAATGATCTTTGAGGTCTCTTCCAACCTTGGTGATACTGTCTCTGTCATTTTTCTTTCCATTTTTCTTCAGAGCAGCATTGCCCCAGGCTTTTCCTTCTCTCATGTTTTCCTTCTCAGCAGCATTGTCCTTCTCCTGTGTTTTCCTTCATCTGTGTTTTCCTTCTCTGCGGCATTGTCCTTCTGTGTTTTTCTTCTACTGAGCCAGTAGCTGCTCAAGTCTTTTATACAGTATAGGTATGTGTCCAAGTATTGTCCCCCAGAAAATCAGGGGCCAGGTGGTGAATCCATTGTCTCACCATCCTTCCTTTCTGGGGCATCTGAAGGGTGGAGGTTATCTTGTCTTACGCATATTCCTGAAGGCGGCCTCAGTCCATTGTTGTCAGGCCAGCTGTGGTCCAGTGAGCAATGTTATCTTTGCACCTTCCCAAGAGTCGTTCCAGTGGTTCTGCCACATCAGCTATTGTCTGGGCAAGCAGCAAAAGTGATTTTATCTTTGTTGAGTCACACCAGGAGAGACAAGCTTTAGTCTCTCACAGTGTAGAGGAAAGAAACCTGGCACAGACAGACCTGATTGGAAGTTCACAAACTGTGGATTTTGAGTCCAAGAGTGAGATTGCCTAGACTAAGAAAATAAAAGAAATACAAGGTGGGTTTTTTCCTTCAACTATCTCTTGTCAATTTCTTGCTGTGTTATACTGCAGCTAGAGGTGGAAGAACAAAAGCTGGTAGAGGGCAATTGCTTGTGGCTTCCTTGCTTCTGCTGTGCTTTCTTTTCACTGGTACCAGCTGATAGGATGAGAGATAATGGATACAAACTGGAACACAGGAAATTCTTCCTTAACATGAGGAATAACTTCTTTACTGTGAGGGTGACAGAGCACTGGAACAGGCTGCCCAGAGGGGTTGTGGGTGTTGTCTAAACACTTTGTGAGAGATTGTCTAAGCACTTTCAAGACCTGTCTGGAAATGTTTCTGTGTGCCCTGCCCTAGATGATCCTGCTTTGGCAGAGGGGTTGGGCTAAGTGATCTCTAAAGGTCTCCTCCAACTCCAACCTTTCTGTGATGCTTTTGAAACTGACCTATAAAGAAGAAAAGGCAGTGGGTTGAAGTAGAGCACACTTTCCAGAGGCTAGGTCTTCTTAGATACACACAGGTAAAATATAACTAAGTAGAAATTGGGAGAAAGAATGTTGCTTTTCAAATTGCACTTACATTAGAATGCTGAGGAAAGACGCCAGGAACATATAAGGGAATATGGAACACTGACAGGAAGGTGCCTTTTATTCACTCGGCTCTGTTTCTGCTTTTAAGAAAGAGGTAAGTTAAGACATAATAGTAAAAAGTAAACTGCATTGATTTCGATGGTTTATCCAATAACATCCTCTGTATTTTCTTATGATCTCAGGAGCTACTCTAAGGAAATTGCCCCTAATTTTGTGTAGAGAAATAATTTTTAATATTTTCAGTTTATGAAATTTTTGTATTTAGTGTCAAATTTATTGAGAAAAACCCAGTGCTTTGTTGAAATTTTGTTTCAAGAAAATCTTTGAAGTGCCAGCTTCTTGTCAATACCAGCTTATGGGCCAGCAGGAGCAGGGAGGTCATTCTGCCCCTGTACGCTACACTGGTTAGGCCGCACCTGGAGTACTGTGTCCAGTTCTGGGCCACTTGATTCAGGAAGGATGTTGACTTGCTGGAATGTGTCCAGGGAAGGGCAACAAAGTTGGTGAGGGGTTTGGAACACAAGCCCTATGAGGAAAGGCTGAGGGAGCTGGGGTTGCTTAGCCTGGAGAAGAGGAGACTCAGGGGTGACCTTATTGCTCTCTACAACTACCTGAAGGGAGGTTGTAGACAGGCGGAGGTTGGTCTCTTCTCCCAGGCAGCCAGCACCAGAACAGGAGGACACAGACTCAGGCTGCACCAGGGCAGGTTTAGGCTGGATGTTAGGAAGAAGTTCTATACAGAGAGAGTGATTGCCCATTGGAATGGACTGCCCGTGGAGGTGGTGGAGTCACCATTATTGGAGGTGTTCAGGAGGAGACTTGATGGGGTGCTTGGTGCCATGGTTTAGTTGTTTAGGTGGGTTGGATTGATTGATGGGTTGGACACGATGCTCTTGAAGGTCTCTTCCAACCTGGTCTATTCTATTCTATTCTATTCTATTCTATTCTATTCTATTCTATTCTAAAATTTTATTTTTGTGGGACATTATTTTGGAAGCTTACCAGGTGTTCAGGTACCTGCTCATCTACAGGATGACAAGCTTGCTAACCAAGCTAAACTTTTGTCACCAGGCAGAACAAAAGGTATGATACCTGTGCATCCCTGATTATTGTGCACTTCTGCAGGATTCCTACAACTTTGTTTAGGCTGTCTGAAGAATGCTGGCCCATCAGAGTGATGAACAGAAACACTGCATTTGTAACTGAACTAGAAATATTTTGCTTTTGTGAAGCTTGCACAGCAAGGAAGGTGTGTCAGTGATACGCTGTTGGAACAACATTACATGAATTACTTTCCAGGTAATTTGCACAATTCTTTATTCAAACTACCAACATAGTCATAGCAACATGGAAGTGACAAAATATAGCTGTGTCTAGCTATCTTTTTCATTTAAATGATAGTGTGGGTTGGTAATGTAGGTGGTGGTTTCATGTTACAGTGGGTGAAAACGAATCCCCTTTCTGGCTCCAACTATCACTCTACAGTACCTTGACTCAGAGAAGTAAATAAAAGCAAAATCTAAATATTTATTTGTTGTGTTTTCTCCTACATCAGCTCGTGTTGGGTTCAGTAGGTTGCTGCAGCCAGCAGAAGAAAATAGCTGGAAGTGTGTTGGAGGTAAAGAAATGTTAGCTGATAGATTGGCTGAGCTATAACATGAAAACGTGGCTTTGTACTTACAGTTCTTGCTAACTAATAGTTTGTTTCATATTCTAACAATCCTGCAAGAACCATTTATGTGGGGGCATTTGTAAAAGGTAGTAATACAAATATTTATTTGTTTAATTCTGAATGATCTAATCTGAGGCTCGAGTTGCAGCCATCTGCACCACTTCTGTAATGAAATGTAATTGAGAGTGATCATTTTAAAGAGCACTTCTTAGGCACTAAGAACAACAGGGCCATCTATGTATGTAGAGTGTTCTTTCCACAAGGCACTGAGCATACTTTTTGGTTAAAAAACAGGAATGGTGACAAATAGCTAAACTACAGTGCAAACTATCTATCTGATGGTTCCAGTCTTCCCTAAAAAGCTAACATCCATAATTCTGTGGTGCACATTTTAAATTCCACCCAGTATTGCAACAACAATTATTAGGAGCCTACCTGGTAGTACTGCCTGGGTGACCTGTGTGCTGATAACATTGGATAACCATAGTCTGAATACATACCCTGAGGTTGAACTTAGTCCTCAGTTGATTCTAGGAGAAAATAGATTTTTTACTCTATGTTTGGATCCTTACTTTTGTGGTAAATATAGCCTGGTATGTCATAAACATGTTTATGATTAAATACTCTTCCCAAGTATTTTTATAACTAATCTGAAATTACAGAAGTTACTATATCTTAATTATTAGATAGCAGAGAAAATGTCCACCCATGTTTTAGAGAACTTCAGTCAGTGGCATTTTCATTTTATCTCTGTAAGAGATGCCATGTTGCAAATTCTGAAAAAGAAAAATAGACTAAATAGACTCTGAAAAAAGAGAATGTGTTCCGGGAATGCTAGCATAGTTTTAGCTATTGCACTACTTCATTAATGATGGTAGCATTACATCATAGCATAGTGTACTCTTGTGTTCTATCAAACAATGAGAATTGCTTGTTTTATTAGGAATAAAAGATTTCCAAAACATGGTCCACTGCAGCAAGCCCATTAATAAATTAGCAAAAGGTATAAGCAAATTTATTTCAGCACTGCTGAGTTGCTGTAGATTATTGCTCTAGCAATAATGCTAAATTACAATGATGCCAAATAATATGAATAGCGCCAACTATGATTGAAAGTAAAAGGTTTGCCAGTATATTAAGATAATACTTGTATTTGATTCGTTCTCTCCATAAGAGAGACTTGATGTAGTTTAGCTTCATTATGTTGCATTAGATGTTCCTTCCAAAGGCTATAAAAGTATTTTGTGTTCTTTTTCTCTGTTTTGGAAAAGACCGTTCTGTGTCTGAATCAATAGCCATCATCACAGATGATTTGTAGCCCACAAATTGTATTACTTATTGAGTTACATAAGCTTGCTTAGGCTAATCACAAATTGGGAAAAAGGGCATCACATTCTGGAAGGACAGAAATGAAGTTAAATGTGGAAAGTACCAGTGTGCAGTAACACTAAATACATGGTGATGGTGTATGGTGTCTGAGAGCCTAAGAACTGTAAGAGCTCCCCATAAAAACTGCCATACCTTTTGGTTTAAATTGTGCTGAATTAATACAAAACCATTTGGTTTGTAACCACCGATTTGCTTAGGGTGTAGCTTTTTTCTGGAAGTGATTTGTAGCATTTTCTATAAATGCTTTAGATGTCAGAGCAACCTAGGATCTATCTTTATTTCAGAGAATTTTAGAAGTGTTAGATGCTTTTCAGTGTAGGAAATCTTAATTCACCCAGCCTGGAGAACATGTAGTTTACTTTCAGTAATGATTCAGTGGAAGAGAACAGCAGACTAGAAGAATGAAGGTCAGTTGAAGAAAGAATCAGAATAATGAAATGCTGACATGTTATGATGAGACTGCATGTAATGGTGAGACTAGAGTCACTGACAGCCAAGGAACTGTGAGATAAAACAGATCAGGCATGCTAATTCAAATTTAAATTTGATCCAATGCAAAACTGGTCATGTCACATTGGCCAGGCAGTGTTTATTTTTTGAGACTACTGAGCACAGTGTAGGCACTTCAACAAATGGAAATGTTAGAAACCCAAGTAAAATGTATTCTCCAAACATGCTGATAAGGCACTTTGATTCTTGCATGTCTAGTCATTGTGGATCTGGCCTGGCTATATGCTGAACTTGTGTCCTATAAGCCTGCCTTAAGGAGCAAGTTAAATACTGCAGGTGTTCCAGACTTCCTTTGCTGTCCTTTCCACTATCAGAGGACAATTAGTGTCTGATGTGCTACATTTATTTCTTCATACTGTATGAAAGTGCCTACACTGCTCATTTTCCTAAGTAGCACTGTAAGTTTCAAGATCAGATTTCATGTGATTATGGATCTGTCCTATGACTGCTACATACAAATGACTCTGCAGAGAGACAGTCAATGACAGTTAACCACAACCCAAAGAGATATCCCAGATAGTTGCCCATGGAGAATGCAAGATTGTTCCATATCAGAATGGCAGCAGGCAGTGATTTTTTATGTGATAGTCCCAGTGTCTAAAAAATAGGTTAAATTTAATAAAGCAATGATATGTTTGCCATGCAGGACATTTGGGGCATTCTTGTTTTCTTACATGACTCAATTGACGGATTTTCTTTTATATATAAATGTGTAAGTATGGGACCGGATGGGATCCATCCTAGGGTGCTGAGAGAGCTGGCAGATGAGCTGGACAAGCCACTCTCCATCATTTTTCAACATTCCTGGCTCACTGGAGAGGTCCCAGAAGACTGGAAGCTGGCCAACGTGGTGCCCATCCACAAGAAGGGCCGATTGGATGAGCCAGGGAATTATAGGCCTGTCAGCCTGACCTCAGTGCCAGGCAAGATTATGGAACGGGTCATCTTGAGTGCAATCACACAGCACTTACAGGATGGCCAAGGGCTCAGGCCTAGCCAGCATGGATTTAGGAGGGGCAGGTCCTGCCTGACCAACCTGATCTCCTTCTGTGATCAGGTAACTCACCTGGCAGATGTGGCGAAGGCTGTGGATGTAGTCTATCTGAACTTCAGCAAGGCCTTTGACACTGTCCCCCACAGCAAACTCCTGGACAAGCTATCAGCCCATGGCTTGTATGGGAGCACACTGCATTGGGTTAGGAAGTAGCTGGAGGGCCAAGCCCAGAAAGAGGTGGTGAATGGTGCCACATCCAGCTGGCGGCCTGTCAGTAGTGGTGTGCCCCAAGAATCAGTGCTGTGCCCCATGCTCTTTAGTATCTTCATTGATGATCTGGATGAGGGTATTGAGTCCGTCATCAGTAAATTCGTAGATGACACCAAGCTGGGGGCAGGTGTTGATCTGTTAGAGGGCAGGAGGACCCTGCAGAGGGACCTTGACAGGCTGGACAGATGGGCAGAGTCCAATGGCATGAGACTGAACACATCCAAGTGCCGGGTTCTGCACATTGGCCACAACAACCCCAGGCAGTGCCACAAGCTGGGGTCAGAGTGGCTGGAGGGTGGCCAGACAGAGAGGGACCTGGGGGTACTGGTTGATGGTAGGCTGAACATGAGCCTGCAGCGTGCCCAGGCAGAGAGGGACCTGGGGGTACTGGTTGATGGTAGGCTGAACATGAGCGTGCAGTGTGCCCAGGCAGCCAAGAGGGCCAATGGCATCCTGGCCTGCATCAGGAACAGTGTGGCCAGCAGGAGCAGGGAGGTCATTCTGCCCCTGTACACTGCACTGGTTAGGCCACACCTGGAGTCCTGTGTCCAGTTCCTGGCCCCTCAGTTTAGGAAAGCTGTTGTCTTGCTGGAACGTGTCCAGAGAAGGGCAACAAAGTTGGTGAGGGGTTTGGAACATGAGCCCTATGAGGAAAGGCTGAGGGAGCTGGGGTTGCTTAGCCTGGAGAAGAGGAGTGTAGTGGGTTGAGGCAGCCCCCTCCCCACCACAGGCAAAATAACGACTCTGACAAACGGATTGCAAAAGTGATGGAAAAGTTTAAATAGAAAAGGGTGAATGTGCATAAAGAACCAGAAACAGTGATAGAAGAAACCCCAAAACAGACCCGGATGCATCCCATCCCCACCTGAGGGTGGTCCCAAGACCCCCAGGGCTCATTCTTCCCGCCCCACTGGTAGGCTAGTCTCAGCTGGCCAGGCCTGAGACCGCCCATCCCCTTGGCCTTGGGCCTAGCCAGGCCCAAGGCCGGGAGACGTCTCCCCAGTTATGGGGTGATGGCGAGGGAAGAAAGTGAAAGAGGCGGACCCCACGCTAGATCTTATAGCGGTGCAGGGGGTGTGGTAGGAGATACCTGGTTTCCTGTGTCCACCCACTGGGCTGGACTTCTGGACACAGGAAGTGCACCATGCAGCAGTGGGCACCCAGCCCGAACCACGACAAGGAGACTGAGGGGTGACCTTATTGCTCTCTACAACTACCTGAAGGGAGGTTGTTGCCAGGCAGAGGTTGGTCTCTTCTCCCAGGCAGCCAGTACCAGAACAAGAGGACACAGTCTCAGGCTGCAGGTTTAGGCTGGATGTTAGGAAGAAGTTCTATACTGAGAGAGTGGTTGCCCATTGGAATCAGCTACCTGTGGAGGTGGTGGAGTCACCATTATTGGAGGTGTTCAGGAGGAGACTTGATGGGGTGCTTGGCTGCATGGTTTAGATGTTGGGTGGGTTGGATTGGCTGATGGGTTGGATGCGATGATATTGAAGGTCTCTTCCAACCTGGTATTGTATTGTATTGTATTGTATTGTATTGTATTGTATTGTATCTGTATGTGTATGCATATATGTATGCCTGGTGTAAACCACAAATCATCTCTGATTTGAGAGACAGTCTTTTGAAATACTTTTCTAACTTGGGTTAAAAGCTGCTGCATTGATTGTGATGGAGTGGCCTGAATTATTCATTTAGTGTCATTTGGAAGGAAAAATGGTTTTTAATTGATTGTCTTACAAAAGGTGATATATGTTTTCACAGAGCTGTTATCTGCCTTTTGAGTATATTAATATTTAATGTTTACTATTGTAGTGGTTTGAAATTTACCACCACATTAACAAAAGCACAGCTCACTCAGACAGGAAAGCAAATGGAAGCTATATTTACAATAACTACACTCTACAATGGAATGCAATGAATATGTACAAATATACAGTATTTACAATATTATACAGGTATTTACAATGAGAAAAACAGCACAGAAACTCCTCTGGTCAAAAATGACCAGGGAAAGATACCCCACTCCCCTCAAATCCCCTTTTTTTCCCCTTCCCACTATAATAGAAGTAAGAAAAAGGAATGTTAGTCTTATCTGCAAGGTCAGCTATTAGCGATAAGATACTCCCAGCCAAAACCCAACAGCTAAACCACCAGAGAAGAAAGCAAGCAATGAAGAGGGATGTGTGAGATTGCTAAGGCTACCCTTCCCATATCTGGCCAATGAAGTTTGTTTAGAATAGTATCTTTTTTTCCTTTTTACACCTAACTGTGAATTGTTTTTCTTTCTCCACTTTCTCAGCTCAAAAGCTGCAGTTAACTTTTAAAGGCACAGACTGAAACTGCCACAATCCACCCCTTCTAAACAATTTAATTGGCTGTTATTACTTTCCATCTAATCTAAACAATTTCTACAGCAAGTAAATAAAGTTCACAGTCCATTCTGGCTGTCCTCAGATGTTGATAATACAATACAATAATACAATACACCAGGTTGGAAGAGACCTTCAAGATCATCGCGTCCAACCCATCAAACAATCCAACCCACCCAACAACTAGACCATACAGCCAAGCACCCCATCAAGTCTTCTCCTGAACACCTCCAGTGAAGGTGACTCCACCACCTCCACGGGTAGCCGATTCCAATGGGCAATCACTCTCTCCGTGTAGAACTTCTTCCTAACATCCAGCCTAAACCTGCCCTGGCGCAGCCTGAGACTGTGTCCTCTTGTTCTGGTGCTGGATGCCTGGGAGAAGAGGCCAACCTCTGCCTGGCTACAACCTCCCTTCAGGTAGTTGTAGAGAGCAATAAGGTCACCCCTGAGTCTCCTCTTCTCCAGGCTAAGCAACCCCAGCTCCCTCAGCCTTTCCTCATAGGGCTTGTGTTCCAAACCCCTCACCAGCTTTGTTGCCCCTCTCTGGACACGTTCCAGCAAGTCAACATCCTTGATGATTCAGAAGTCCAAGAAAAACAGAAAAGAGAAAACAGTTTGTCTCTCCACAAATGAAATGAAGAAAAGAAACAGGGACACGGAGTTGGCTGAGGGCTCTCAGGGTTCTTAGGGTTTGTGCACCATAGATTCCTCATGGATTCTTCCTTTGGGCGCAGTGGTGTATCGGTACAACACTCTCAGGTTAAACTCTCTCAGCTAAAGTTGGATTTCTTTGTGGAATACACCATTCTCTTGCATTACCCAGTAAGTGTGACCAGGAATAGAATAGAATAGAATAGAATAGAATAGAATAGAATAGAATAGAATAGAATAGAATAGAATAGAATAGAATAGAATAGAATAGAATGGAATAGAATTACCAAGGTTGGAAGAGACCTTGAAGATCATCGAGTCCAACCTGTAACCACAACCTCACAACTAGACCATGGCACCAAGTGCCACATCCAGTCCCCTCCTGAACGCCTCCAGGGACGGAGACTCAACCACCTCCCGGGCAGCCCATTCCAATGATGAATCACTCTCTCGGTGAAGAACTTTCTCCTCACCTCGAGCCTAAACTTCCCCTGGTGCAGCTTGAGACTGTGTCCCCTTGTTCTGGTGCTGGTTGCTAGGGAGAAGAGGCCAACCCCTTCCTGGCTACAACCACCCTTCAGGTAGTTGTAGAGAGCAATGAGGTCGCCCCTGAGCCTCCTCTTCTCCAGGCTGAACAGCCCCAGCTCCCTCAGCCTCTCCTCATAGGGCTTGTGCTCAAGGCCTCTCACCAGCCTTGTTGCTCTTCTCTGGACACGTTCAAGTGTCTCAATGTCCTTCTTAAACTGAGGGACCCAGAACTGGACACAGTACTCAAGGTGCGGCCTAACCAAAGCAGAGTACAGGGGCACAATGACCTCCCTGCTCCTGCTGGCCATACTATTCCTAATGCAGGCCAGGATGCGGTTGGCCCTCTTGGCTGCCTGGGCACACTGCTGGCTCATGTTCAGCTTCCCATCAACCAGCACCCCCAGGTCCCTCTCAGCCTGGCCGCTCTCCAGCCACTCTGACCCCAGCCTGTAGCGCTGCCTGGGGTTGTTGTGGCCAATGTGCAGAACCCGGCACTTGGATGTGTTAAATCTCATGCCATTGGACTCTGCCCATCTGTCCAGCCTGTCAGGTCTCCAGCCTGTCGAGGACCTTCAGCAGAAATCACCTTCTACCTTTAATAGCAAATATGAGTGTGCAGGTCCAGCTCGATTCAATGTACCTCTACCATTTACCATCCAGGTTGCTTGTGTTAGATGTTTCTCCCAGATTTTCAAAGATGCACCCCGCCATGGCTTTGAGAGTGGTCTTCAGCAAACAGTTGCAGCATTCAGTCTTCCCTGCAGCTGGAGCATAGTAGGGAATGTGGAATATCCACTCAATGCTATGCTCTTTGGCCCAGGTTTTCACAAGACTGCTTTTGAAATGTCTGAAGGGGGTGGGTGAGGAAATCAGTCCCTCTGAAGAGGAAAGAATGGGGCACAAATTAGGGTTAATTGAGAAGTCGAGAGCCCAGCTGAAGTGCATGTACACCAATGCACGCAGCATGGGCAATAAGCAAGAGGAGCTGGTAGTCCTGGTCCACCAGGGTGACTATGATATAGTCGCCATCTCAAAAACATGGTGGGATAACTCGCACGATTGGAGTGCTGCACTGGGGGGTTACAGGCTCTTTAGGAGAGACAGGCGAGGGAGAAGAGGAGGAGGGGTAGCTCTGTGTAGTAGGGAGTCACTATTTGCCACAGAGCTAGAGGTGGAGGATGAAGGGACTGAGAGCCTGTGGGTTAAAATCAGAGGGAGGCCTAACAAATCTGACATCCTGGTTGGAGTCTGTTATAGACCACCCAACCAGGATGAGGAGGTAGATGAATTATTCTATAAGCAATTGGAGGCTGTCTCAAGATCATCAGATCTTGTCCTTGTGGGTGACTTCAACCTGCCAGATATCTGCTGGGAACTTAATTCAGCAGAGAGAAGGCAGTCCAGAAGATTCCTGGAGCACATAGAGGACAGCTTCATGATGCAGCTGTTAAGCGAGCCTACCAGGGATCAGGCTCTGCTTGACCTGCTGTTCTCCAATAGAGAAAGGCTGGTGGGAGACCTGACAGTGGGGGGCTGCCTAGGGTGCAGTGACCACGAGATAGTGAAGCTTTCAATATGCAGGGAGATAGGGAGGAGCACCAACAGAACCTTCACCTTGGACTTCTGGAGGGCAAACTTCATCCTGTTTAAGAAACATATTTGCAAAGTTCCCTGGGTAGCAGCCCTCAAGAACCGAGGGGTCCAGGGTGGTTGGACCTACTTCAAACAGGAGCTCTTAAAGGCACAGGAACTGGCAGTTTCTATGTGCCAAAAGATGAGCTGGCGGGGAAGGCGACCGGCCTGCATGAGCAAGTAGCTCCTGAAGGAATTAAGGGGAAAAAAGAGGCTGTATCACCTTTGGAAAGAGAGGAAGGTTTCTTGAGGTATGTTTAAGAAAGTTGTTAGATTATGTAGGAAAAAAATTAGAGAGGCAAAGGCCCATTTAGAACTTAATCTGGCCACCTCTGTGAAGGATAATAAAAAGCATTTTTACAAATATATTAACACAAAAAAAAAGAGGCAAGAAGAACCTCCACTCCTTATTGGACCTGGAGGGGAACACTGTGACTGAAGATGAGGAAAAGGCTGAGGTCCTGAACACCTTCTTTGCCTCAATTTTTAACAGCAAGGCAGGAGGAGATCAGGATGAGTGGCCTCCTGAGCTGGGTGATGAGGTCAGGGAGCAGTGTAATGCCCTGGAAATCCATGAGGAATTAATGCGGGGCCTGCTGAGCCACTTGGATACTCATAAGTCCATGGGACCGGATGGGATCCATCCTAGGGTGCTGAGAGAGCTGGCAGGTGAGCTGGCCAAGCTGCTCTCCATCATTTTCCTCCAGTCCTGGCTCACCGGTGAGGTCCCAGATGACTGGAAACTGGCCAATGTGATCCCCATCCACAAGAAGGATCAGATGGAGGAACCTGAAAACTCCAGGCCTGTCAGCCTGACCTCAGTACCAGGGAAAATGATGGAGCAGATTATCCTGGCGGCAATAACTGCTCACCTGCAGGATGGCCAAGGGCTCAGGTCCAGCCAATGTGGGTTTAAGAAGGGTAGGTCCTGCCTCACCAACCTGATCTCCTTCTATGATCAGGTGACCCATCTGGTGGACGTGGGGAGGCCTGTGGATGTAGTCTACCTGGACTTCAGCAAGGCCTTTGACACCGTCCTCCACAGCAAACTGCTGGTTAAGCTGTCAGCTCGTGGCTTGGACCACAACACACTGTGCTGGGTTGGAAACTGGCTGGAGGGCCGAGCCCAGAGAGTGGTGGTGAATGGTGCCACCTCCAGCTGGAGGCCAGTCACCAGTGGTGTCCCCCAGGGATCAGTGCTGGGCCCCATCCTCTTCAATGTCTTCATTGATGATCTGGATGAGGGGATTGAGACGGTCATCAGTAAATTTGCAGATGACAACAAGTTGGGAGCAGATGTTGGTCAGTTAGAGGGCAGAAAGGCTCTGCAGGGGGACCTCAACCGACTGGACAGATGGGCAGTGTCCAGTATGATGACATTCCACAAGTGCAAGTGCCAGGTACTGCACTTTGGCCACAGCAACGTAATGCAGAACTACAGGCTGGGGTCAGAGAGGCTGGAGAGCTGCCAAACAGAGAGGGACCTGGGGGTGCTGATTGACAGCCCCTAAACATGAGCCAGCAGTGTGCCCAGGTGGCCAAGAGGGCCAACAGCATCCTGGCCTGCATTAGGAATAGTGTGGCCAGCAGGAGCAGGGAGGTCATTGTGCCCCTGTACTCTGCATTGGTTAGGCCACACCTTGAGTACTGTGTCCAGTTCTGGGCCCCTCAGTTTAAAAAGGACTTCAAGAGCCTTGAACGTGTCCAGAAAATGGCAACAAGGCTGGTGAGAGGCCTTGAGCACAAGCCCTATGAGGAGAGGCTGAGGGAGCTGGGATTGTTTAGCCTGGAGAAGAGGAGGCTCAGGGGAGACCTCATTGCTCTCTACAACTACCTGAAAGGTGGTTGTAGCCAGGAAGGGGTTCGTCTCTCTGGCAACCAGCACCAGGACAAGAGGACACAGTCTCAAGCTGCACCAGGGGAAGTTTAGGCTCGAGGTGAGGAGAAGGTTCTTCACTGAGAGAGTCATTCGTCATTGGAATGGGCTGCCCAGGGAGGTGGTGGAGTCACCGTTCAAGAGGGGACTGGACGTGGCACTTGGTGCCATGGTCTAGTCATGAGGTCTGTGGTGACAGCGACTCAATGATCTTTGAGGTCTCTTCCAACCTTGGTGATACTGTGATACTGTGAAATGAGTATCATTCTCTGACTCAATCTTCTCTGGAGTTCCGTATCTCCACAGGATTTTTCTCTCCAGACCAAGAATGGTGTTGCGTGCTGTTGCATGTGGAACTGGGTAAGTTTCCAACCATCCAATGTTTGCCTCTACCATAGTGAGCACATATTGCTTACCAGATCAAGAACGAGGTAGAGCTATATAGTCAATCTGCCAGGCCTCACCATACTTGTACTTAGACCATCAATCACCATACCACAAGGGCTTAATTCACTTTACCAGCACAAATGTCACAGTCATGGATGACTTGTGTGATAGCATCCATGGAAATGTCTATGGATCTGTCATGAGCCCACTGCTAGGTTGCATCTCTGCCTTGATGTCCTGAAGAATCATGAGCCCACTGAGCTAAGAACAGCTCACCTTGGTGTTTCCAATCAAGATCAAGATCAGAGTCCATGTCTACTGGAGAAACTCTTGCAGCTAGATCTGCCTGGTGGTTGTGTTGCTGTTCCCCAATAGCTTTGCTCTTAGGAATGTGAGCATCAATGTGTCTCAGCTTCACTGGAATTCTCTTGATTCAATCAGCAATGTCCTGCCACAGGTCAGCTGCCCAAATAGGCTTTCCTTTCCTCTGCCAACCATTCCTTTTCCAGTTCTTTAGCCAACCCCACAGAGCATTGGCTACCATCCATGAGTCAGTGTAGAGATAAAGCTATGGCCATCTCTCACGTTCAGCTACGTCGAGAGCTAGCTGGACAGCTTTTCCCTCTGCAAATTGACTGGATTCTCCTTCTCCGTCCTTTGCTTCTGCAACTCGGCGTTGCACACTGCAGACTTCCCTTGTTTCCAACAAGATGACAGGAACCGTCTGTGAACAAAGCATATTTCTTTTCATCATCAGATAGGTCATTGTAAGGAGGAGCTTCCTCAGCACGAGTTACTCTCTCCTCTGGAGGTTTTGTACAGTTAGGGCCAGATTGTGATCACCTCCACCAGACCAGCTCTCTCAAGATTTCCCATTCGAGCTCTTTGTGTTATCAGAGCCATCCACTTGGACCAGGTGGCATCTGTGGCATGATGTGGTGTAGAACCTCAACCTTTGAACATCCAATTCAAAACTGGCAATCTAGGAGCTAGAAGTTGTGACTCAGTTCCAGTGTACTTCAGAAGCTGCTTTTACTCCTTCATAGGCAGCTAGAATCTTTTTCTCTATTGGAGTATAATTTGCCTCTGAGCCTTTGTGACCTCAACTCCAGAAACCAAGAGGACTTCCACGTGTCTCACCTGGAGCTCTTTGCCACAAGCACCAGGTTGGACCATTGTCACTTGCAGCTGTGCACAAAATGCTCTTAATGTCTGGACCATCTCAAACAGGTCCCAGACGCATTGCTTGGACTACTTCTTGCTTTATCCTGTCAAAGGCTGCTTGTTGTTCAGGTCCCCACTGGAAACTGTTTCTCTTTCAAGTCACATCATACATCATGTCCAGGAATGTGTAGTCTCCAAAATCCCACTATACCCAAGAAATGTAGAGTTTCTTGCTTGTTCATGGGATTTGCCATGGTAGAGACTCTATTTACCGCATCCACTGGAATGTGTCGGCATCCATCCTGCCACCGCATTCCCAGAAACAGGATCTCTCTGGCAGATCCTTTCACCTGGACTCCCTTAATGGTGAAACCTGCATTCAGAAGAATGTCAATGATTTTGTTACCTTTCTCAAAGACTTCTTCAGCAGTTTTACCCCTGATGATGATATTGTCAATGAACTGGATGTGTTCTGGAGCACCTCCTTTCTCCAGAGCATCATGGATCACTGCATGAGCTGTGGATCCAGCCCATTGGCAATCTGTTGAAGGTGTACTAGATTCCTCTCCTGGTGAAAGCAAACTGAGGCCTGCATTCCTCTGCTATGGGAATAGAGATGAAAGCATTAGCAATGTCTATGGTAGCATACCATTTGGCCTTTTTGGATTCCAGTTCATACTGGAGTTCCATCATGTCTGCTACCACTGCACTCATAGGTGGAGTTTCTTCATTCAGGGCACGGAAGTCGTCTGTCAGATGCCAGTCTCCATTCTGCATACGGACAGGCCACACTGGACTGTTGAAAGGTGAATGAGTTTTGCTGATGACATTCTGACTTTCCAACTGAGAAATCAGATTCTGAATGGGCACAAATTAGTATTCTCAAAACCAAACACAATCTGGAACTAAAAATACATGCTTGACAAAAGGACTGTCTCATGAAAATCGTATTTTGGAAAAATAAGTATTTAAGAGTCCAGGTAACAGATTTCAAATTTTAGGAGTCAACTTGTTTGGTGGCTAACTGTTGCAGATTGCTTTGTGTGGTGGTGAGAGAAAGTTCTCCCCCACACACACAAAGAAACCACAGCTAACTCAGTCGGAGAAGCAGATGAAGGTGCTATATTTACAAAGCAGGAATAAAATGCAGTGAATATGTAAAAAATATACAGTATTTACAATATATACAGAAATATACACCAAGGAACATAATACAGATGACCTTTTCCCCTCCTCCAGCCAGGAGGGTTCCCCCTCCTGTAGCCCCTCTCCCTCCCTACCTCCCTTTTTTCCCAAAAAGGGTTGGAGAGAGAGAAGAAGGTAATTAAGGAGGAAATTCTGTTAGCTCAAAGCGTGTGCAAGAATTAGTTTTCTTATCTGATTAGCTTTGTTAATTCAAGGTCGACTCCGTCCAGCAGCTGCAGCTCAGAGAGAGACAGAAACAGACAGGCCGACAGGAACAGACAGAACAGACTGAACTGATCTGAAATTCAAACAGAACTAAAACTTAAAGTTGCATTCTACCAATCTACCAATGACATTTGTTTATAATATCTTGTTTTCATTTTAATATCAAAACATTCAGCCAGAGTGTTCCAGCAACTGTCCCTTTCCTAAAGGCACAGCCTAAAACGGTCACACTTTGGAATAAGTAGTTTTGTTTGAAGTTTTAAGTAACTGTCAAATAACCTTTGTCAAGGTGAGTAAAATGGATTCACACTAACGGTAGCTGTCTAGAAACATGGTTTGTTGTCTTGCTGTATTGAAAACTGGTTAAAACAGTGTCTTGGTCCAGAGAGGGAAAGAGACTCAGTTCTTTTGAATATTCCCATGTTATGAAATTAGAGGCACAAACAAGGCCAAAATATCAACAACGAGGCTACTTATTAATGGAATAAAATGGATGGATCAGAAGGACAGAGAGAGAAAAAGAGAGAAAGAAAAGAGGGAGAGAGAAGAGGAAAGGAATTATGTTACCATCCCTCAAGATGGTTTGGGTCTGTGGAGGAAGGGCACTGCCTTGTTGGTTGTGCTGGAGGAGGGGAGGGAGAGATCCCAAAGTCCAAGTCCAAGTCCTTCTCTGAGCAGCCTCTTCAACTCCATGAGTTGCAGCAGGTGGAACTTAGGACACAGAGAGAGGGTTCTTCCTGGTCTGCTTCTTCCAGGCTACGTGATGATGTCTCTGTCATTTCTCTCCTGGTATTTTCTTCATTTTTCTTCAGCATTGCCCAGGTCTTTTCCTTCTTCTGAGCCAGTAGTTGCTCAGGTGTTTTATGCAGTTTTTTAGGTTTGTATCCAGGTGGTGAAACCATTGTCCTTTTCACCATCCTCCATTTCCAGGTGTTGTTTTCAGGTGTTACTGATGGGTAGAGATGATCTTGTCTGTGTACATTCCAGAGAGTCGTCATCCAGTGGCATCTGCCCAATACACATCAGCTATTGTCTGGGCAAGGAACAAAGGTGATTTTATCTTTGTTGATTCACATCAAGAGATACAAGATTTAGTCTCTTACAAACAGCCATGGTCAAACACTTTTAGAAGAGGTAGAGGTAATGATTGTTTTCTCTGAAGACTTTCCATGGTGTTTTGATCAGACTATCTATGCCTTGTTAAAATTATTCCATTTTTTAAATTAAGTAAGTTTGATTATAGTTGTGTTAACACAACTAACATAAGTTGCATTAGACTGAATTCTGAAAAGAACTCCAGTTTTGCCAGGAACTATATTAGATTGCCATATGGCAATTATAATGTGTACAGGTAGACATTTTGTGAAATCACAATTTGAAGGATTTTTCCATTATAAAGTTCAGAATCTTGAGCTGTAATCTTATTTGATGCAAGTGAAGATACAGAGGGTGGTACCTGATCTGTAAATGAGACACTAGCATATGTTTCAAGTTAGTATGTGTACCTTTTAAGCTCATGGAAGATTATCCTTTTGAAATACGCACCTAGCCAAGTGTATCATTCACTTTGTCAGATTACATGCTTTTCCTGTAAACACAGAAGATACTACTTTTGTGGGAAATAAGAGCAAGGTCATATTCTAAAGAAACCCTGTGTCAAAGGCAGTATCTGAGGTCCTTTCTTTTCAAAGAAAAAGTATTGCTCCTAGCATGACAGCGGTAGGAATTATTTTTTATTTTTAATACCATTCAATTTGAGTTTTTGTGTGTGTCACACTTGGGCACTTAGAAAATCGCCAAGCATTGGAAATCTACTGCAGCTAGAGATGAGGTAGGCAGAAAAATTTCTCATATTCTGGGTGGATGAGTCATCTTTGCATTCACAGAAGTAACCTAATGACTAGATTTGGTGCCAGGAAGGAATTTTTCACACAGATTTAACTGGAGAAATCAAGAATGTAGTACAGACCTGTGGATGAATTCCTAGTTTCCTTCCCAGTATTATCTATTGTTAATTTCCCATCTCTTTGTTTCCTAGGTTGTTGATTTTGCTTTTGCCTTTTGGTAGAAGTCTTGTAACTGGATATTGAAATGGAGTTTAGGATATTTGGCTGTGGAGAAGGGAACCTGTGAATGTCCTGTGTGGCAGGGTGAGAAGGTTTCCCCCACACACACAAAAGAATCCACAGCTAACTCAGCCAGAGAAGCAGATGAAAGCTATATTTACAAGCAGAAATGGAATGCAATGAATATGTACAAAAATATACAATAATTACAATATATACAGAAATTTACAGCAATGTATGTAATATAGGAGACCTTTTTTTCCCAACCCCCCTGCAGCCAGGGGGGTTCGGCCTGTTCCCCCTTCTCCCTCCCTGCCTCCCTTTTTTTCCCAAAAGGGTTAGAGAGAGAGAGAAAGGAAGGTAATTAAAAAAAATAAATTCTGTTAGTGCAAAGCGAATGCAAGTGTTAGTTTTCTTATCTGGTTAGCTCTGTTAATCCAAGGTCATTGTGCTCCGCAAGCTGTTGCTTCAGAGAGAGAGAAACAGGCCAGCTCACAGGACAGAGAGAAGAACAGACTGAACAGACTAAGCTAAAACTTACAGTTGCATTCTACCAATGAAATCAGTTTAGCATATCTTTGTTTTTCAATACATTCACCCAGAGTGTTCAGAAAGTGTCCATTTCTTAAAGGCACAGCCTAAACCGGTCATAGTCCTGTCTTATTACTCATGATTTTAGAACACTAGACTCAGTGATCCAGCAAGCCTTTTGGTTGTGTTTTGCATACTTTTAAGCCATTTTAAGCCATGGCAGAGCATATTTCTACTTGGAAATAATAAAGCATTCTTTAAATTCAGGAGTTAATGATGCTGGTTTTTACTGCTTGCATTTGTATTGTCTAGTATGTAATTTCAGTCTGTGTTTCCCTGAATAGGGAAATAGAGTTTAACTCCGCAGTTCACTACTGCAGCTGTGCAAATATTGTGCGGGGGTAAAGTTAAAATCACATTTCTTTCTGTTTTTAAAGGTGGATGATTATGCTTGAGATACTGAATTAAGAACATCAGTTAAGGGGGCTTATAATGATGTTTTTATAAAATATATGAGGGTAAGATCTAACTGAATTTTATTACACTTTAATAATGGTTGGAGCTTCTTACAATGTCTTTTTGAATAATACTTTAAAGTGCTTAATATGAAACTGTATTTTCTGGCATTTAAGAAATAGGTGTTGAAACTTAAAGTTTCCATACAATAATGTAAGGAGCAGAGTGATTGCAGCCTGAAGAACTATTAAAAGTTGTGTAAATACTTTAATACACAAAGGACAATTTATAATTATTTTTGAAATATTATTTAATTGTATAATTGTTCTCCACAATTATGCAACAGGTGACTTGGATTTTGCTTGACATACTTTTTTTCTTTTTTACAGAAAATTATTTTATGATCTTCATGCCTTTTTATTCTTTGGAAGAATAAATGCTTATTTAGTAGTGTCTGCTCTGTACCTTCTGGGCCGTGTTGGGCTTGCCTGGCCAGCAGCTAGGCACACACACACCCTCTCCTGCAGGGTGAGGGGAAAATAGAAGGAAAGCAAGAAGACTCAAGGATTGAGATAATGGCAGTTTAACTGGGAAAGCAAAAGCTGTGTGTGAAAGCAAAGCAAAAAGAGGAATTTATTCTGTCCTATCTATCAGCAGGCAGATCTGCAACAACTTCCCGGGAAGCAGGACCTCAGCACATGTAATGGTTGCTTGCACAGAGAAATGTCGTAACCACAAACATCCTGCCTTCCTCCTCATCTCTCTGAGGGTTTATTGCTGACTGTGACATCCTATGGTGTAGTTGATATGTCTTGACTATATGCCTTTACAACCTGAGCCCCATCCCCGTCTACTTGCAGTGGTGGACAGAAAGGAAGCACTGACACTGCGTAAGCACTGTTCAGCATCAGCTAAAACACCAGCATGTTATCAGCACTGTTTTGGCCACAGATAAAAACCACAGCCATGTATGGACCACTTAGGAGAAATTTTCTTGTTTGTCTCCTTAGTAGTTGTTTCTTGACACACCTTCATGCTTTTCTCTGCATTTTCTTCCCAGCAGCATCTCCAGTTCCTAACTGAGTCCGTGTCATTGCCATTTCATATCCCATGTATCTGCTAAATGATCCCTGGTTAAGTGACTAAAGTTGACAGTGATGGACTTCAGAGCTAAGACTGCACTCAGGCTTAAAAAGGGCAGAGTTTGCATCACTGAGTTTTCTTTCAGGTTGTCTCCACCAGTTACATTTTATTACTTTTGAAGGTTTATCTTCAGGATAAGGGCTAAGAAGTGCTCTTTAGTAACAAAATCCTGGGTGCTAGGGGTTTTGAATTTACCATGTGCACTCAAACTATTTGTACTGGTCATACCCTTCACAGAGGTTTTATGTCAAATCTTCTGCTTGAGGGCTTCTTGCCTCCTTTAACACCCAAAATAAAGTTCTAGCCTCACACTGAATGCACTGTGAGAGCTATATAATTAAATATATGTACCCTAACATGTTTTATTGTTTTTAAGATAGGCAGGTCTTTGAACAATGTAGAAGTGAGCTTTATTGCTCCAAACATGCCCTGCTTTTGTCTGAAGAACTGACACAAATAATACATCTAAAAATGATCACAGTTTATCAGCTACAAACTTAAATTAAGGAGGCAGCCAACCCAGCACAATCAAACTAAATGGCATTGGTTCACTTTGTGTGTTTCACTGCAGCAGGTCTTTGCCTGTTAGGTTTCTTCATTAGGAAAGACTGAACTAGGACATAGGATGCTACCCACATTAAAGAAATTAAAATTCGTATCTAACACTGGCAAGTTTTTAAGACCTCACTTGGGAGTTCTAGATTATAGAGGATGCTTTTGTGTGAAACCCTGCTGAAGTTTAATAATTTGATATTTTTTTCCTTTTTTCCTCCCACTATTTTAATAGATGCAAAGTAGGAATAATGTTTTCTTATTGTCAGAATATAGGCCAGTGACAAGCGGAGTCCCTCAGGGATCAGTCCTGGGACCTGTCTTGTTCAACATCTTTGTGGGTGACATGGACAGTGGCATCGAGTGCACCCTCAGCAAGTTTGCTGATGACACCAAGCTGTGTGGTGCAGTGGACATGCTGGAGGGAAGGGATGCCATCCAGAGGGACCTTGACAGGCTAGAGAGGTGGGCATAAGCCAACCTCATGAGCTTCAACAAGACCAAGTGCAGGGTCCTGCATCTGGGTCGAGGCAATCCCAGGCAGAAATCCAGGCTGGGCAGTGACTGGCTGGAGAGCAGCCCTGAGGAGAGAGACTTGGGGGTGCTGGTGGACAAGAAGCTCAACATGAGCTCTCAATGTGCGCTTGCAGCCCGGAAAGCCAATCAGATCCTGGGCTGCATCAGGAGAAGTGTGACCAGCAGGTCAAGGGAGGTGCTTCTCCCCCTCTACTCAGCTCTGGTGAGACCCCACCTGGAGTACTGCGTCCAGTTCTGGAGCCCCTATTACAGGAGAGATGTGGACGTGCTGGAGCGTGTCCAGAGAAGGGCCACGAGGATGATCAGAGGGCTGGAGCACCTCTCCTATGAGGACAGACTGAAGGAGTTGGGGCTGTTCAGTCTGGAGAAGAGAAGGCTCCGAGGTGACCTCATTGTGGCTTTCCAGTATCTGAAGGGGGCCTACAGGAAGGCTGGGGAGGGACTTCTCAGGATCTCAGGTAGTGATAGGACTAGGGGGAATGGAATGAAGCTGGAAATGGGGAGATTCAGGCTGGATGTGAGGAAGAAGTTCTTTACCATGAGAGTGGTGAAGCCCTGGAATGGGTTGTCCAGGGAGGTGGTTGAGGCCCAGTCCCTGGAGGTGTTTAAGACCAGGCTGGACGAGGCTCTGGCCAGCGTGATCTAGTGTAGGGTGTCCCTGCCCATGGCAGGGGTTGGAACTAGATGATCCTTGTGGTCCCTTCCAACCCTGACTGATTCTATGATTCTATGATTCTATATAATAAAAGAAAACAAAAAACATCTTTAGCATATTAATAGTAGTGGTCAGTGTTAGAAATTCATTGAATTTTTCAAAAAGGAAAGATAGATTCTGCTATCAAACTTGAATATAGTGCTTTGCCATGAAAATAATTACCAGTTCATTTTTTGCCTTGAAAATAATTAGCAGTTCATTTTTCACAATTTCAAGCAATGGGTCTGAAATAATCCTTTGTGATGTTCCTTGAGTATATTTTGAACTGTTCTTCACTTGAAAATGTGGTAAGCTGTTTGTTCCAGACGTGTTTATATTTCTAGTAATTTCCAAACTCTTATAACTTCTTAATTCCCGTTTTACAAAGATTTCCAGACCATCATCAGTGAAATTTTTGAGGTGCCTTGTCTACTGATGCTGAATTGCTTTGTATGCCTACTACCTCAGTCAGATCATCTACCTCAGTCATCTATCTAAGCTGGGTCAAATGTGTGAAGTGTTGGGCAGTGTATTAACTTCTGTAAATCCAGGTTTCTTGAGACTTTTAATGAAAGTATATGGCAGTTTTGCTGCATGAGAATTAATCTTTTTAGATAATGTGTACCTAGGCTAAGAAAAGCTTAAGATCCATTTTAGATATGAGGAGATTATTATGTTCAAGGATTTCTTTTTTGGACTACTTGTTGAAAAAAATCTAACCCTTAAGCAAGAGTCTTGCCTGCACCTGAAGAGCACAGATAATATTTTATGGTAATGTTGCTTTTGTTGAAAAATAAATTTATCTGCAAAGACTTACTCTACACCTCCATATACATCATACAGCTATAAACTGTACATTTATGAATGCAATTGTTTTGTGTAGTAGTTCTAAATGAATGCATTCTATTCTGCTCTAATAAGCTCCTGCTAACTTGCAGTCTTCTAATCTAATGCCACAGAAGAAAATCTGAGACCTGTCCAGGTGACTTTAAGGGGACAGGGGTTTACCCCATTGTTTTACCCTATTGAATGCCAGAACTACTGTGTCTTTAAAATTTGTTGTTATAATTGCATAGATTTTTATTGCATTTTATAAATTTATACGCACTGTTTGGTGAGTTACTTTGTTTCCTGTAGTGTCATCCTATATTGTATTTCAGCTTTTCAACAGAAGAAATTTATTCTGTCCTATTAACTTATTTCCTTCATATGCTCTTCAGTCTTGAAAGATAGGGCCCATCAAGCTTCTGGAATTAGTAAGAATCCCAGTGGGCATTATCTCTGCTTCTTAATGTGAAAATGTTTCTACATAACATGGCTTTGGAGTGGATTCTTCCTATAAGTGGTTGTGCTAACATCTGAGTATGGTTCTTTTCATCGACCCTAAAAAGTACTATTTGATTGAAGCAGTATATTCCCAGAAAATATGGTCACAAGGGAAACCCCACACACAAACAAAAACAAACAAACAAACAAACTCCCACACAACAATGGAAAGACTATTCCATTAGATCAAGTATATTATTTTTATAAAACATATTCCATTAGATCAACTATATTTTTTTAAATTAATCTTTACTTGGCTGCTGATTCTGTTTGACTAGTGAATTTTCCAGATATTAGCTAATTGGTTAAGTGAATGTCAAAATTACTTGCTTCAATTCTCTATATGCTCAGTATTGCATATGAAAATATGAGCATTGCTCTCAAATTCTATTTATTACTATTTTATATAAGCTGTGTTTTCTTGAAGGAAGTGGAGGGAAGGACAGCTAGAACAGGGGGATATAAGGAAGCTGCCCGAGCAGCAAGAGGCCTGGTTAGGAAAGCCAAAGCAGAGTTTGAATTGAATCTAGCCAGGGAGGTTAAAGGGAGCACTAAGAATTTCTATAGGTATGTTAATGGCAAGAAGAAGACTAGGGAAGGTGTGGGCCCCCTCAGAAAGGAAAGTGGTGAATTGGCCACAAGTGATGTGGAAAAGGCTGAGGTACTCAATCACTTCTTTACCTCAGTCTTCACTGAGAGGGCCTCCAGCCACACTCCTGGTGTCATGGAAGACAATGCCAGGGACGGGGAGGAAGAACTGCCCATGGTAAGTGAAGATCAGGATTGTGATCACCTGAAGAACCTGAAAGTGTTCAAGTCCATGGGACCCGACGGGATACACCCATGGGTGCTGAGAGAACTGGCAGATGAGGTTGCTAAACCCCTCTCTATTCTATTCCAAAAGTCATGGCAGCCTGGGGAAGTCCCCACAGACTGGAAAAGGGGAAACATTACTCCCATTTTCAAAAAGGGCAAGAAGGAGGAACCGGGGAACTACAGGCCAGTCAGTCTCACCTCTGTGCCCGGAAAGATCATGGAGCAGATCCTCCTGGAGGCACTAATGACTCAGAAGAATAGTGAAGAGGTGATTGGGAATAGTCAGCATGGCTTTGCCAAGGGCAAATCCTGCCTGACAAACCTGGTGGCCTTCTATGAGCAGGTGACAGCATTAATAGATGAGGGGTGAGCAACTGATGTCATTTACCTGGATTTGAGCAAAGCCTTTGACGCTGTCCCGCACCACCTCCTGGTCTCCAAGCTGGTGACACATGGGTTTGATGGGTGGACCACTAGAACTGGCTTGATGGCCGCACCCAAAGAGTGGCTGTCAATGGGTCCATGTCCCAGGGGAGGTCAGTGACAAGCGGAGTCCCTCAGGGATCAGTCCTGGGACCTGTCTTGTTCAACATCTTTGTGGGTGACATGGACAGTGGCATTGAGTGCACCCTCAGCAAGTTTGCTGATGACACCAAGCTGTGTGGTGCAGTGGACATGCTGGAGGAAGGGATGCCATCCAGAGGGACCTTGACAGGCTAGAGAGGTGGGCATAAGCCAACCTCATGAGCTTCAACAAGACCAAGTGCAGGGTCCTGCATCTGGGTCGAGGCAATCCCAGGCACAAATCCAGGCTGGGCAATGACTGGCTGGAAAGCAGCCCTGAGGAGAGAGACTTGGGGGTGCTGGTGGACAAGAAGCTCAACATGAGCTCTCAATGTGCACTTGCAGCCCGTAAAGCCAATCAGATCCTGGGCTGCATCAGGAGAAGTGTGATCAGCAGGTCAAGGGAGGTGCTTCTTCCCCTCTACTCAGCTCTGGTGAGACCCCACCTGGAGTACTGCGTCCAGTTCTGGAGCCCCTATTACAGGAGGGATGTGGACGTGCTGGAGCGTGTCCAGAGAAGGCCACGAGGATGATCAGAGGGCTGGAGCACCTCTCCTATGAGGACAGACTAAGGAGTTGGGGCTATTCAGCCTGGAGAAGAGAAGGCTCCGAGGTGACCTCATTGTGGCCTTCCAGTATCTGAAGGGGGCCTGCAGGAGGGCTGAGGACGACTTCTCAGGCTATCAGGTAGTGATAGGACTAGGGGGAATGGAATGAAGCTGGAAATGGGGAGATTCAGGCTACATGTGAGGAAGAACTTCTTCACCATGAGAGTGGTGAAGCCATGGAATGGTTTATCCAGGGAGGTGGTTGAGGCCCTGTCCCTGGAGGTGTTTAAGACCAGGCTGGACGAGGCTCTGGCCAGCCCGATCTAGTGTAGGGTGTCCCTGCCCATGGCAGGGGTTGGAACTAGATGATCCTTGTGGTCCCTTCCAACCCTGACTGATTTTATGATTCTATGATTCTATGAAGTGCTAAAATGACATTTGACTGTAATTTTTTGTAAGTATGAGAGAGGTCACTAGCTGAATGGGATCCCCTGAACAACCTGATAGAGGACCTTTGAGAAGACTGATTTACCTAATCTGAATTATATCTCCAATAAAAGGTGATGAAAATTTCCATATCCATTTAATTGTCAATATTTTAGGACAGAATTTGTCCATTGAGGATTTTCTAACATTTTCATAGGTAATGTTTTATTGGTCACTGTCATGTACCAAAGTATTTTTAATCTTTGTGTAAGGAAGCTTTCTCGTAATAATTATTTCTTCATGTAAACAAAATGGGAAGGGAAAAAAATTTATTTGGAGGTGAACATAGATTAAATGTATTCACCACATAAATTTACTATGAAATTCAAATTTTTCCGTTACAACAGAATGTCCTATAGTAGCTTCAGTTTCTGGGGATTACAGGATTAAAATATTGTAATAAAGTTTCTGTTACAGTGTAATCAGTTCACAAGGTTTGAAGCATGTTTTCTTCCTACAAATACATTGTTTTATCAGAAAAGCAAATTGTAGTTGAAAATAAGAACAAAAGAGCGTTTCTGTGTAGATCCCTTCATCAATAAATTACATTACCATTTTATATTTTGCTAATAATGGAAAGATAATTCCAGGTTAGTCTGCAGTATGAATGTAGATACTGTAAGACTCAGAATATATCTCAATGAGAAAACACCAGTGGCTGCAAAAGCATAACTTACTGCTAGGCACATTTTCTCAGAAATAAAGAATCAGTTGTTCCCACTGTCTTACATAGCTAATCATAATATGGATTAGTTTCTTTAGAGCAAGATGACCAGTTCAGCCTCACGCTTGCACCAAAAAAAGTAATATTTTTCTTTTTAAATTTTTTTTTAAGCATTGCAGCATCAGTGCTCTAAGGTGGCCTTTCCCCTGACTTTTCTTTGCATCTCACATTCCCTCTGAAAGCAGAAATGTGGGGTCCAGGCTTGAGGAAGGTCTCTTGCCCACTGAATCAACAGAGCACTGATGAAGTTCAGTCAATATGAGATTGTAGCAGTGGATCTTGTCAAGAGTGGCACTGTAATATTACAAGTGGTGGATCACAGATTAGTAACAGGGACTGACAATTCTTGTGGAAGGCTGTTCAAGATGTTTTAAGCACAAAATAAAAAGTCTAATTCTACCTCCTCAACATCACCTGTGTCAGAGTACCGTGAAATCCTGAGCTGAAGAAAGGGTTTGGTGTTTCCTCATCCATCTCATTCTTTGTGAAATATTTTCTGCCACTTTCTGTCATCTGCAGGAACTATATTGCCTTTACAAAAAAAAAAAAAAGGGGGGTGAGGGGTTGTGGGAAGAGGGGGCAAAAGTGTGAATTAAATTCTTGTGCAAATGTAGCCAAGTGCTTGTTTCCTTTGGTAATAAAAGTTCAGCAGCAATACAAATAGAAAAGAAAATGTCCTAGCATTGCTGCTCTTCTGTTGGTTTTGTTGTTTTGTTTGTTTGTTTGTTTTGTTTGTTTTATTTATTCAAAAGTTTAGTCTCGAAGCAAGGTGTTCTTTAAACAAACTTAAGGCATAATAGTTGTCAGAGTAATGTGTAGCATGAAGAAAACTGTTACAACTTTATACCAGTTTAAGAGGTGCTATATATCATACCTAGCCCATTACTAACATGTGAACAGATTCCAGTGCAAGATAAGGGAACAGGATTTGTCAAAAGATCTTGTCATCAAGTCTGCTGCTTAAAATTCAGAATACTTCACTTTGTGGACCATCTAGGCCCTTTGTAAGGTGTATGTTTTAAACAAGAAATTGCAAAGGAAGTGGTTTCAGTGTATTTTGTGGGAGGAGGTGGATTTTAATAATCAGTTTCTGAAAATCTTTATGAGAGACTTCACTAGAAGTAACAACTGGAGTATTGAACTAACACAGAGAGAAAAGATCTAAGTTCTCAGAGGTTGTTACTCAGACCCCTGCAGGCTTTTGTAGGAAGGCTCATGAGAAATGTTGCCATCCAAGAACTATAAATGGCTTGACCATCTTCATAAATAACTTCTGAAGAAAATAAAGTGGGATGCAGTATGCTGCTTATTCAACACAGAAAATTCATGTCTTGCATAAAACAGTCTAAATGTTGCAATACTTGTGCAGGGAATGTAGTTTGTTCTATATGAAAAGAAATACTTACGGTATTGTATGAAATTACTAATTATTACAGAAATAGGCACTCAGGCATAAAAGACTTTTTGCTTGCACTGAGAATTTTTTTAAAAAGCAGTAATTTTGCTCTATTTATCAGAAAAGGTTTGGATAATAGCTGCTTAAATTAGTATCTGGAAAGAGGATTTATTTAGCTCTCAGTAGGCTGAAAGCTGACCCCTTTGAAGCCATACATGTTCAGCACCTTCAGACTGCAGCATCTTGTAGTTAAATTGAGGAAAACAAACTCCTGCACCATTTGCATGACTTTGGATATGACTGAATAGAGTACCAAGGAAAGAACATAGTGCTGACAGCTGCCATCACAGAACTATAATTAAAAATAAACTTTCTGATAAATTTTCTGATAATATCATCAAGAATAAGAGTTGAGGAGAAGCTAATTAATCACATTGGGCATCTAGATTTTCTTTATCAGAAAAGCAGTCCATGGAACAGTTGGATTACATTTTGTTGTGGCAGATCCACCTGGATTTTTTTTTTTTTTTTTAAACAATGTAGCATCAAATTTTAATATCACTCTCCAGAAACTGCATGAAAACAACAAAAGAGGCTTTTCTTTTTCTTTTTCTTTCTGTCTTTTTATTTTTTCCCCCATATTGCTACATTAAAGCTTTGGAAACACTGGTTGTATTTTCATGGTTTATTGTTTTATTTTTGCTTTACAATGTCTACTACAGATGGATTGCAAACTGCAAAAGTTTTACTGAGCCAGAGTAACAATGTAATCAAAATGGAGAAAAGGATCATGTTTCTTTGTTGTTTTTGTAATGAGACCTAGAACCCTAATTTTGACTCATTTTTTTCTCTTCAGAGTGTCATTTCCAACAGAAAGGCATTACAAGTTCTGTAGGAAATCAGACAGGTTTGGACTTCTTGCAAATTTAATAGTAATGCAAAATCTGTCATAATTTTCTTGTTTTATTTTAGTTTGGTTTTTTTTTAAGCAAAACCACTATTATTTTGTATTTATGTGATTTCTTTGCATTTGAAGGAAATTTGTATATCATTTTTTCAAGTCATTATGGACCTGTATAAGTGAATTCAAATATCTGTTTCTGATGAAGTTAGGATTAGTAGTGATTTTGACAGCTATATAAAAAACAACAGTAATGAAATTGATTACATTTCTCATAAGTGAGAAACTGTCTGTATTTTTCTTCAGTGCAAATGAATGTTGTACCTTAAATACTATTTAGAGATTAAATCTATTTATGTAATCAATAATTAAACTGAGTTTAAGAATCTGAGCCAAGATGCTTTAAATAGGTGGCCTGATTGTTCTGAGCAAGATGATCATGCAGTTGCTTCATCCAGGACAGGAAACTTTTGAAAACTGGGACAATTATTTAATTGTCTAAATATAGTTTTTGGTTGCTGATTTTAGGTTAACTTATTTTAAAGCAATTCATCTCACTAGGTGTATCCTTTTTTTTACTGTAATATGTCACACCCTATGCCTCAGTTGCGTAAAAACAGTGTACATCAGATTCATAAAACTAGGGTGTCCTGTTTGTGTTTTGGTTTGGGGGTAAGAGGTAGGCATGTCCCAGCCTAATGGCAAGGACACTGGGAACCCTGCACAGATGAAAGGATGTCACATTCAACAGATGCCCAGATGAAGAGTCAGGGTTTGGCACACCATAATGTGCATCTGGGTGATTATAGATAGAGACACAGTTAATTTAGCTGTATTAAATACCTCTATTGCATCATAATTGTGATGGTTCTTACCTAAATTCTCTTTTATAGCTGATGAATAAAAGGCAATGTCTTTCTCAATTCTGCCTTAGCCTGTCTTGGAAATTTGTTCTATTATTGTATTAATAAAATTTGAGCAATCATTCAGCCACTAATGACTGAAAGGAAGGTCAAGCTTATGTAAAACTACTAAAATTTATGTAACATTTATTTGAAGACATTCCTGGAGAAGCCTGTGATTGAAGTTCATCAAACCCAGCTTTCTGTCCAATGCTGTAGTAAATTCTTTCATAACTGTATCTAGCAGTCAGAAACATTGTGTAACGCTCACTGTGTTCATCTTTTGATAACTGTTAGCAGACAAGTTTAAGCAGTTGTGACCATTTTAGGCTGTGCCTTTAAGAAAGGGACAGTTACTGGAACGCTCTGGCTGAACATTTTGGTGTAAAAAGTGAAAACAAAGCTAAAGTCTAAACGAATTTCATTGGTAGATTGGTAGAATGCAACTTTAAAATTTTAGCTTTAGTTCAGTTTGATTCTCAGTCAGGTTCAGTCTGCCTGTCTGTTTCAGCTTCTCTGAACAACAGCTGCATTCTGTCTGTCAGGTGCTGACCTTCAACTAACAGATAAGAAACTAATTCTTGCATACACTTTGAGCTAACAGAATTTCCTCCTTAATAATTACCTTTTCTCTCTCTCTCTAACCCTTTTTAGGAAAAAAGGGAGGTAGGGGGAGAGAGGGGGTACGGGGTGGGGGGACCCTTCTGGCTGGAGGAGGGAGTTTTGTTCTGTATTACGTTCTTTGCAGTATATTTCTGTATATATTGTAAATACTGTATATTGTGTATACATCCACCTGCATCTCATCCTGCTTGTAAATATAGCTTATTCATCTGCTTCTCTGACTGAGTTAACTGTGGTTTCTTTGGAGGGGGTGTGGAGAACTGAACCTTCTCTCACCACCACATCAGTTGCTGTAGACTGTATGAAGAGAGAGAACTGTAACTCAGAGCTGATAAATCCCACAATCAAGGAGGCTTCTGTAAAAAAACAAACAAACAAACAAATCCCAAGAAAAAGAAAGAACAAAAAAATACATTTCTCATCATGAAATTCACACCAGAAGGGTCAACACAACTTTTTATCTGTTAGGTAGTCATTGCATCAGGGCTCTAGGAGATTCATAAAAGTTTCTGGGCCAGAACAATACTCACTTTCAATACAGACTAGGGGATGAGGTGATAGAAAACAGTTGTGTGGAAAAGGACTTGGGGGTGCTGATGGACGGGAAGCTGGACATGAGCAGGCAATGTGCACCTGCAGCCCAGAAGGCAAATCACACCCTGGGTTGTATCAAAAGAAGCATGTCCAACATATTGAGAAAGGTGATTCTGCCACTTTGCTCTGTTGAGACATGACCTGGAGTATTGTGCCCTCAGTACAGGAAGGACACAGACCTGATGTAGGAGGTCCAGAGGAGGGCCATGAAAATTATCAGAGGGTTGGAGCACCTCTGCTATGAGGACAGGCCGAGGGAGCTGGGGTTGTTCAGTGTGGAGAAGAGAAGGCTTCATTGAGAAGTGATAACAACTTTCCAGTAACTGAAGGAGGCCTACAAGAAGGATGAAGGGAGACTGATTATGAAGGCCTGTAGTGATAGGGTGAGGGGCAATGGCTTCAAACTAAAGAGATTTAGATTGGATGTTAGGAACAAGTTCTTTACCGTGAGGGTAGTGGACCACTGGAAGAGGTTGCCTAGGGAGGTGGTTGGGGCCCCATCCTTGGAGCTATTCAAGGTGAGGCTTGACAGGGCTCTGGCCAGCTGGATCTAGTTGAGGATGCTCCTGCTGACTGCAGAGGGGTTATACTAGATGGCCTTTGGAGGGTTCTTCTAATCCAGGCCATTCTATGGTACTATGATTCTGTGATTCTTCAGGCCTCTGCAAATGAATTTTCCTCCTCTTTGGTTGAAACGCTAATTACAGTAAATATGAATCATTATGAATATTTACTCTGTTGTTAGGTGTAGCAACACTAATAGCTGTGCCTGGATGTTCTACTCTGCATATTTATCTTTGACATGAAACTACATTTGCTAACTTAGCTACAATGCACACATCATTCTCATGAAAGCCTGAGTAAATAATGTATGTGTTTTATTAAATGCAAAAGTAAAAATTAACATAGGCTTGTAACATGGCACTAATTTCTTATATACTAGTTTAGGAGCCACTATAAATATTAATGCATTAAGATGATTGTGGTTCAAGTAATTTGAGTAATATTTATGCCAGTGGACTGTTTCTAAATTCATTTTCATAATTAAATTATTTTAATAGGATTAATATTTTATGAAAAGTCAATAAAGTAATTGCCATGCTCTTCAAGAGATCTTCATAAAAGCTGTGTATACAAATCTTCCTTAAACAATAAATTTGATTCTCTTGAGAGAAATTTCTGAGAGGGTAATAATGCCTAGAGCTGCCAGTTGAGATGTATATTGCAAAAGGTTAAAGGGTCAGTTACTCCAGAAGGAACTGCATAGATTAACCAAATTATGTTTTAAGAAAATGACATAATTCCAAATCCATCATAAGAAGAAATCAAAATATATACGATGCTTGAAAATAGAGGGGAATTGTGCGTAATATCCATGTATAACTTTACCAAAAAGTGCTAGCCTGTTTCAACCTGATCAAAACAGTATGAATTAGTAATACAATAAAATAGACATTACTCTAGTTCCGTGAAGTGTGTACAGGAATAAAAAGAAAATATATCAGATAATGTTCTTACCTTCCACAAAATAAGCCATTATGTCCTGACAGAAGATAAAAGATCTATTGAAACAGAAATATTTCAGTGAGACAAATTGGTTGGCTCACCATATATCAAGGAATTTTATAATTTGTTTTTCTTAAGGTACTCAGGTTTGTCCTCATATTAACAATGCACACACACAACAAATTACACTAACAATTAACTAATAGTTAATAATGCTTGTCGTTACCAAGATACTGAGGTAATTACAGTTCTGTAATTCTGTAATTTCCAGCCAGCATGGATTTAGAAAGGGCAGGTCCTGCCTGACCAACCTGATCTCCTTTTAGGATCAGGTGACCCCCTGGTGGATGTGGGGAAGGCTGTGGATGTAGTCTACCTTGACTTCAGAAAGGCCTTTGACACAGTCCCCCACAATAGCAAACTCCTGGCCAAGCTATCAGCCCGTGGCCTGGACAGCAGCACTCTGAGCTGGGTTAGTAACTGGCTGGAGGGCCGAGCCCAGAGAGTGGTGGTGAATGGTGCCACATCCAGCTGGCAGCCAGTCACTAGTGGTATCCCCCAGGGATCAGTGCTGGGCCCCATCCTGTTCAATATCTTTATCGATGATCTGCATGAGGGGATTGAGTTCATCATCAGTAAATTTGCAGATGACACCAAGCTGGGGGCAGGTGTTGATCTGTTACAGGGTAGGAGGGCTCTGCAGAGGGACCTTGACCGGCTAGACAGATGGGCAGAGTCCAACGGCATGAGATTTAACACATCTAAGTCCCAGGTTCTACACAATGGCCACAACAACCCCATGCAGAGCTACAGGCTGGGGTCAGCATGGCTGGAGAATGGCCAGGCAGAGAGGGACCGGAGGGTACTCGTTGATTGTAGGCTCCACATGAGCCTGCAGTGTGCCAAGAAGGCCAATGGCATCCTGGCCTGCATCAGGAACAGTGTGACCAGCAGGAGCAGGGAGGTCATTCTGCCCCTGTACACTGCACTGGTTAGACCACACCTTGAGTCCTGTGTCCAGTTCTGGGCTTGTCAGTTCATTTGGTAGTTAACAAAATGTGTAAAAAGAATATTGTTCCTCAAGCTGTCAGAGTAAATGTATGTACATCCTGTTAAACTTTGAATTCCTTCTGAATAAGTAATAGTTTTACATCTATGAAGTCATATGTTATCAGATCACCTTGATATTTTGTGAATATAACTGTTTCTCCAGAGAAGAAAAATGCAGGCTGACTCCATTTGAGTGCCTGTGTATGAGCATGAGCTTTATGTTCCATAGAGTGCTGAGTTAATCCAGCCGTTTCAGTGCTGGCAGGGTCTCTTAGTTAGTTTTTGTCTGCAGCTGTGCCATAATGATTATACACTGATAAACAGCCTCCTGTAGGCTTTGCACTTAGTGTTAATTACAGGCCATGGCATTAGCTATTTTGAAAAAAATTAATCCTCATATGTAGTTTATAAGTGGTGAAGAATTTATCACATTGATAATCCATTTAAATTATTACTGTCCTCACTTCAAATGTGTGGCTTATTCTCAATTTGAAGTGTTAATTGCATCTGAAAGACGTGGCATTATATTATTACTTTCTATGATAGATTTTAAAAGAAGAACTTCATTGAATTTATCTTTTCTTGTAGGACATATTTTAGGCTTTTTTATGCTTCTTGTTGTGCCCCTTCTGGTTTTTTATGTCAATTTTAAATTGTAGATGTTCAGACTTATTGTTATTCTAGAAGTGATCACAGTATACAGAACTTCAGGTGAGCCATTTATAGCAGTCTGTGTAAGTAGCAAGAGAAGAAATTCCTTTGGGACTAGCACAAGCTACACTCCCCCAGAGGTTTTCTATTTGCATGTTTAACCTGTGGTTATGAAGAAGTCCTGGTATTCAGAACCTGAAGAATTTTTTTGGCCTTAGAAGGCTCCATAGAATTGCCTGGGCTTTTATTTCCTGAGGTCTTCCATTGATGAGGGCTCTGTTCTAATGATGAGGTGAATGTCTTCATCAAAGGGACAACATCACGTGGGTTAAATGAAATGTGAAATTTCTTGGCTCTGAACACTTGACTTCTTGCTTACTGGTCATAAGGAATAGTTTGCAGGGCAGCTGCTCTGTAAGCGGGATCCTGTGTCCATGCATATGGTTGCTCAGCTCCTAGTTCCCAGTTATCCCAAGTTTTTCTATCTGGGACAAAGGAAATAAAAGTCTCCTTTCCTATCTCCCATATATTTGAACAATATCTTCAAACTAACTTTTCCAGGCCACCATCAGAAAAGACATATTTCAGTGTGCAAACTGGCACCTCTTTTAATCTTGGAGAGCAAGGAGTAGAGAACTTTCAAAGATTTGCTGACTATGCATAATGTTGTCAGAACCTTTGATCCTTCTCCTGAACTTCCTGGACCTGAACAAAAGGAAACAGTACCAGTCCAGCTCACAAATTAGGGTTCATAACTAGCAGGCATTGTTTGCTTTCTGTAAGCATCCTATCCTTGGGTTAGTTGCTCAATGGCTTAGTCTCTAGTATCTTTTCTGTACACCATCTAATTATTCTGAGTCCACTTTAACTTCTGGCTGTCAGACCCCAGTGATCTGTGCAAAGGCAGTCACCAAGTCAAGCCCAAACAACACCGTGCAGAACTTGAAAACTTCATCAGAATGTTGGCAATGGTATAAGGCTATTCAGGAGTGACAGGCAGGGAAGAAGGGGTGGAGGGGTGGCCCTGTACATCAGGGAGGCTCTTGATGCCATTGAGCGAGAGATCAGGGATGATCGGGTTGAGTGCATGTGGGTAAGAATTAGAGGGAAGACCAGCAGGGCAGACATGCTGGTTGGAGTCTGTTATAGACCACCCAACCAGGAGGATGATCTTGATGAAGCATTCTATAGGCAGCTTAAGGCTGTCTCAGGATCGCCTAACCTTGTTCTCGTGGGAGACTTCAACCTGCCTGATATCTGCTGGGATCATAACATAGCAGAGAGGAGGCAGTCTAGGAGGTTCTTAGAGTGCATGGAGGACAGCTTCTTATCCCAGGTGCTGCGCGAGCCTACCAGGGGTAAGGCTATGCTTGACTTCCTCTTCACCAACAGGGAAGGGCTGGTGGGTGATGTGCTGGTTGGAGGGTGTTTAGGGGCCAGTGACCACGAGATAATTGAGTTTTCAGTATTCAGCCAAGCCAAGAGGGGAAACAAGAAGACTTCCACTCTGGACTTCCGGAGGGCGGACTTCAGGCTACTCAAGGAACTAACTCAGAAGGTTCCTTGGGAAACAGCCCTTAAAAACAAAGGGGTTCAGGAGAGCTGGACCTACTTCAAGAAAGAGCTCTTGAAGGCGCAGGAACAGGCTGTGCCAGTGTGCCGGAAGATGAGCCGCCGGGGCAGACGGCCAGCCTGGTTGGGTAATGAACTTCTAAAGGAACTAAGGGAAAAAAAGAGGGTGTATTATCTTTGGAAAAAAGGTGAGGCAACCCATGGAATGTTTAGGGATGTTGCTAGGTCTTGTAGGAAGAAAATTAGGGAGGCAGAAGCACATTTGGAGCTCAGACTGACCTGATGTGAAGGACAACAAAAAGTCCTTCTATAAATATATTAATAGCAAGAGGAAGGGCAAGGAGAAGCTCCACTCCTTGGTGGGCATGGAGGGGAATATTGTAACAAAGGATGAGGAAAAGGCAGAGGTGCTTAACACCTTCTTTACCTCAATTTTTACTAGCAGGACAGATCGTCTTCCAGACAGCTGGCCTGCAGAGCTGGCAGAAGGAGCCAGGGAGCAGCATAGTTTTCCCCTGTTCCAGGATGGGACAGTTAGAGATCTTCTCAGCCGCTTGGACCCCCACAAGTCCATGGGACCGGATGGGATCCATCCTAGGGTGCTGAGGGAGCTGGCGGATGAGCTGTCCAGGCCGCTCTCCATCATTTTTCAGCAGTCCTGGCTCACTGGAGAGGTCCCAGAAGACTGGAAGCTGGCCAGCGTGGTGCCCATCCATAAGAAGGGCCAGTTGGAAGAGCCAGGGAATTATAGGCCTGTCAGCCTGACCTCTGTGCCAGGCAAGATTATGGAACGGGTCATCTCGAGTGCGATCACACAGCACTTCCAGGATGGCCAGGGGCTGAGGCCTAGCCAGCATGGATTTAGGAGGGGCAGGTCCTGCCTGACCAACCTGATCTCCTTCTATGATCAGGTGACCCATCTGGTGGACGTGGGGAGGCCTGTGGATGTGGTCTACCTGGACCTCAGCAAGGCCTTTGACACAGTCCCCCACAGCAAACTCCTGGCCAAGCTGGCAGCCCATGGCTTGGACAGGAGCACACTGCGTTGGGTTAGGAACTGGCTGGAGGGCCGAGCCCAGAGAATGGTGGTGAATGGTGCCACATCCAGCTGGCGGCCTGTCACTAGTGGTGTGCCCCAAGGATCAGTTCTGGGCCCCATGCTTTTCAACATCTTTATTGATGATCTGGATGAGGGCATTGAGTCCATCATCAGTAAATTTGCAGATGAGACCAAGCTGGGGGCAGGAGTTGATCTGCTGGAGGGCAGAGAGGCTTTGCAGAAAGACCTCGACAGGCTGGACAGATGGGCAGAGTCCAATGGCATGAGATTGAACACATCCAAGTGCCGGGTTCTGCACATTGGCCATAACAACCCCAGGCAGCACTACAGGCTGGGGTCAGAGTGGCTGGAGAGCAGCCAGGCAGAGAGGGACCTGGGGGTGCTGGTTGATGGGAAGCTGAACATGAGCCAGCAGTGTGCCCAGGCAGCCAAGAAGGCCAACAGCATCCTGGCCTGCATTAGGAATAATATGGCCAGCAGGAGCAGGGAGGTCATTGTGCCCCTGTACTCTGCTTTGGTTAGGCCGCACCTTGAGTCCTGTGTCCAGTCCTGGGCCCCTCAGTTTAAGAAGGACATTGAGACACTTGAACGTGTCCAGAGAAGGGCAACAAGGCTGGTGAGAGGCCTTGAGCACAAGCCCTATGAGGAGAGGCTGAGGGAGCTGGGGCTGTTCAGCCTGGAGAAGAGGAGGCTCAGGGGCGACCTCATTGCTCTCTACAACTACCTGAAAGGTGGTTGTAGCCAGGCAGGGGTTGGCCTCTTCTCCCTAGCAACCAGCACCAGAACAAGGGGACACAGTCTCAAGCTGCACCAGGGGAAGTTTAGGCTCGAGGTGAGGAGAAAGTTCTTCACCGAGAGAGTGATTCGTCATTGGAATGGGCTGCCCGGGGAAGTGGTTGAGTCTCCGTCCCTGGAGGCGTTCAGGAGGGGACTGGATGTGGCACTTGGTGCCATGGTCTAGTTGTGAGGTTGTGGTTACAGGTTGGACTCGATGATCTTCAAGGTCTCTTCCAACCTTGGTAATTCTATTCTATTCTATTCTATTCTATTCTATTCTATTCTATTCTATTCTATTCTATTCTATTCTATTCTATTCTATTCTAAGTCACAGCAGAAAAGTACAAGAAATTTTAATGAATTTTGGAGAAGGCAAATTCAGCTAACCAGATAATTTGAGATGTTTCACTTGTGAAGTTCTCAGATACTAAAATAATAGATTAGATAACTACCTTAGCCAGAAGTATGATAAACCTATGTAATTACACCTGACTGTATATGCAGCATATGTAATGATTAAATACAGTAAACGTCCCAGGCAGCCAGTACCAGAACAAGAGGACACAGTCTCAGGCTGCGCCAGGGCAGGTTTAGGCTGGATGTTAGGAAGAAGTTCTATACTGAGAGAGTGGTTGCCCATTGAAATCGGCTACCCATGGAGGTGGTGGAGTCACCTTCATTGGAGGTGGTCAGGAGGAGGCTTGATGTGGTGCTTGGCTGCATGGTTTAGATGTTGGGTGGGTTGGATTGGTTGATGGGTAGGACGCGATGATCTTGAAGGTCTCTTCCAACCTGGTGTATTGTATTGTATTGTATTGTATTGTATTGTATTGTATTGTATTGTATTGTATTGTATTAAAAACCTTATGGTTAATTTTCTCTGTGACCTGTGCATAATAATTAAGTAAACATCAAGTAGATAAGAAATGTAACTTAGTATCATAGTATCAGTCAGGGTTGGAAGGGACCACAAGGATCATCTAGTTCCAACCCCCCTGCCCTACACTAGATCACACTGGCCAGAGCCTCATCCAGCCTGGTCTTAAACACCTCCAGGGACAGGGCCTCAACCACCCCTGGACAACCCATTCCAGGGTTTCACCACTCTCATGGTGAAGAACTTCCTCCTCACATCCAGCCTGAATCTCCCCACCTCCAGCTTCATTCCATTCCCCCTGGTTCTGTCACGACCTGAGATCCTGAGAAGTCCCTCCCCAGCCTTCCTGTAGGCCCCCTTCAGATACTGGAAGGCCACAATGAGGTCACCTCGGAGCCTTCTCTTCTCCAGACTGAACAGCCCCAACTCCTTCAGTCTGTCCTCACAGGAGAGGTGCTCCGGCCCTCTGATCATTCTTGTGGCCCTTCTCTGGACACGTTCCAGCACATCCATATCCCTCCTGTAATAGGGCTGCAGAACTGGAGGCAGTACTCCAGATGGAATCTCACCAGAGCTGAGTAGAGGGGGAGAATTACCTCCCTTGACCTGCTGCCCACACTTCTCTTGATGCAGCCCAGGATCTGACTGGCCTTCCGGGCTGCAAGTGCACATTAAGAGCTCATGTTGAGCTTCTGGTCCACCAGCACCCCCAAGTCTCTCTCCTCAGGGAGAGAGACATGAGCTCTCCAAACTTGTCTGTGTTGTTCACTACATGGTCATTCAGGATTCAGATAAAAATGTAGTAGTGCTATTTTAGCTGTCATTATCTAACAAAGAGATTGAGATTGATAGAAATTAGTGTGCATATGTATATTTAATTAAAAAAATAAAATAATGTATATTTGGTGCAGGCTGCTAGAGTGTGGGGAAAGAAAAGGAAGTTTGGAGGGACAAAAGGTCATTTGAGGTCTGAAAATCAGTAGCCCTCATGAACAAATATGACCTCAGAGCAACCATTTGTTCAGTCAAAAGGAGAGGGAAAAGGAATTAGTGTTAAGGAGTCTGTCTTCACTGTGAAGCAGGAAGATAGGTAATTTATTTTGCCTGGAACATGGAGGAGGCTGAGTTGAGTTTGGAGTGCACATAGCACTTTCATGGTTTATTCTGTTCATTTAATGTTGTGTCTTTAAAGAACTGCAAAAAGTTTTAAGTATCTTAACAGTAGCTGCCTTAGAAGCCTTGGTGTTCGGAGCACAAGATGAACAGATCCATTGCCTAAAGCTATTTCTAAATGATACAGAGTTTTAAAAAAATAATAATTTTTAAAGTACACTGTAGAAGAAGAATAAAGAAAATGTCCTTCAGTTGTTTTCCCTTGAGCTAATGCATCACAGAGGGTCCCAGTGCAGAGGGAAGACATGGCAGTAAGTACATCCAGAGAGCTGCTTAGGTTACTTTGTTCTGCTTTTAAATTTTTGGCTTGCTTGTATATTTTTATGAAATTTTATGTGGTAAGAAATGCAGAGTGCAGAGAGTTCAGATTGAATTTTAAACTGCGGACACTGACACCTCTGCCCTGTTCAGGGTGTACATTACAAGCTTAGATTTTTAAGACCTCTGAGAAGATGGCTTTTTGCATTCATTATACCAGTCAGCCAAAACAGGGTACTTGAAG
Organism: Picus viridis; assembly: GCA_033816785.1. Lineage (NCBI taxonomy): Eukaryota > Metazoa > Chordata > Aves > Piciformes > Picidae > Picus > Picus viridis. Next base: position 61,724,767 of record CM066606.1, read on the forward strand.
GCATACAAACCACACTGGACCTTATGGACTGATTTGGAAAATTTTCTGTTAATTTTGCTAGTTAAGATTTTTGGTACCTTTTTAAAATTGGGCTTCTATTTCTTTCCTGAGTTGCTTTTGGAACTCCATAGAAAGTCACCAACTTAGTCTCTGGAGTTCTGTGCAAAACAGCAAATCACCTGCAGACTCTTCCATAATGATGTCATTCTTTTCAGTCTCTACTCAGTGTAGCTGTCAATTTTCATGGGATTTTCAGGAAGCCAATATACCTGAGGCCACAACCCTTGTATCAGATTTGGTTACAATTGTCTGGCATATTCAGGTGGTGGCATGGGATGACTCAGTGAATAAACAGACATACCTCTCCTACGAGCTGCATTTCTGTTAGAAATCAGGCTGAATACACTGATTTTTATTTCTTTTTCCAGCAGCAACCAAGACATTTTATTTCTTTTTGATCTATTTCTGTACAAAACAGGATATGTATTAATTCTTCCAAAGTTTTTCAGAGCTGGGGTGTATGATTCTGGCTATGTAGTATAACTGAGGGCTTAATGTCTATTTCAGAATTGCAAGCCATTGCAGATTTATTTTTGTGCAGCTTACCAAAAAAAGCATGGAAAGGTTACTGAGAGTCAGCTTCCAAGAAAGCAAAGTGCATACTGCACTTTCTTGAAATGTGAGGTATAGGAATGTGCAGCAAATCAGGTCTTCCTCCTGGTTTTTAAGGATGAGCTTCTTGAGCCTCCCAGACCACTGTTATCCTTTCGAGGTACTGTTTGAGGTACTGTTCACATCAGAGAACAGTGAAGGAGTTGCCTTCATAAAGAGACCACAGTTTTATCCACATGTACATTAGGCTTACAGGAACAGAAACCATTTGGGTTTTTTACCCTCCTAACCAATCTATGTAACTTGTAATGGAACATGTATTCTGATCACCACACCTGTCAGGATCTGAGAAAGGTTATTATGATTGTCCAGTGGAGCATGTAGTTGCTGTTGTAAGTGTGGTCTGGAATGGGATCTCTACAATTGTATGTCAAGGATAAATACATTTTCTTGTTTAAAGAGATTTTTTCAATGCATTTGGTGGGACACACACTGATAGTGCATCTGTCTGTTTTCACCAGTCTCTGTTCCACAGGGCTGTCCATCACTTACACAGTTTTCTGCACTGTCCCATGCTGTTTCATGCCCAGCCGTTTCACAGTTCGCAGTACTACTGAGGACAGCATCTCACACTGCTAGGTATTTCTCTAGTCCTGTCTACTGCACAGCACTGTGCTGCTTAGCACATCCCATCCCAGATAATGCAGATTATTTCTTACTCTTAGTACCACAACACGGTGAAGCACTCCCTTGGCAATGGCATATCCATGCTTATCCCTGAATCTGCTTTCATAATGATATCATTTAAATGGGGAAAGAGTCAACGGTATACTTATATTTTAACCCTTGGTTTCTAGAAGGATGTAGGCCTATAGGGTATTTTGATTCTTCTGCTGTCATTTCAGGGCTATTTATTGGCACAATTGTTACACAAGAGAAGTCATTCAGCTACTAATTAACTTGGAATATTATTTGCATTGACAAAGCATATGCAGGTATCTTTAGGCTTTCATTGTTCTGTTTAAAAAGTGAAATATACAGAAGGCTTTCTCTGATGCTTACTTAAATTTGAGACCTTTTCAAAAATTCCAACTTTGATCATCAGTCTTTTCTGGGTTAATATTTCCATGAAATACAGCTTTGTATATTTTCCCCAAGTTTTGTTTCATGCAGTTATCTTTGCAAGATAAGAATGTGAAGTATAGATCTGATACTTTTCTTGGTTATCTTTCTCTTCAACTGTGGATATTTTTGAGCTTACAAGGCATTTGAAACGGGTTAGGTCAAAGTGAAGGGGTCTGTAACACCTTTTTCCATAATTTGGCAACTTGGTGAAATGTTGTATGTGCTTTATTTAGTGTTACCACTGTTTTAATCATATTCACAGATTTCACTCTGAACCTCCTTTTACTGGTAGCATGTATATAGACTCTTCTCTTGTTTGTATCTTGTTTTAACATCCTTCTTCAATTCAAACCATGAAATACCAGGAGTTACCATCTGGTGCTACAGTCAGGATTATCAGTTCCGAAGTGATTTTGGAAGACACAAACTTTAGAAGGCTTTTAACTTTTGTTCGTTTCCTAGGAGTAACTAGTTTTTCTGCAAGGTTTTCCAGTTAGTATTTGACAATCTTCTGCTCCTATTGTTGTCCTCAATGTCTGCATGACCATTCTCAATTTTGCGTGCACTATGGTTCTGCAAGAACAGCATTCTGGTTTATGCTTGTAGTGCTCTCAAATGCCAGAGCTGCATCACAAGTTAGAATATATAGGCACTGCTTAATTGCAAACAAAACATAATGCTTTAGATTCTTGTATAAGGAAGTTGCTCTGATTTTAGCTTCAGCAATACTAAATGATGCTGTGTCCCTACATAAGTCTTTTGAGATGGGGCACAAAGCTGTTGAAAAAAACAACTCTTCCTCTGATTCACTAAGCAAATTACTCTTAATATAGAGTCTCATTTGCACATTAGAATAATTTTGTTCTCTTTTCTAATTGCAATTGGCTCTGAGATTCTCCTCAATGTGTAACTTACCATGATTACAAACCTATATCAGAAGCATAGAATCATAGAATCAACAAGGTTGGAAAAGACCTCAGAAATCATCAAGTCCAACCTGTTACTTAATACCTAACACCTCATGGCTAACTAAGCCATGGCTTCAAGTGCCATGGCCAGTCCTTTTTGAACATCTCCAGGGACAGTGACTCCACTACTTCCCCTGGCCAGCCCATTCCAATGGTCAATCGATCTTTCTGTGAAGAATTTCTTCCTCACCTCGAGTCTAAACCTCCCCTGCCACAGCTTGAGACTATGTCCTCTTGTTCTGTTGGTGGTTGCCTGGGAGAAGTGACCAATCTCCATCTGGCTACAACCTCCCTTCAGGTAGTTGTAGACAGAAATAAGGTCTCTACTGAGCCTCCTCTTCTCCAGGCTAAACAACCTCAGCTCCCTCAGCCTCTCCTCATAGGGCTTGTGCTCCAGACCCCTTACCAGCTTTGTTGGCCTTCTCTGGACATGTTCCAGCAACTCAATATCATTCCTGAATCGAGGAGCCCAGAACTGGACACAGTACTGTGGTGGGTTAATGCCCATCCTGAAAAAAAAACAGGATGGAGGGCTTGCAAGTGCTTTGCCCTACCTGCAGGGCATTTCCCCCCTGGGAAACTGAGTCTGTTCCACTCCCCACTCCCTGCCCAGCTAGGGTATAAAAGGCAGAACATTGTAGCAATTAGCTCTCCTTTTGGCTCCTGCCTCTCCTGGATGAGAGCTACTGCGGCTGCCTTCCTGCTCCTCTGCCACGTGGTTGGGCCTGATCTTTCTCCCTGCTGCCTCTGCGCCTCTTCAGAGAAAGAGACTGGTTTTGTATTCTTTTCCCCTCCCATCCATCCTTGTTCCTTGCCCTCGTGAACCTTACCTGTTATATATATAAACATATATATATTGTTTAAGGAGGAATCTTTACCTCTCCACTTCCAAGACGACTCCAAATAATTGCTTGGTGGATTTGCTCCTTTCTTTTTTTCTTTCCTCTCTGTTGGGAGGGAGGAGAGGGGGAGCCGGGGGGAGAGATTCTCAGCCTTGCACCCATCTGAGCTCTTAACTCCCAGTTAAGGCTCAAACCACCACAATTTTTGGCACCTCCAATGTGGGGTTTGGAAATTAATCTTGTATTGGGAAAGCAATACTTCTTCTGAAAGAAAGGGACTGTAAGTAGAGATTGCGATTTTGAAGAACCTGGTGGTCCAAGCTTCTGCATGGGTGTTTGGCTGGATCTTTTGGACCCACATCTACAAATTCATAACTTAACCATGTGGTGTGGTTAATGATAGAGATGCTGATCAAATGGATGAAAACTTTACCAATGAAGCTGGGCATGTATCTCTTTAATTCTTTGAATTTTGCTGGCAGTGGTAACTTCTCTAACACAGGAAATTTTCCTGAAGCAGGCTATGAAACCAATGGTGTAGATAAAAATGTCTGTGATAGAAAATTGCTTTACATTGCCATATGCTCCATATGCTTAAATATAATCCTTATAGGGGCATTTGCTGTGACCATGTTGGGTGGAGGAAGAGCTAACCCATTAAGAGCTGTTTGGAGGGTGATAACACACTCCTTTGTACTCTTTAACGACCAGGGGCATGTCTGCTGTGGGCATTGTGAACACTCTGTAAACACAAAGAGGGAGAGGTCTGGTTGTAATGAGTGTGCCAGATCTCAGCCTGAGCCCCAGGCACAAGGGTTTGCCCCACCACGAGGGGTTCCACACTTAACCCCTGATGCTCCTGGCAACGCAGTTTCTCTAGTACCAGTCACCACACACTGGATAAGAAGGCAAAAATCATCTCCAGGCACAGATGATGAGGAAGGCACATCAGTGGGGCCCAGCACCTCACAGAACCCAGCAGTGTATGAAGATGAGTCAGACCAGGAAATGACTGCTACATCACTACCCAGAAAGGAACTAAGGCAAACTCACCTGGATTATGCAAGGAAAGAGGGTGAGCCAATACTAATCTGGGTCCTGAGATGCTAGGACAAGGGAGTGGACACAGTGGACCTGGATAAAGGGAAGCGAACCTTTTAGGCTCCCTGACTTGTGATGCTGGTCTAGACAAAGAGTTAGCCAAACTCGATGGAATACACACTCTCTGGGACCGGATTCTCAATGCCATAAAGAGATGGTACCACTCAAGAGATGACCTGCCCTGGGCCCCAGTTAGATGGACAACTATGGAACAGGGCATTCAGTATCTGAGACAGATGGCTGTGCTGGAAATAATTTATGGGGATGGCCAGCTCCCTTCAGACCCAGATGAGGTGCCCATGAGATGGCCCTTTATGAAGAAACTCACCCAGGGTGCTCCTCAGAAATATGCTCACACATTAGGAGGGATACTCCTGACTGGACAGGATGGAAGTCCTAAAACTGTCTGTGAGTTTGCCAGTGGTTTAAGGGAATATGAGGACAGCATAAATCAGAAACCCCTGATCTCAGCCATAGAAACTATGGCTAAAGACATTGTCAAAGAGATCAAGACCTCCATGTCTGAACTGAAAAGGGAAGCAATACCTTCTTTTCCCCTTCTCCTTCAGAATGGGTCCAGGTTTTGGCAATCAGGAACAGGCGACCTTCCCCTACAAGATCACTCCAAGCCAATCGGGGGATGTCAAGGGGGTCTCTGTGGAGGATCCTCTGTGACCATGGAGAGGACATGGACAGCTGGCTCTGCCCTCTGGAACAGAGTGCAGGAACTACAAGGTGGGCACAATGGGGATAACTTGTCCAGGAGAAGGGCTGCCCCAGTTTCCCAGAGTGGTCCCTCTCGCTCAAGAGACCCTTCCCCTAGTAACACAGGACCCTGTGACAAGTGTGGGTATCACTGCCAGCATTAGAGGTGCCCTACCTCCAGCCAGGTGGAGGCCAAGGACAACAGAGTGTACTGGGACATCTACGTGAAATGGCCTGGCACCTCAGAAGCCCTGAAGTACCGAGCTCTGGTGGACACAGGGGCCCAATGCACCCTGATACCATCGAGGTACAAAGGGGCTGAACCCATAAGCATTCAGGGAGTCACAGGGGTCTCACAAGACCTGACTGTACTGGAGGCTGAGATAAGCCTGATCAGGAATGAATGGTGACACCATAGTGACAGGTCCAGATGCACCTTGCATTCTTGGCATTTACTTTCTGCGGGAGGGATGCTTCAAGGACCCTGGGGGGCACAAATGGGCATTTGGGGTAGCAGCTGTAGAGACTGCAGGCAAAGAACAGCTGTCTACCACAGCTGTTGGATGACCCCTCCATAGTGGGCAGCCATAAGGTGCAGGTTTTGAAGTTACCTATTGCTTCTCACATAGTACCTCGCAGGCAATACAGGACCAACAGAGACTCTCTGCACCCAATACACCAACTAATTCAACAAGTGGAGAGGCAGAAGGTGATCAGCAAGGCTCACTCACCCTTCAACAGCCCGATATGGCCAGTGCGGAAGACAAATGGGCAATGGTGATTGACTGTGGACTATCATGGCCTGAATGAGGTGACTCCTCCGATCAGCGCTGCCGTGGTGGATGTGTTGGAGCTCCAACATGAGCTGGAGTCAAAGGCGGCTGAGTGGTATGCCACAACTGACATTGCTAATGCCTTTTTCTCCATTCCCATTGCAGAAGAATGCAGGCCACAGTTTGCTTTCACCTGGAGGGGAGTACAGTACCAATGGATTGGTTGCCTCAGGGCTGGGTCCATAGCTCAACCATCTGCCTGAGGTGATCCAGACTGCCTTAGAGAAAGGTGGAGCCCCTGAGCATCTGCAGTTCATTGATGACATCATTGTATGGGGTGAGACAGCAGAGGAAGTTTACCAGAAGTGTAAGAGGATAATCAATATCCTGTTGGAGGCTAGCTTTGCCATAAAGAGAAGCAAGGTGAAAGGGCCTGCCAGGGAGATCCAGTTCCTCGGTGTTCAATGGCAAGATGACTGTTGCCACATCCCTCAGGAGGTGGTGAACAGAGTAGCCACTATGGTGCAATCCATGAACAAGAAGGAGACACAGTCCTTTTTGGGGCTTGTGGGCTTCTGGAAAATGTGCATTCCTGGGTGCAGTCAAATTGTGAAACCTCTCTTCCATGTAACAAGGAAGAAAAATGATATTGTGTGGGGACCTGAGCAGCAGGTAGCATTTGACCAGATCAAATGAGAGGTGGTCCATGCTATGGCTCTGGGACCTGTTCGAGCTGAACCAGAGATCAAGAATGTGCTGTACACTGTGGCTGGTGAGAATGGTCCTACGTGGAGCTTGTGGCAGAAGGCTCCTGGTGAAACCAGGGACAGGCCCCTAGGTTTCTGGAGTAAGGGCTACAAAGGCTCCAAGGCCAACTACACCACAACAGAGAGGGAAATCCTAGCTGCCTATGAGGGTGTCCAGGCTGCCTCTGAGGTAATTGGGACTGAGTCACCACTATTTCTAGCTCCAAGGCTTCTAGTCCTGACCTGGATGTTCAAAGGGAGAGGCTCAACCCCACATCATGCCACAGATGCCACCTGGAGTAAGTGGATGGCCCTGATAACTCAGCGAGCTCGAATGGGGAGCTTTGAACGCCCTGGCATAGTGGAAGTGATCACCAACTTGCCAGAGGGTGCTGACTTGGGAATGCCACCAGAGCAGACAGTGACCCGTGCTGAGGAGGCTCCCCCCATACAATGATCTCCCTGACAACAAGAAGGGCTATGGTCTATTTACAGATGGGTCCTGCCAGCTTGTAGGAAGCAAGTGGAGATGGAAGGCAGCTGTCCGGAGCCCAACAAGGCAAGTGGCGGAAGCAAGGAATGAAGAAGGCAAATCCAGTCAGTACGCAGAGGTAAAAGCTGTCCAGCTGGCCCTGGTTATAGCAGAATGAGAGAATTGGCCAGTGCTGTACCTCTATACTGACTCCTGGATGGTAGCCAATGCCTTGTGGGGGTGGCTGAAGGAATGGAAGAATGGGTGGCAGAGAAAAGGGAAGCCTGTTTGGGCCGCTGACCTGCGGCAAGACATCGTTGCCCACCTGGACAGGCTGCCAACAAAGGTACAGCACATCGATGCACACATCCCCAAGAGCAGAGCCAATGAAGAACACCAGCACAACCACCAAGCAGATCTGGCTGCTAAAATCTCCCAAATAGTCTTGGACTGGGAACACAAGGGCGAGCTGTTCTTAGCTCGCTGGGCCCATGACACTTCTGGCCACCAAGGGAGGCCACGCTTGCAACAACATCCTGGGACTAGAGAGCATGTCCTGTGGAGACACGGCACCCCCAGGAGGATTGAATCAGACATTGGAACTCACTTCAAGAACCACCTCGTAAGAGACTGGGCAAAGCAACATGGGACTGAGTGGATTTACCACATCCCATACCATGCACCAGCTGCTGGGAAGGTCGAGCGCTACAATGGCTTGCTAAAGACCACCCTAAAAGCCTTGGGGGTGGAACCTTTAGGAACTGGGAAAAACCTAGCTCAAGCCGCTTGGTTAGTGAACAGCAGAGGATCTGTGAACCGAATTGGTCTTGCCCAGTCTGACCTGCTGCAAACAGTGGATGGAGATGGAGTTCCTGTGATTGCTGAGAAAAACCTGCTGGGGAAGTCAGTTTAGGTTTTTCCTGCTGCTGGTGGGGGCAAACCAACCCAAGGGGTGGTCTCAGCTGAGGGTCCTGGTCACACGTACTGGGTCATGTTAGAAACTGGGGACATTCAGTGTATTCCACAGCGGAACGTGACTCTGGCTGAGAGGGGGCAACACACATCAATGTATTATAGTCACTGTGTGAATAGTTATAAGTTGTTCTAGGTTTCTCCCTCCTAGCTTAATACCAGCCTAGCATCCAGAACTCAACATACACACCACACACCAATCTAGAGAGCTTCTGGGTCATCTCACCTGCACCTGTTCCTGCTTCTGTACAGCAACGGACTGTTCCCGATGTCCCTACAGCAACAGACTGTTCCTGATTTTTTCCTTTCCCTTTCAAAAACAGACCAATTCCTGATTCTTCTCCACATCCCTGCCCAGTTCAAGCACCACTTACATTGACCAGCACCAGAGAGAGAGAGAGACTGCCCCAAGAGAGAGCAAGCCACGATAACAAGGGACTTGCATTGAGGATTCAAATACCACGTGTCAAGATTGGATGAAGGGGCTGTGACAGGAGAGTGGAAGTTGAACAGAGGGGTGGATTGTGGTGGGTTAATGCCCATCCTGAAAAAAAAATCAGGGTGGAGGGCTTTTGCCCTCCCTGCAGGGCGTTTTCCCCCTGGGAAACCTGAGTCTGTTCCACTCCCCACTCCCTGCCCAGCTAGGGTATAAAAGGCAGCCATTAGCTCTCCTTTTGGCTCCTGCCTTTCCTGGATGAGAGCTACTGCGGCTGACTTCCTGCTCCTCTGCCACGTGGTCAGGCCTGATCATTCTCCCTGCTGCCTCTGCTCCTCTTCAGGGAGAGAGACTGGTTTTGTATTCTTGTTTTTTTCCCCCTCCCATCCATCCTTGTTCCTTGCCCTTGTGAACCTTATCTGTTATTGTTACATATATATATATATATATATATATAATTATAGAATCATAGAATCATTTAGGGTTGGAAAGGATGACAAGGATCATCTAGTTCCAACCCCTGCCATGGGCAGGGACACCCTACACTAGATCAGGCTGGCCAGAGCCTTGTCCAGCCTGGTCTTAAACACCTCCAGGGACAGGGCCTCAACCACCTCCCTGGATAACCCATTCCATGGCTTCACCACTCTCATGGTGAAGAAGTTCTTCCTCCTCACATCTAGCCTGAATCTCCCCACCTCCAGCTTCATTCCATTCCCCCTAGTTCTGTCACTACCTGAGATCCTGAGAAGTCCCTCCCCAGCCTTCCTGTAGGTCCCCTTCAGATCCTGGAAGGCCACAATGAGGTCACCTCGGAGCCTTCTCTTCTCCAGACTGAACATCCCCAACTCCTTAGTCTGTCCTCATAGGAGAGGTGCTCCAGCCCTCTGATCATCCTCGTGGCCTTCTCTGGACACATTCCAGCATGTCCACATCCCTCCTGTAATAGGGGCTCCAGAACTGGAGGCAGTACTCCAGGTGGGGTCTCACCAGAGCTGAGTAGAGGGGAAGAAGCACCTCCCTTGACCTGCTGATCACACTTCTCCTGATGCAGCCCAGGATCTGATTGGCTTTACGGGCTGCAAGTGCACATTGAGAGCTCATGTTGAGCTTCTGGTCCACCAGCACCCCCAAGTCTCTCTCCTCAGGGCTGCTTTCCAGCCAGTCATTGCCCAGCCTGGATTTGTGCCTGGGATTGCCTCGACCCAGGTGCAGGACCCTGCACTTGGTCTTGTTGAAGCTCATGAGGTTGGCTTGTGCCCACCTCTCTAGCCTGTCAAGGTCCCTCTGGATGGCATCCCTTCCTTCCAGCGTGTCCACTGCACCACACAGCTTGGTGTCATCAGCAAACTTGCTGAGGGTGCACTCGATGCCACTGTCCATGTCACCCACAAAGATTTTGAACAAGACAGGTTCCAGGACTGATCCCTGAGGGACTGCGCCTGTCACTGACCTCCCTGGGACATGGACCCGTTGACAGCCACTCTTTGGGAGTGGCCATCAAGCCAGTTCTTTATCCATCTAGTGGTCCACCCATCAAACCCATGTGTCACCTGTTTGGAGACCAGGAGGTGGTGCGGGACAGCGTCAAAGGCTTTGCTCAAGTCCAGGTAAACGACATCAGTTGCTCGCCCCTCATCTATTAATGCTGTCACCTGCTCATAGAAGGCCACCAGGTTTGTCAGGCAGGATTTGCCCTTGGCAAAGCCATGCTGACTATTCCAAATCACCTCTTCACTATTCTTCTGAGTCAGTAGTGCCTCCAGGAGGATCTGCTCCATGATCTTTCCGGGCACAGAGGTGAGACTGACTGGCCTGTAGTTCCCCGGTTCCTCCTTGCCCTTTTGAAAATGGGAGTAATGTTTCCCCTTTTCCAGTCTGTGGGGACTGCCCCAGTCTGCCATGACTTTTGGAATAGAATAGAGAGGGGTTTAGCAACCTCATCTGCCAGTTCTCTCAGCACCCATGGGTGTATCCCGTCGGGTCCCACGGACTTGAACACTTTCAGGTTCTTCAGGTGATCACAATCCTGATCTTCACTTACCATGGGCAGTTCTTCCTCCCCGTCCCTGGCATCATCTTCCATGACACCAGGAGTGTGGCTGGAGACCCTTGCAGTGAAGACTGAGGTAAAGAAGTTATTGAGTACCTCAGCCTTTTCCACATCACTTGCGGCCAATTCACCACTTTCCTTTCTGAGGGGGCCCACACCTTCCCTAGTCTTCTTCTTGCCATTAACATACCTATAGAAATTCTTAGTGCTCCCTTTAACCTCCCTGGCTAGATTCAATTCAAACTCTGCTTTGGCTTTCCTAAACAGGCCTCTTGCTGCTCGGGCAGCTTCCTTATATCCCCCCTGTTCTAGCTGTCCTTCCCTCCACTTCCTGTAGAGTTTCTTTTTAAGTAATAGTGTGTCCAGTAGCTCCTTGTTCATCCAGGCAGGCCTCCTAGCATTCTTTCCTTCTTTTCTCCTTGTAGGTATACATAGCTCCTGGACACAGAGGAAGTGGTCCTTGAATACTGACCAGCTGTCCTGGGTCCCTCTTCCCTTCAGGGCTTCGTCCCACAACACTTTGGCTAGCAGATCCCTGCAGCGATCGAAGTCTGCATGCCTAAAGTCTAGGGTCGTAAGCTTAGATTGCCCTGATTGCCCTGAGGAGATTAAATTCAACTGCTTCATGGTCACTGCAGCCAAGGCTGTCTCTGAGCCTCACATTTGTTACCAGCCCTTCCCTGTTGGTGAGAACAAGGTCCAGCGTAGCACCTTTTCTTGTTGGTTCCTCTAGCATTTGGAGGAGGAAGTTGTCTTCTATGCAGTCCAGGAACATCCTGGATTGCTGATGCCTTGCTGTGTTGTCCCTCCAGCGGATGTCAGGGTGGTTGAAATCCCCCATGAGGACCGGGGCTTGTGACCTTGTCACAATATTGCCCATTGGAATCGGCTACCCATGGAGGTGGTGGAGTCACCTTCATTGGAGGTGTTCAGGAGGAGGCTTGATGGGGTGCTTGGCTGCATGGTTTAGATGTTGGGTGGGTTGGATTGGTAGATGGGTTGGATGCGATGATCTTGAAGGTCTCTTCCAACCTGGTGTATTGCATTGTATTGTATATATATACGCATATATATATACATATATATATTGTTTAAGGAAGACTCTTTACTGCTCTACTTCCAAGCCAACACCAAATAATTGCTTGGTGGATTTGCTCTTTTCCTTTTTGTCTGTCCTCTCTGTTGGGAGGGAAGAGGGGGAGGGGGGAGAGATTTTCAGCCTTGCCCCTATCTGAGCTCTTAACTCCCAGTTAAGGCTCAAACCACCACAAGTACCCAAGATGTGGCCTAACCAGTGCTGAGTACTGGGGCAGAATGACCTCCCTGCTCCTGCTGGCCACACTGCAACTGATGTCATTTACTTGGACCTGAGCAAAGCCTTCAGCGCTGTCCCACACCACATCCTGGTCTCCAAACTGGTGAAACATGGGTTTGATGGGTGGACCACTAGGTGGATAAAGAACTGGCTTGATGGCCACTCCCAAAGAGTGACTATACAATACAATACAATACAATACAATACAATACAATACAATACAATACAATACACCAGGGTGAAAGAGACCTTCAAAATCATCGCGTCCAACCCATCAACCAATCCAACCCACCTAAACAACTAAACCATGCAACCAAGCACCCCATCAAGTCTCCTCCTGAATACCTCCAATGAAGGTGACTCCACCACTTCCACGGGTAGCCGATTCCAACAGGCAATCACTCTCTCTGTATAGAACTTCTTCCTAACATCCAGCCTAAACCTGCCCTGGCGCAGCCTGAGACTATGTGTATCAATGGATCCATGTCCCAGTGAAGGCCAGTAACAAGCAGAGTCCCTCAGGAATCAGTCCTGGGACGAGTCGTGTTCAACACCTTTGTGGATGACGTGGACAGTGGCATTGAGTGCACCCTCAGCAAGTTTACAATAAAATACAATAAACCAGGTTGGAAGAGACCTTCAAGATCATCACATCCAACCTATCAACCAATCCAACCCACCTAAACAACTAAACCATGGCACCAAGCACCCCATCAAGTCTCCTCCTGAACACCTCCAATGACGATGACTCAACCACCTCCACGGGCAGCCCATTCCAATGGGCAATCACTCTCTCTGTATAGAACTTCTTCCTAACATCCAGCCTAAACCTCCCCTGGTGCAGCTTGAGACTGTGTCCTCTTGTTCTGGTGCTGGCTGCCTGGGAGAAGAGACCAACCTTCGCCTGTCTACAACCTCCCATCAGGTAGTTGTAGAGAGCAATAAGGTCACCCCTCAGTCTCCTCTTCTCCAGGCTAAGCAACGCCAGCTCCCTCAGCCTTACCTCATAGGGCTTGTGTTCCAAACCCCTCACCAACTTTATTGCCCTTACTTGGACACATTGCAGCAAGCCATCATCCCTCCTAAACTGAGGGGCCATGAACTGAACACAGGACTCAAGGTGTGGCCTAACCAGTGCAGTGTACAGGGGCAGAATGACCTCCCTGCTCCTGCTGGTCACAGTTTCTGATGCAGGCCAGGATGCCATTGGCCCTCTTGGCTGCCTGGGCACACTGCAGGCTCATGTTCAGCCTACCATCAACCAGTATCCCCAGGTCCCTCTCTGCCTGGCCGCTCTCCAGCCACTCTGACCCCAGCCTGTAGCACTGCATGGGGTTGCTGTGGCCAATGTGCAGAACCCGGCACTTGGATGTGTTAAATCTCATGCCATTAGATTCTGCCCATCTCTCCAGCCTGTCAAGGTCCCCCTGCAAAGCCTCTCTGCCCTCCAGCAGATCAACTCCTGACCCCCAGCTTGGTGTCGTCCACAAATGTACTGATGATGGACTCAATGCCCTCATCCAGATCATCAATAAAGATGTTGAAGAACATGGGGCCCAGCATTGATCCCTGGGGCACACCACTAGTGACTGGCCACCAGCTGGATGTGACAACATTCACCACCACTCTCTGGGCTCGGCCCTCCAGCCAGTTCCTAACCCAATGCAGTGTGCTCCTGCCCAAGCCATGGGCTGCCAGCTTGGCCAGGAGTTTGCTGTGGGGGACAGTGTCAAAGGCCTTGCTGAGGTCCAGGTAGACCACATCCACAGGCCTCCCCACATCCACCAGGCGGGTCACCTGATCATAGAAGGAGATCAGGTTGGTCAGGCAGGACCTGCCCCTCCTAAATCCATGCTGGCTAGGCCTGATCCCTTGGCCATCCTGTAAGTGCTGTGTGATTGCACTCAATATGACCTGTTCCATAATCTTGCCTGGCACTGAGGTCAGGCTGACAGGCCTATAATTCCCTGGCTCTTCCAACCGGCCCTTCTTGTGGATGGGCACCACGTTGGCCAGCTTCCAGTCTTCTGGGACCTCTCCAGTGAACCAGGACTGTTGAAAAATGATGGAGAGTAGCTTGGCCAGCTCATCTGCCTGCTCTCTCAGCACCCTAGGATGGATCCCATCCGGTCCCATGGACTTGTGGGGGTCCAAGTGGCTGAGAAGATCTCTAACTGTCCCATCCTGGTACAGAGGGGTACTATGCTGCTCCCCAGCTCCTTCTGCCAGCTCTGCAGGCCAGCTGTCTGGAAGACGATCTGTCCTGCTAGTAAAAATTGAGGCAAAGAAGGTGTTAAGTACCTCTGCCTTTTCCTCATCCTTTGTTACAACGTTCCACTCCATGTCCACCAAGGAGTGGAGCTTCTCCTTGCCCTTCCTCTTGCTATTAATATATTCATAGAAGGACTTTTTGTTGTCCTTCACATCAGGTCAGTCTGAGCTCCAAATGTGCTTCTGCCTCCCTAATTTTCTTCCTACAAGACCTAGCAACATCCCTAAACATTCCATGGGTTGCTTCCCCTTTCTTCCAAAGATCATACACCCTCTTTTTTTCCCTTAGTTCTATTAAAAGTTCATTACCCATCCAGGCTGGCCGTCTGCCCCGGCGGCTCATTTTCCGGCACATTGGCACAGCCTGTTCCTGCACCTTCAAGTGTTCTTCCTTGAAGTAGGTCCAGCTCTCCTGGAACCCTTTATATTTAAGGGCTGTTTCCCAAGGAACCTTCTGACTTAGTTCCTTGAGTAGCCTGAAGTCCGCCCTCCGGAAGTCCAGAGTGGAAGTCTTCTTGTTTCCCCTCTTGGCTTGGCTGAATACTGAAAACTCAATTATCTCGTGGTCACTGGTGCCTAAACACCCTCCGACCACCACATCACCACCAGCCCTTCCTTTTTTTTTTTTTTTTTTTTTTTTTTTTTTTTTTTTTTCTTTCAAGCTCAAGCTCACTTTATCTTCTGAAAGCCTCTGAGAACCAGCTCTCCCAAGTAGTACAATACAATACAATACAATACAATACAATACAATACAATACAATACAATACACCAGGTTGGAAGAGACCTCCAAGATCATCGCGTCCAACCCATCAAACAATCCAACCCACCCAACAACTAGACCATACAGCCAAGCACCCCATCAAGTCTTCTCCTGAACACCTCCAGTGAAGGTGACTCCACCACCTCCACGGGTAGCCGATTCCAATGGGCAATCACTCTCTCCGTGTAGAACTTCTTCCTAACATCCAGCCTAAACCTGCCCTGGCGCAGCCTGAGACTGTGTCCTCTTGTTCTGGTGCTGGATGCCTGGGAGAAGAGGCCAACCTCTGCCTGGCTACAACCTCCCTTCAGGTAGTTGTAGAGAGCAATAAGGTCACCCCTCAGTCTCCTCTTCTCCAGGCTGAGCAACCCCAGCTCCCTCAGCCTTTCCTCATAGGGCTTGTGTTCCAAACCCCTCACCAGCTTTGTTGCCCTTCTCTGGACACGTTCCAGCAAGTCAACATCCTTCCTAAACTGAGGGGCCCAGAACTGGACACAGTACTCAAGGTGTGGCCTAACCAGTGCAGTGTACAGGGGCACAATGACCTCCCTGCTCCTGCTGGCCACACTGTTCCTGATGCAAGCCAGGATGCCACTGGCCTTCCTGGCTGCCTGGGCACACTGCAGGCTCATGTTCAGCCTACAATCAACCAGCACCCCCAGGTCCCTCTCTGCCTGGCCACTCTCCAGCCACTCTGACCCCAGCCTGTAGCACTGCCTGGGGTTGTTGTGGCCAATGTGCAGAATCCGGCACTTGGATGTGTTAAATCTCATGCCATTGGACTCTGCCCATCTGTCCAGCCTGTCGAGGTCCCTCTGCAAAGCCTCTCTGCCCTCCAGCAAATCAACTGCTGCCCCCAGCTTGGTGTCATCTGCAAATTTACTGATGATGGACTCAATGCCCTCATCCAGATCATCAATAAAGATCCCTATTGGTGTAGAGGAGGTCAAGCAGAGCCTTACCCCTGGTAGGCTCACACAGCACCTGAGATAAGAAGCTGTCCTCCATGCACTCTAAGAACCTCTTAGATTGCCTCCTCTCTGCTATGTTTTGCTGATGTTTTGCTGTGTTTGCTGATGACACCAAGCTGTGTGGTGCAGCAGACACGGTGGAGAGAAGGAATGCCATCCAGAGGGACCTGGACAGGCTGGAGAGGTGGGCACAGGCCAACCTCATGAGATTGAACAAGACCAAGTGCAGGGTCCTGCACCTGGGTCGAGGCAATCCCAGGCACAAATACAGGCTGGGCAATGACTGGCTGGAAAGCAGCCCTGAGGAGAGAGACTTGGGGGTGCTGGTGGACCAGAAGCTCAACATGAGCTCTCAATGTGCACTTGCAGCCCAGAAGGCCAATCAGATCCTGGGCTGCATCAGGAGAAGTGTGGCCAGCAGGTCAAGGGAGGTGCTTCTCCCCCTCTACTCAGCTCTGGTGAGACCCCACCTGGAGTACTGCATCCAGTTCTGGAGCCCCTATTACGAGAGGGGTATGGACGTGCTGGAAGGTGTCCAGAGAAGGACCATGAGGATGATCAGAGGGCTGTTTCTCTCTCTCCTATGAGGACAGACTGAAAGAGTTGGGGCTGTTCAGTCTGGAGAAGAGAAGGCTCCAAGGTGACCTCATTGTGGCCTTCCAGGATCTGAAGGGGGCCTACAGGAAGGCTGGGGAGGGACTTCTTAGGATATCAGGTCGTGACAGAACTAGGGGGAATGGAATGAAGCTGGAGGTGGGGAGATTCAGACTGGACGTGTGGAAGAAGTTCTTTACCATGAGGGTGGTAAAGCCCTGGAATGGGTTATCCAGGGAGGTGGTTGAGGCCCCATCCCTGGAGATGTCCAGGCTGGATGAGGCTCTGGCCAGCCTGATCTAGTGTGAGGTGTTGTGGTGGAGTAGGAAGGTTCCCCCACACACACACAAAAGAATTCCACAGCTAACTCAGCCGGAGAAGCAGATGAAAGCTGTATTTTACAAGCAGATATGGAATGCAATGAATATGTACAAAAATATACAATATTTACAGTATATACAGAAGTATACAGCAATGTATGCAATACAGGAAACCTTTCCCCAACCCCCCCCCTGCGGCCAGGGGGGTTCGGCCTACCGCTCCCTTCTCCCTTCCTACCTCCCCTTTTTCCCAAAAGGGTTAGAGAGAAAGAGAAAGGAAGGTAATTAAAAGGGTGAAAACTTGTTAAAGCTCAAAGCGGATGCAAAAGTTAGTTTTCTCTTATCTGGTTAGCAAGAATCGTAGAGAGAAACGAGCCAGTTCACAGCACAGGGGGAAGAAGAAGACGACTACTGACTGCCCTCCCCGACTGAAAGACTAAACAAAAATCTACAACCGGGTTCCACCAATGAAATTGGATTAGCATAACGTTGTTTTCATTCTAATATCAAAACATTTGGCTAGAGTGTTCAGAAAGTGTCTCTTTCTTAAAGGCACAGCCTAAACCGGTCACAATCCACCCCTGCTAAACAATTTCATTGGCTGTTCATACTGTCCATCCAATCTAAAACAATATCCACAGTTTGTAAGTAAAGTTCATAGTCCATTCCGGCTATCCTCAGGTGTAGATGATTGAGAAGTCCAAGAAACAAGAAAAATGGAAAACAGTTTGTCTCTTCGCAGACGAAATGAAGAAAAGGGAAAAAGGAAAACAGGGAAACAGGGACTCTCAGTTGACTCAGGGTTCGTGCACCGTGGATTCCTCAGGGATTCTTCCTTTGGGCGCGATGTAGCTGTACAACACTCTGAATTTAAACTCTTTCAGCTAAAGTTAAATTTCTTTGTGGAATACACTGAATTTCACCATTTTCTTGCATTACCCAATAAGTGTGACCCGGACCTTCAGCTGAAACCACCCCTCGGACAGGTTTAGCCTCTCCCGAGGAGAAAATACCCAAACAGTTTTACCTAACAGATTCTTTTCTTTAACAACAGGAACTCTATCACCTTCTACTTTCTGTAGCAGATCTGAGTGTGCAGGTCCAGCTCGGTTCACTGAACCTCTACTATTTACCAGCCAGGTTGCTTGTGCTAAATGTTTTTCCCAGTTTTTCAAAGATCCACCCCCCATGGCCTTAAGAGTGGTCTTCAACAAACTGTTGTAGCGTTCAATCTTCCCTGCAGCTGGTGCATAGTAGGGGATGTGGAATATCCACTCGATGCCGTGCTCTTTGGCCCAGCTCTTTACAAGGTTGTTTTTGAAGTGAGTTCCATTGTCTGACTCAATCCTCTCTGGAGTTCCGTGTCTCCACAGGATTTGTCTCTCCAGACCAAGAATGGTGTTGTGTGCAGTTGCATGGGGAACTGGATAAGTTTCCAACCATCCAGTGTTCGCCTCTACCATAGTAAGCACATACTGCTTACCAGAACGAGAACGTGGTAGAGTGATGTAGTCAACTTGCCAAGTTTCACCATACTTGTACTTGGACCATCTGTCACCATACCATAAGGGCTTAAGTCGTTTTGCCTGCTTAATAGCAGCACAAATGTCACAGTCATGGATGACTTGTGTGATAGCATCCATGGAAATGTCTATGGATCTGTCACGAGCCCACTGGTAGGTTGCATCTCTGCCTTGATGTCCTGACGAATCATGAGCCCACCGAGCTAAGAATATCTCACCTCGGTGTTTCCAGTCGAGATCAAGATCAGAGTCCATGTCTACTGGAGAAACTCTTGCAGCTAAATCTGCCTGATGGTTGTATTGCTGTTCCTCAGTAGCTTTGCTCTTAGGGATGTGAGCATCAATGTGTCTCACCTTCACTGGAATTCTCTTGGTTCAATCAGCAATGTCCTGCCACAGGTCAGCTGCCCAAATGGGCTTTCCCTTTCCTCTGCCAACCACTCTTTTTCCAGTTCTTTAGCCAACCCCACAGAGCATTGACTACCATCCACGAGTCGGTGTGGAGATAAAGGTTTGGCCATCTCTCACGTTCAGCTACGTCGAGAGCTAGCTGGACAGCTTTTACCTCTGCGAATTGACTGGATTCTCCTTCTCCATCCTTTGCTTCTGCAACTCGGCGTGTTGGACTCCACACTGCAGACTTCCACCTTCGCTTGTTCCCGACAAGACGACAGGAACCGTCTGTGAACAAAGCATATTTCTTTTCATCATCAGATAGGTCATTGTAAGGAGGAGCTTCCTCAGCACGAGTTACTCTCTCCTCTGGAGGTTTAGTACAGTTGGTACCTTCAGGCCAACTTGAGATCACCTCCACCAGACCAGGTCTTTCAAGATTTCCCATTCGAGCTCTCTGTGTTATCAGAGCCATCCACTTAGACCAGGTGGAATCTGTTGCATGATGTGGTGTGGAACCTTTGCCTTTGAACATCCAATTCAAAACTGGTAATCTGGGAGCTAAGAGAAGTTGTGATTCAGTTCCAATTACTTCAGAATCTGCTTTTACTCCTTCATAGGCAGCTAGAATCTCTTTCTCCGTTGGAGTATAATTAGCCTCTGAACCTCTGTAACCTCGACTCCAGAAACCAAGAGGTCGCCCACGTGTCTCACCTGGAGCTCTTTGCCACAAGCACCAGGTTGGACCATTGTCACTTGCAGCCGTGTACAAAATGTTCTTAATGTCTGGACCATCTCGGACAGGTCCCAGACCCATTGCTTGAACTACCTCTTGCTTTATCTGGTCAAAGGCTGCTTGTTGTTCAGGTCCCCAGTGGAAATGGTTTCTCTTTCGAGTCACATCATACAGAGGTTTCACAATCTGACTGTATCCAGGGATGTGCAGTCTCCAAAATCCCACTATCCCCAAGAAACGTAGAGTTTCTTGCTTGTTCATGGGATTTGCCATGGTAGAGACTCTGTTTACCACATCCACTGGAATGTGTCGGCGTCCATCCTGCCACCGCACTCCCAGAAACTGGATCTCTCTGGTAGGTCCTTTCACCTTGTCTCGCTTGATGGCAAAACCTGCAGTCAGAAGAATGTCAATGATTTTATTACCTTTCTTGAAGACTTCCTCAGCAGTTTTACCCCAGACGATGATGTCATCGATGAACTGGATGTGTTCTGGAGCACCACCTTCCTCCAGAGCATCGTGGATCACTGCATGTCAGATGCTTGAGCTGTGGATCCAGCCCATTGGCAACCTGTTGAAGGTGTACTGGATTCCTCTCCAGGTGAAAGCAAACTGAGGCCTGCATTCCTCTGCTATGGGAATAGAGAAGAAAGCATTAGCAATGTCTATGGTAGCATACCATTTGACCTCTTTGGATTCCAGCTCATATTGCAGTTCCATCATGTCTGGTGCTGCTGCACTCATAGGTGGAGTTACTACATTCACGGCTCGGTAGTCGACTGTCAGACGCCAGTCTCCATTCTGCTTTCGCACAGGCCACACTGGACTGTTGAAAGGTGAATGAGTTTTGCTGATGACTTTCTGACTCTCCAGCTGACGAATCAGATTCTGAATGGGCAACTAAGAGTCACGGTTGGTTCTGTATTGTCTGTGATGCACAGTCTGAGAAGCAACCGGCAATTTAATGTCCTGAATCTTGTGTTGTCCCACAACTGCAGATTCATCAGAAAGCTCAGGTCTGACAGACAGCTTCAGCTTTTGTCCATCAGTTTCTACAGATGCTACTCCAAAAGCCCATTTGTAACCTCTAGGGTCTTTGAAACGCCCTTCTCTCAGAAAATCAATTCCCAAAATACAAGGTGCATCAGGTCCGGTCACAACTGTATGCTTTCTCCACTGTTTACCAGTTAAACTTATATCAACCTCCACCTTAGTTAACTCTTGAGATCCACCAGTGACTCCCAGAATAGTTATAGCTTCCGATCCCTGATAATTTGATGGCATTATGGTGCACTGAGCCCCTGTGTCAACCAAGGCCCTGTACTTCTGAAATTGTGAAGTGCTAGGCCACTGGATGTACACATCCCAATAGATTCTGTTATCTCTGTTACCCCTCTCCTCCCCTGGCGGGAGGCAGGGCACCCTAGTTATGGGGAACATGCCCACATGTGCAATGAGCACAGTGTGCGGTGTTAGAACTGGAGCCACTGTTGGAGCTATTAGAGTTGTCCTGGGGAACCGTAGAAGTAACAGCTACCCTTCTGGTATTGCTACCTCCGGTTCTGCCACTTTGCAGTTCCCTCAGTCTCCTGAAAAGATTAGCAGTTGGTTGACCATCCCATCTGTTCATGTTCTCACCAAACTGATCACGCAGAGTTATCCAAATACTTGCGCGTGATTGCCTTGGTGGTCTGTTTTGGTTGGATCTGTTTTGGAATGACCTGTTTTGGAATGACCTGTTTTGGAATGACATCCTTGGAGGACGTCTATTCCTCACAGAGGAAACCTGTATCCATCTGGAGGAAGAATTGGAATTATCTCTTTGTGCCAATTGGGAGAATGTATTTTTAAATTCATCCTTCAGCTCTTTCATGCAGTTCTCAATTTTTCCAGACAGAGTTTCAATGGCTGAAACCAAAGAAACATGTGTCATGCTGTCCTCCAATTGTCTCATTTGATCAGTGAATTGGCCAACCGTAGGAGAAGCTCCACCATAATTTCTTGCCACAATTCTGCTTGCCAGAATATTTGCATAATTAGGAGGAGCAAGTTTGATGAGCTTTTTAGCAAGACCAGTTCCTACAGGAATTTCATCAGGATTCAGAGTCTCATGGCCACCATAGAGTACCTCTCTAACAGCAAATTCTCTCAGACGCTTGATTCCCTCATCTATGGTAGTCCAGGGTTTAGGATTCCATGGAATATCATCTCGGGAAGGATACCTCATGAGAGTTGCCATTAAAAGGCGTATCCACAGAGTAACCTTGCCGAGAGTCCTGCCTAGATGTCTATCTATTCCATTATCCTTTGAGAGAGTTCCTAGTTGAGCTGCTGACTTGTCTCCAACTACCAGAGCTGGAGCACCTGTATCATAGCATCTACCAAGCCAAGCTAGGATTGGCTCCTTATCTGCTCTGATGTAATCTTTATGCACATTCCTCAATTCTTCCCTGGGTGATGAACAGCTCTCAATGTCATCTGACTCCTCCTCCTCTGCCTCATCTTCCTGAAGTTCTTGTCCCAATAATCTTACTGTCACTCTCCTAAGAATCCGCTTAAGGTCAGGAGTACCACCTTTAGTTGTTCTGCTATCAGCGATTTGCCCTGCATCTCCATCCAGTGATGATCTCAATAACTCAGCTATATCTTTAAGACAAACCTTTTCCTCCATTTCAGCAGGGTCTCTTTGAGCAGAAGTTCCCTCACCAGGATCCTGCTGCTCTTCCCCATCAGCATCTGGATCAGCTTTGCCTTTTTTTCCTCTCGTACTTAAAACAGCTACCTGCTTAACTGGAGCTGTGTTTGGATTTACAGCTGGCTTAATAGAAGCTGACAGGTTTTGAGACGAATCAGCTGCTGTGGAGGACACTTCCGGTCCTGCCGAAGAAGAAGGAGGAAATGGCTTTGCCCCATTAATGGCTGCCGAGGGCGTGGAAGCCATGTTAGGAGCTGCCGCTGCCGCTGGCTGATTGCCAGAGCCACCAACAGCACCGTTCAGAGCAGCCTTTCCGATGGACTTTTTAGCCTTGTCGTTAACTGATACAGATTCTGCATTTTCCTCATCACTAGATACCTCTGGGGTAGAGTTAGAGCTGCGCTTTCTGCGTTTCGATCTACGCTTAATTACAAAGCAGGCTTTAGCCACTTTTTTCTCCCGATACAGAGCATATAACAAGAACACATTACTTATCACCAACAGCAGGATTGCACACATCAAATAAATCACCTTTGGATCCCAGCCATCACTTAACCCTTTCGCCTACCGGGATCTTAAACTCCTTTATCTCTATGGGCAGAGTGCTGGAGGTCACATTCCCGTATCTGTTAAGCCAGAAGAATCCCAGGCACCGGTCGTAAAGAAGCTGAATCTTATACTTAAACCATAAATACAATTTATACATCAAGTATCTGCCTAAGCGATCGAAAATCAATCCCAGAACATGCTTATAGATAAGGACCCCAAAAATTGAAAAGAACAGACGCTCCAAAAGCCAAAACACTTTCATGTTTGCAACTCCGACTCGAGCAGGCAATAAATCAAGCAACCTTTTAGCCCAGCTTCTGGACAGCAATTATCCACAAGCCGCACATTGGACCGCCAATTAAAAATATGTGGTGGAGTAGGAAGGTTCCCCCCCACACACAAAAGAATTCCACAGCTAACTCAGCCGGAGAAGCAGATGAAAGCTGTATTTTACAAGCAGATATGGAATGCAATGAATATGTACAAAAATATACAATATTTACAATATATACAGAAGTATACAGCAATGTATGCAATACAGGGAAACCTTTCCCCAACCCCCCTGCGGCCAGGGGGTTTGGCCTTTCCCTCCCTTCTCCCTCCCTACCTCCCCTTTTTCCCAAAAGGGTTAGAGAGAAAGAGAAAGGAAGGTAATTAAAAGGGTGAAAACTTGTTAAAGCTCAAAGCGGATGCAAAAGTTAGTTTTCTCTTATCTGGTTAGCAAGAATCGTAGAGAGAAACGAGCCAGCTCACAGCACAGGGGGAAGAAGAAGACGACTACTGACTGCCCTCCCCGACTGAAAGACTAAACAAAAATCTACAACCGGGTTCCACCAATGAAATTGGATTAGCATAACGTTGTTTTCATTCTAATATCAAAACATTTGGCTAGAGTGTTCAGAAAGTGTCTCTTAAAGGCACAGCCTAAACCAGTCACAGGTGTCCCTGCCTGTGGCAGGGGTTGGAACTAGATGATCCATGTGGTCCCTTGCAACCCTGACTGATTCTATGATTCTATGATTCTTTCTGATCTAGGCCACAATGCCATTGGCCTTTTTGGCCACCTGGGCACACTTCTGTCTCAGCCAGCTGTCAACCACTACTCCCAGATCCCTTTCTGCCTGAAAATCATTATTTTTGAGTCCTCAGCTGTCTTGTTTCTAGCTGTCATTTACTTGATTTCCTCATGCAAAATGTTTTAACTTGCAGCCAATAATACAACACACACAGATCCTCTATACATATAGTATATTTCCTTTCTGATCAGTGCTTATCAAAGTCAGTCAACAAAAGTTTACTTCTCCCCCATCTTCTGGGTTCGTGGTAGGTTTTGATCATCCTTGTATAGAATTACAGAATTGTTTGGGTTGGAAAAAAACTTTAAGATCATTAATTCCAACCATTAACTTAAACCTGCCAAGTCCACATGGCTGGGTTGGAGGAGTTCTCATGGCAGGATAAAGTGTTGCAGGACTATCAAAAAGGTAGTTACAGAGCAGTAATTGAGCAAGGCCTACCATGTGCAAATAATGGAGTTTGCAGGAAATCACTGCAAGGCAGCTTAGAATTAAGGCACCTAAACTGGGATTGTAAACAAGGGCTTGGAGTCTAGCATAAGTGGCATGAGAGAAGAGTTTTGACACTTGTGAAGTGTCTAACACCCTTCTCTGTCTTGATTCTTTCCTGGTAGCTCTGTTGGATATTGGGCTGTTTTGCATTCTGTTAGCCGTGAAAACAGAAGATGGATAGAGGGAGAAAAAAAAAGTTTCTTTAAGCCAAAAACCATGGATGCCATTAGCATAAGATCTTCAGATTATGTGAAAAATTTTAGTCATCTTACATGGGGAAAGCAGGAACTTGGCAATAGATCCAAGTTGTCATGTTCATATGGCATGTACACCATTTAGGAAGTCCAGCTATGTCCCTCTGAAAATACATCAGAGTATATGTGCTGGCAAAAGCAAGCAGTTACCAAAGATGTTATGGATTCCTAGACTTTCTACTCTAAGATTTAGACTCTGCATTGTAATAACGGAGTTGGAGCTTGTTTTAGACTCTGAGTCGTTATTCTTGCTGAAACATGCCCTTCACAAATTACCTTTCCAAGGAAAAACAGTCTGCAGGTTATTTTTAGTGATTTTTGTTGTGATTTTCTTGGAAAGGTTACCAGGTAATAAAGTTGCAAATAAATTGTTACAATTTATTTTCTTTAAAAGAAATATGATCATAGTACAGTTTTACTGAGTCTTTCATTTTGTTACTTCCTTCTTTTACTGTCTCCTATGCTTTTTATTCTTCTTTCCCACAGAGTACCTGCCATGACATTCTTGTCTTACCAGTGTGTTTCATCATCTCTTCTAAAATAACTGATATTAAAAATTAAGAATATACCTAGTGTGTACCAACTTCATAAGCATTATTTAAAGTTACCTTTCTGCTGGTTGGTTTATCCAAAATAGTTATTAGCTGATCTGTGAAAAGATGTTTTCTTTTTCTTTTTCTCCTTGCAGACTGCAAATGATAACCTGCATACAGATGATGAGCATGAACTCAGAGGAGATAAAGAAAGCTATCTCTGTGCAGTGTGCCTGGATGTTTATTTCAATCCTTACAGGTGCTATCCATGCCACCACATCTTTTGTGAACCTTGCCTAAGGATGCTTGCCAAAGACAATCCAGCCAGCACTCCATGTCCCCTGTGTCGCACTACAATTGCTAGAGTCTTTTTCCAAACAGGTATAAAAATGAACATTTTTACAATATAGAAAAATCCTGTACCATTCCTTCCTGTATTTCTGGCGTGAACAAATATTTAGTTGGAAAAGAGAGAAAGAGAGAGAGAAAGATAGGAAAGAAGGGGGGGAGAAAAAAGAAAGAAAGAAAGAAAGAAAGAAAGAAAGAAAGAAAGAAAGAAAGAAAGAAAGAAAGAAAGAAAGAAAGAAAGAAAGAAAGAAAGAAAGAAAGAAAGAAAGAAAGAAAGAAAGAAAGAAAGAGAGAAAGAGAGAAAGAGAGAAAGAGAGAAAGAAAAGAAAGAAAAAGAAAGAAAGAAAGAAAGAAAAAAGAAAGAAAGAAAGAAAGAAAGAAAGAAAGAAAGAAAGAAAGAAAGAAAGAAAGAAAAGAAAGAAAGAAAGAAAGAAAGAAAGAAAGAAAGAAAGAAAGAAAAAGAAAGAAAAAGAAAGAAAAAGAAAGAAGGAAAAGAAAAGACGGAGAGGAAAAAAATGCACTGGACGCGGTCTTACTTTAGTGGCAAGAATGCAGATTTGAAAACTTGTTGAAAGTTGCATTTCTTTGATTTGCTCTTTCTGAATAATCAAAAACTCCAGGGATAGTAATTTTTTCTCAACATTTCCCACCAGAAAAATCTTATCTGTAAAAATTATTAACAATCAAAAACCAAAGAAATATTTTCTTGGTTTTATGAATTTAGTTTGACTACAGTGAAAATAAAGGCTAGCAGAACTATAGACTTGCCATAAATTTGTTTTTAAATTCTCCCTCCCTGATCTCTTACACCCTTATCTCTATTGTTTCTGACTTTTAGCAATTGGAAAACATGGTGGGTAAGGGGTGTTTGATGTTAGAGTGGTTACTGAAATAGAAGAGGGTTAAGTAGTGCTGTAGACATGATACATGAGTCAGTCTTTTATGCCTGGATCCTAAAAAGGTAAATTCAAGCGCCATGGATAAAATTGCACTATGTCATCTGGAGACAGCTCTTAAAACTCTGTGCACATAGGCCACAAACTAATCAAAATCACTCAGCCATGCAGGAGTGTTTGTTTATTTTTGCATGCTGCAGAGATCTTGCAGCAATCCTCTTCAAACTGGGACAATGCTGTGACAGTGGCAGGTTAGGGTTGTGCATTAAACTGTGCTTTCACATTGATAAGCAGAGCTGTCCTGCTTCTATTTCCAGCATTGATAAACAGAGCTGCCCAGCTTCTATTTCCAGCACAGACTTTTCCTCTACACAGGCACAACTTTGTCTAATTTGATGGCAGACCAGTTTGAGGAACTGACTAGGTGGAAGAAGAACTCATTTGGGTGGGAAGGATGTATTTCTCAAAATAATCACCCCAGGATGGTTCACCGGAGAGCTGCTGGTGGTGAGGGATAGGTAATGACTATGTCAGCACTGCAGCAGAGGAAATGGAGGAAGGCTACAGCCTAAGCACTCTTGGCACCCTACATAGCTGATGTATAGAAGTTTCTAGCTGTTCTCATTTAAGTCTCAGGCTGCGCCAGGGCAGGTTTAGGCTGGATGTTAGGAAGAAGGTCTACACTGAGAGAGTGATTGCCCATTGGAATCGGCTACCCGTGGAGGTGGTGGAGTCACCTTCATTGGAGGTGTTCAGGAGAAGACTTGATGGGGTGCTTGGCTGTATGGTCTAGTTGTTGGGTGGGTTGGATTGGTTGATGGGTTGGACGCGATGATCTTGAAGGTCTCTTCCAACCTGGTGTATTGTATTATTGTATTGTATTATTGTATTGTATTGTAATTTGTTTAATGTTGATTTCTCCTTTGGTTTTAATGTACAGTTGAAGTGTGTTTTACTAATAGATTTATTCTGGATAGTTTCTTTGGTTTTCCTTTTGAATGACTACATTGTGTTCTGCAAGGATATCTCAAGAAGAAAACATTTAATGATGTATTCAGAAGTTAACATTTTAGCTTGTACAGTTTTTCAAACTGAACATAGCTGCAACAGAGGGATGCATGTAACTTGTCAAAAAAGATGAAGGCTAAAAGGTCAATTATCTACCAATTAGGAAGTAAAAAAAAACTTAACTCGGAGACATGGATGTGACCCATAAAGATGCTTTCTTTGGCCAGTTGGCTTGATCAAGTGAGCCTTTTCCATTAGTTCCCTTGAGAGTGAGTTCCAATGCAATCAGGTTGCTCTGATGGTGTTTGTGGTGCATTTCTGACTTTTTTAAAGGCTTTCTTAGAAGCCCTTCTCCCATCAGGATAAGCATCCATCTGGTCAGATAATAGGGTGCACAGAGACAACTGCTTTTGATCTGATTTCAGCCACCCACTTCAAGCAACTCAGTCTTTTAACTGCCTTCCTGCTAGGGGAAAGACTGAGCCAGAGCCTGGCTTCTACACTTCCATTCATACAAAGTTCACTTAGATTAATTCTTCCCAAGGCGGGACAGATCTGGCACTCATGTACAATAAATCCAGGGCTTTAGAGAAACACAGATTCATTGTAGTGGCTGTGTATGGGAGGTCTGGGCACGTCACAGGAGAAGGGTCACATACATACTGAAAGACAGTTGCCTGGACAGCCAGAAAAAAATATCTTTCATTAGAAGCCTAAACAAGCAACCTTCTGAAAGCCAGTAAGTGGTCCACTGCATTTTCAGGAGGAATTAGATGCCTCACCAGAGGTTTCAGTGTTTAAATGTGGACAATGAAGTGGAAAGAACTGAGCTGAATTATATGGCTTGTAGAAGGAAAGTAAAATATTACCTGTTGATTCTGTGAGAGGCAAGAAGAGTATCATCAGAGAATATTTCTCCAAATCCAAACAGTATTTAATCCAAATATGCTCAATAGAATACAAAGCTCTTATATAAAATTCAAAATAGTGTAGTGGAAAATACACCGATTATTCCTTTTACATTTAAGAAGGAAAATGGCCTCTTTCCCTTCAGTGACAGAGGTTTATGGGTGCAGTAGCACTGTTCACCCTGAAAAGATAAAAGAATTTGGAGATTTCTGTATTCTGTGTGTGTTGTGCATCCCCATTCCACCTGTGTTTGGACGTAGTAAAATACAGGATAATTTTGGGACTAAGACCACCATACCTTTTTTTTTTTTTTTTTTCCTTCAGATCTGCTAATACTTTCCTTTTACACAGAAAAAGCTCTGCAATTGAAGGACAGCTTGATTTTTCTTCCTTCTTTCTGGAGTCTGTTCACAAAAAGCTTAGTTTTCTGACATTTGCCAGAGAAAAAGATCCTTTCACAAAATATTACTGGAAAAGCATGTGCAGTAAACCAGATAAAGTAACAATGCTTAAGCCTTTTCAAAGATCTGTGATGTGTCTTATATTCTACAGCAAGAAACAGAAGGAGTTATGGTAACAACTCCTATTATGAATATTTTTTTGGAGCCAGGGTGGCTTGAAGGGCCAAAAGCAGCGTGAGGGATTGAATTTCCTGTGTTAACTACTGCTTGGCAACCCTTTCTATTAGCCTATATCCCCAAATTGTATCCCCAAAGACTGATGATTTATTGAGATCAATATATGTCAGCTCTTGAAATGTGTTATTAATCATTCTGGAAATGTGTTATTAATTCCTGTTAATCCACAACATTTAAAATCTCAAAAAAAAAAAGAATAGAATAGAATAGAATAGAATAGAATAGAATGGAATGGAATAGAATAGAATAGAATGGAATGGAATAGAATAGAATAGAATAGAATAGAATAGAATAGAATAGAATAGAATAGAATAGAATAGAAGAATAGAATAGATCAGATCAGGTTGGAAGAGACCTTCAAGATCATTGCATCCAACCTGTCAACCAATCCAACCCACCCAAACAACTAGATCATGGCACCAAGCACCCCATCAAGTCTCCTCCTGAACACCTCCAATGATGGTGACTCCACCACCTCCCTGGGCAGACCATTCCAGTGGGCAATCACTCTCTCTGTATAAAACTTCTTCCTAACATCCAGCCTAAACCTGCCCTGGTACAGCCTGAGACTGTGTCATCTTGTTCTGGTACTGGCTGCCTGGGAGAAGAGGCCAACCTCCACCTGTCTACAACCTCCCTTCAGGTAGTTATAGACAGCAATAAGGTCACCCCTGAGTCTCCTCTTCTCCAGGCTAAGCAACCCCAGCTCCCTCAGCCTCTCTTCATAGGGCTTGTGTTCCAAACTCCTCACCAACCTTGTTGCCCTTCTCTGGACACGTTCCAGCAAGTCAACATCCTTCCTAAACTGAGGGGCCCAGAACTGGACAGAGTACTCAAGGTGTGGCCTAACCAGTGCAGTGTACAGTGAGTCTACTTGCATTACTGAGTACTACTGAGTAATAGTGTTAAACAAAAACATTATGAACTGATAATTAAGATCACAGTCAGTTTGATAGATATAATTTTCACAGAGGCCATCATAACTTTATGAGTTAAATATCATGAGTTATTATATACTTCATATTGCTAGGATAAACCTTTGGCTTTATATGATTTTATATGGTTTATATGATCATATATCATAAATATGGTTTCAAACAATTTAACAGGTGTTATAAAAAGACAGCATATAAGGTATTTTGGTTCTGTAGTATAAATGTGTGAAAATTACTGCTATGTTTACAGCATTGATCTGTATATTCTTTCCCATTTAATGTTTTAGAACTAAACAACTCTATCAAATCTATTTTCCCTATGGAATATCTGAAGTTAAAAGAAAATTTTCAAAAATCAAATTCAGCAAAATGGCCTCTACCAAGCTGCAAGAAATCCTTCAGAGTGTTTGAAGGTAAATTTTTAAAATTTTCCCTAATCTTTACTCAGTCTTGCATATAATATTTGAACATAAGTCTCTAGCTAATACATGCCATAGAAAATCAGAGATGGATGATTATTAAAGTAGAGCTGAGTTCACTTCTTCTGAGTGACTCAAATGCAGTGCTCTGAATCTAAAGATAAACTGCAAATTGTTAAAAAATTATTTATGTCTGTATCTTTTTGGGGTTTTTACTTAAGCCTTTAATTTCATACACATTATCAGGATAATTCTATGCAGTTTCTTGTCTGGAAAAAGTTGTATCTATATGGCAGAATAAAGAGCATTACTCTGGGAAAAAAGTTACTTGTTCCCAGTTCAATCAATAAAGACCTTTCAAAAACAAAAATCAGAATCAGTCTACTATGAAAGAAGTCTTATAAAGAAATTCCTTATTTTATATATTAGAAATGGAATAAAAGGTGTGGGGATTTTATCTTTGTTTTCTGCTTATTCTATCTTGCTGCTTTAACACTCATTTCCATGGTTATCAACTGGTTGTTAACTGAAAAGCATTTAAGTTAGAACACTGAAATTTCCTTGTTTTCAGTCCAATGACCGCTTTTCACTTGGCCTTTCACTCATGTAGTTACTTTCTGCAGTGCTGAGTTTTACTAGCAGATTTCTTTCTCCTGATTGAAAGAACTGTAGAGATTGTTTCTGAAAATAAAGAGAAAAAATAAAGCAGGACATCATTCTTATATTCATTTTGTGAGTCTACCCAGATCTTTCTGCAGGTCAAATCTGATAAATTCTGGTCATACACTTATAAACCTGTGTCAAACAAGGTCATGATTTTGTAGTTCAAATAGCAAGAAATACTTCTCACTAGCAAAAATGAGCAGACTTGAGAAGTTTGAGGACTAGTAGAACATCTTTGGTATGACTCAGAAGGGAAGATCTTAGCAGGAAAAACAAAGATGAGTGTTTCTTTTCTCTGATAGCAATTAATGTAGTGTGGATGTTGGTGCTGAGTTTATTTGCTTATTGCATTACTTTATGTACATGACTTAGTTCATGTATGTTCCATAGTGTCATAAGTCATAAACAAGAAATGCTACCATGTTGAGCATTGTATAAAAGTGAAATAAAAAAATAAATAAAAAATATCTGGAGAGGTCATACAGCTTTAGTATTATGTTACCTGAAAATCAGGTGTGTCATTTCACAACGGCAGTTCAGAATGCTGGATTTATGTGGCTCCAAAAGATAGCTTTAAAGTTCCACACTAAATGGGAACATGATTAGATCTAGTTAATAGGAAACCTAAATCACATAGCTGTCTGAAACTTTGTTCTTGCCTTCTAAAATACAAATGTCATTATCATGTCTCTCTCTTCTGACTTTTTACTTGAATAAAAGCTATGGCAGGTTTTGACAGAACAGAAGTGTATAATACTTTCTTCTTGGACTGCTTTTGTGGGTTAAATATAAATTGTGCTTGGCAGCATCCCAAGTTCCATATAATTAGCTTTCTTAATTTTCCTTATGTTCCCTTTGTCAGGAGTCTCCCAAGGACTTCACAGGTGTAAAAGGATGATCATACTGTCAGCAAAAGGTTTCTGGCACCATAATAAATGCCCTCACAAAAACAAACCCTAGTGTCACTGAACAGTAGAGGAAAAGAAGATACTTATATTAACTTCTATTTAATTAGGAAGGTAACAGCATAATGGGATGTTAGAGTTGCAGAAGCAAAATTTTAAAAAAGGAAAGAGTGAAGTGGATGCATGAGTGGAGTGACTGGAATGAAAAGGGATATGATTACAGTGCTTAGAAAGTGATTAAAATGTGCAGACTTGAAAGTGAGAATAGCTAATTCTTTGTCAGAAAATACTGAATTGTCAAAGAAGAAATTTTGTGGCCCTGTCAGAAATATATGGGCTCATTTGTCTAGTTCATATGTGGAGGGTTCAGTCGTCACTGAAAATCTAGCAGCTTTTAAAAATTCTTATGATTCCAGTTTTCTGTCAGACAAAACATCTTCCACAATATTATCTTAATACTCCAGACATAAAATGACAAATTTTGCACAGTAAACCACTCATTAGACCTGCTAGATCTGATAAAATCAGATCAGAATTGTGCAGAATTGCAGTATGTTAGGAATAGGAAGGGATCTCAAAACATCATCTAGTCCAACCCCCATATCAGAGCCAGATCACCTAGAACAGGCTGCACATGCAGGCAGGTTTTGAATGTCTCCAGAGAAGAGGAATCCACAGGGGCAGCTTGTTCTAGTGCTCTGTTACCGTCACAGTGAAAAAGTTTTTCCTTATGTTCATGTAGCACCTCCCATGCTCCAGCTTGGACATGCTCCTATCATTGGACATTGCTAAGAACCTGTCTCTGTCCTCCCAACACTTTCCCTTCATGTATTTATAAACATTAATGAGGTCACCTCTCAGTCTCCTCCAAGCTAAAGAGACTCAGCTGCTGCAGCCTTTTTTCATGAGGCAGGTATTCCACTCCCTTGTTCATCTTTTGGCTCTGCACTGGACTCTCTAAAGCAGTTCCCTGTCCTTCTTGAACTGAGGGGCCCAGAACTGGACACAATATTCCAGATGAGGCTTCACCAGGGCAGAGCAGAAGAGGAGGAGAACCTCTCTTGACCTACTAACCACACCTCTTCTAATACTAGAAGACTGGAAGGCAAAGAGATAAAGATGGTCATAGACAAGCCTAGATTATAGAAGCAATTTGAACTATTTAGATGTTCTGAGCATTGTAGTCCTGCTAGATAAAATCAAGTGTCTTTTCTTTTTCCTTACATTATTTTCTGAATTGATTCACTGAGCCAGGCAGATTTTATAATCAATATATGAGCCTTCTTTCACATGAGAATTCCCACCGGGAATGTAGAATTATCTTGTAGCTAAACCCCAAAGGTTTTACAAGTAAAGTAAGGAATCTCAGCATTGTACCCCTTTTATGCTTTCCAGCTGATAAAAAATGATGCTCCAGAGTATTTTGTCCTTAGAATTGCCATTTTTCCATAAACATTACATATGGTGACATTGTAAAAGGGTAGTGCCTATCCCTATCTGCATGTGGAGAATGTGCCTGAAGAAGTGCATAGCTAGTGTACAGAAAGGGGGTTGGGAGGAGTATGAAACCTGTTGAGTTGCAGCCCTTGGTGAGTATTTCAAGATATAATTATCCCTAGGCAAATAGAAAATTATCTCTAACTGGTTTTATGATAATGTTTCTATTTAAAACATAATGATTACATTAAAAGTGGAAAAACCTAATTTGAAACATTAATTCTTTTTAGTTTGTGGGGTGTTTTTTTAATGCTTAATCTAGAAAACATTACCCCAATGTTGCATAAAATGAAATCTATAATTCTTTACTGATCTAATCTCTACATTGACTTAATTAAAAAACTATTTACTTCTTTATCAGCCAATGATTGCAAGATAAAGTGTTTTCACTGCCTGGTAACACTAGTGGAAATTCCCACTGCCTCGGTAGGTCACATCTGCCATGCCCTTTTGTGTAATTAATCTCTAGAGAAAAGGATGCATAATTTGTCACATACAAAAAAAAAAAAAAAAAAAAAAAAAAAAAAAAAAGGTTTTGTATCTATCTTCAAAAATGGTGTACAACACTTTTAAAATTTAATTTCTTGATTCAAGATTCTGTTTATCATTATTTCAGTTAGATAGGCAATAAAGAAAAAATGTTAACAGCTTGAAAAATTACAGCTATAAAATTACCTCAACTAGGTTCTAAGTTCATATTTCTCTGTTTAAAGCAGATACTGGGTTTTAAGTTTTTGATGCCGTAATCTACTGAAAAGAGAAACAAGGTACTGAAAATACCAGGTGCAACACTGATTTTAGCTGTAGGGAATGGTGGTGGAATATAAGAACTCTCTGAGAATAATCTTTATTTTGAGCTATTTTCCCCAAGTCCTAGTATTCCGTCCTTCCTTATTGCACTTTTTTATTTCAGTTGTTTTCCTTACTTCTTGATTTTTTTAAGTTGTTTGTTGCTTTGTCATACTCAGGACTGAAGTTGTGGGACCATGCAACACTTCTGCGGGAGATGGCTTTTAGTTTTTAGCTGGAGGGGGAAGTGGGAAGGGTAGAACTGTGAGAAATGAGCTCACTGCTGAAATTTATAACCAGTTTATTATAAAATAAAGGCAACACAGTGCTGGGTGCATAGCGAATGTGCTAGAGGCACACCGTAACAACACGAGTTGAACTTACATAGATGGCAAACATACATATTCATAGATTAAAACGTACATATTCATATATTCCCCAGCACGCTCCCACCCCTCTCCATCAGGACTGAGACAAAACCTGCACTTTTGACCTGGCCAGTCTTTAGACATGTTGGTGCCTCACCTTTCTCTCACAATACAGTCCATAACCAACCAATCGGCCCAACAATCGAGGCCCAGGTCCCCAGTAATTCCCCTTGCAAAAGCCAAATATTCAAACCAATTTCTCACAATCCCTCCCCTTCTTTTTACTACATTTGGCTTGAGCCAGAATAACCTAACTTGGCAACAATTCTATAACAAGCAAAAGGATTCCAATTCCAACTTCCTGGTAAAAGGAATGGGATAACAACTAATGTTCCTTGCCTGAAAACATTTCCTCTTTTACTGTGCTAGGTACCATACACAGGGAGTGGGTATGGCATATATACCAATGTCTGGGTGACAACTCTCTCCTTCTGAGTGGTTAATCCTGGGAATTAGGAGTCCGGTTTGACTTGCAACTCCACTCACACGGCCTATGGGGTTGCTGCCCACAGCCATGGCTAGTCTAGATCTTCTTCGTGGCAATTACAGAGGTCTACCCGGTCTTGCCTCCTTCAATCCCCACCAATGCTCTGCTCGGACCATGTCTCCTTCCCTTGTCCAGGGGGCTGTACCAATTTCGAACCCCGACCTGTTTCCAGTTTGTGATGTTTTCAGGCAAGGACCATTACCATTGCTATTCTGATACTGGAACTAATCTCATGACCATCTTTATATCCTGCATTTGGGGTACCACAGTCCAGTCAGTGGGTGGATTCACCGGTCCTTTCAGCTGTCTGTATTGCAGTCTCTGTGGTCCCACTAGCTGAACACAGTTTTTGGTGCTTTCCTCTGTCCTGATCACTTCAAATTATAACCATCTAGTTGCAACTTATTAATACCAAACAACAGTTACAGAAATTGGTATAGATCAATGTTCCAACAAGCCAATTTGCATTTGATAATCAAGAAGTTAAAGTTTTTGAACCCACAGGAAACCTAATTCCATAACTACAATAGCATACATTTATAACCACACACACTCTCAGTACATAAGAAATCTAAACCTAACTCATTTTGAGTGAATAGTTGTCAAGCTTTTGTCACACCTATGCTTACATTCATCATAATCTAGCAAAAATGCATAGCAGGAAATCACAGTGCAGCAGAAAAATTACCATCACTTTTCTAAGTTTTAGTAGGCCTAATTACCAATTCAACCTGTTTACCATTAGTAATGTTGGAGGAGAATTTATCCACACCTGGGGACATGGTCTTCCAGTTCAGTCAGGATAAAATGCTCCTGGATTATAACAAATACCATTTACAACATTTACACTTTACCCATCCCCAATGACATCAAGTCCCAGGATGTTTTATACACAGAATGCAATGGGGGCTTTCCTTGATGTTTTCTTGCAATGAAATTCGATGTCACACGAGCTCCAGAGCCTTCAGACTGAGGTGTTCCAGGTGTTACATAATTCACACTGAAGCAAGTTTTGCTTTTTCTGTGCAGTCAGTCAGGCTCAGAGGCACACTCCTGAAGTGCTCCTTTTACTCACGACACATGTGTCCACCCTTGTTCTGCAGTATGGACAGCTGTATCTGTTGTTAGCAAAAACAAGAAAAGATCCTTCCCAGAGGGAAATTAGTGACTCTCCAAGTTTTTAACACTTTACCCCCAGCTTTAATTTTATAGATCGGGAATCCCCAAGGTGGGATCTGAGACAAGAACAAAATAAGAAGTTGCTTTCTGGCCTCCTCTACTAATAAGGCCGCTGCTACTAGAGCTTATGAGCAAATTGGTCATCACCTAGTTGCAGGATCTAATAACTTGGAACAATACCCAACAGGATTTTTATTTCCAGTCCAGTCCTGGGTCAACACCCCATATGCTGTTTGGTTAGATGTACTTACAAAAAAATAAAATTATTTGTCCATGTCAGGCAAATTTAAAACAGGGCATCAATCAACATTCTTTTGATTTTATCCAATCACTCATCTGGACTCCATTTTATATTATTATTATTGAAGGCTAATTCCTCATGTACCTTTTCTTACCCCTCTATCCATAATCGACAGTACCCCAGAAATCCGAGCAACTGCCTTATTTCTGGCTTTCCCTCACAGCAGTTACCAACATTCTAGCTATTGCCTTCTGCTTCTCTTCATCCCTCCTTACAAACACCTTCTGAGCTTCATGGAGTAATTCCTCTAAACCTCTGTCTTGCCAATCCTTGATCTTTTCCAATTTCTAATATCTGCCCATGATTTTGCCACAAACTGCGTTCTAAGAAGTATCACCCCAGTTGCAGAATTGGGATCTATTCCAGAATATATCTGTAAGCTTCTCTTTAATCTTACCATCCACTCCATAGGAGGCTTCCTCCAATGCTTGCTAGAGGCTTTATCAAAATTTCTGGGCACAGCTTCTTTAATTCCTTGTATTATTATAGTCCTTAGGTCACCCATATTCTGTCTCCCTAGGGGCTGCTGATGGTCCCACTGAGCATCTTGATTAGGCCATTTCTGGTCTCCTGGTGCCCCCCCCCGATTCTGCCTCTCCCGTATTCTCATGCCAGCCTGTCTGATCATGTTTCTTTCCTCTGCAATGAATAGGATACTCAAAATAGACTGCATCTCTTTCCAGTTATCTATATTGGGACCCAAAAGTTGGTCCAGCCTTTCAGCTGCACCTAGGGGATCATCTAACAGGGTACCCATCTCTTTCTTGAAACTGCAGACATATGATGCATTAAGAGGGACAGTGACAAATCCTATTCCTCCCCGATGCCCCCCCCCCCCCCCCAGGCACTTCCCTAAGTGGATCATTCCTAACACTGCTTCCTTGAGGTGGTGGTTGAGCAGGGAGGGGGCTGTCGGTTGCAGAGGACCACCGTTCAGGTTCTGGTAAGGTGGTGGTGAGTTATCCAGAAGTTCACATTTCTCCTTTTCCTTGTCTTTGTCCTTATCCTCAGTTGTTAATGTAAATATGGGAACAGGGGTAGGGCGTGAAGCCCTAATCCAGACAGCAGCATATTCAGCTTCTTCCTTACTAAAACACTTTTTACAATTCACATGATGGTTCAAATATTGGCAAATCCAATAAACCCTTTTATTTTTTTCCTTTGATTTTCCTTTTCTCAACTCGTCGTCATCCCAATACTGTAATATGATCCCTAACGCGCTCTCTGGGATGGGAATGGGAGGGAGTTCTGATGACTTGCTTTTCTTTTGTCCCATTCTCCTGATCACTGATCACTGACCGGGGATCAAAACCGAGCGGCAGCAGCTGGAAGCGCCGGCTCCGAGCCACTGGACACCAAACCACCAGATCTCCTGGCTACCACAATACAAATGCTACGTTCTTCCGCAGCGCCGGTGCCGCTCCCTGCGAATGACCGACCCCCTTCACTGTGCCAATCCCTTGCAAAGTCAAACCTCAAAAAAAACCTCACACGCCGCAGCCCAGGTCCCTGCCCTCCTGCGGAAGCCTGAAACCACGGAAAAAACCTTCCCGAACCAGGTCCCTCAAACCGAGGTCCCCCCCTAGAAACCGGGACGTCAAACCCGCGAGCGTAACCGCGCCACGGGCCCCCGCAGTTCAAGCCCCACAAGGAACCGACCGCAGGATACGAAAAACTCCCGAACCGGGTCCCCACCGCCGGAGCACCCGAAACCGGGACGTCAAACCCGCAAATGCCACCGCGATGCGGGCCCCCACGGCACAGGCCCCTCTAGAAACCGGACCGCAGGATACCAAAAACTCCCGACCGGGTCCCTCACCACCGGGGACACCGGGACGCAGCACGGGTCGCCCCATCCCTATGGACGGCCGGTCTCCGCAGCCCCTAGACCGTAGAAACAACGCCGCCCCTTCACAGCCCGAATTCTCCAGGGCTGTGAAGACCACCTGACTACCACCCAGAATCCTGGAACCCCCACGCACAGAGAAATTCCGGGACCCCGTAGCCAGGACCCCTACCCAGGCAAAACTCGCCGAACGGCCTGGATCCTATGCATCACCTGATTGACACGAATTATTACTCCATACATCACCCCTACAAATTCTTCAGAAAAAAAAAACCCAACTGACTATCCACAATCCACAATATCCCAACAATCCTTGCCTTGGGGCTTGAAGAGATGCAATTCCCCCTCCTTCCAACCCCAATTGCTCTTTCTCCCGAGACCAACAGGTTATCTACACCTAACCCCCCTCTATTTTCTTCACTAGCCCAGTCTTCTGGGTTAATCTCTGCCTCATCCTTAATGTTTTCCCAGAACTACCTTTATGTCCAATTGAACTATCTCTACCCTACCCCAATTCTAGCCTCAGCTCCAATTTAACATCCTTAGCTACCGGGACTTTAAACCTTTTCCCCCTTTGCCCCTAAAACTCGCTCTCCACACTCCTTCTAGGAACCTTGGTAACACGAGTAACCGTCCTTCTCCGACCTGACCCTGGCCACCTCCTGGGCCTGTTCCTTCGCCAGTCCCTGGTGGGTGTCCTGGATGGACAAAAAAGCCTCAAAATGGCTCTGAACCAGACAATGAGGCAGAAGCTAGTAGATCTGCTTCTTTGGGCTTGCCTGGACATGTTTCAGAGCCAGGATGAGCCAGGTGGGCGTGCTTTTGGCCACGTTTGGGAAGGCGGCTTTCTATAGGTTGCAATACCAGGGTTTACCCCTAGACCTGTGTTGCTCCTGGCCATTATTGTCTCAGGAAACCTATAAATATCAGCCCGAAGGGCCAGAGCTTTGTCTTGCCATTGTCCACGCTCTGGAAGGATCCACAAGCCTCGCTTGGAAGCTGAACTGTGTTCCAGTTTACCCAGACAAGACAGCAAAGACCCCTCACTATTCTCAGCGTTGTAAAGCCCAGAGGACAGATACTTGTCTTGCCGGGCCGAGAGGCGAAACCCCAGAGGAGCCGAGTCCCCGGGACAGTTTCGTTTGATTGGAGCAAGGAGCGAGCGCTGCTGCAAAAGGATCACAGCCGAGAAACCTCTCTACAAAGCTTTTGGCTACAAACCCTTTGGGAGCAAATCCTGTCTCAGCAATAAGCTGCAGACCCCAACAGAAAGGGAAACTCTGCTCCTGCAGCTTCCACGTGCATCTATTGCAGGTCTGTTGCCCTGGGGAGTTCTGGGTTCCCCCCCCTGCCCCATTGTGGGCAACCGCCGGCTTCATTGCCGAGGTTTCTTTTCTTTACAGTTCAAAGTGCTGTTTGTTGTTTCTGGATTTTTGTGCATGTTGTTTAAATTGTTAGTTGTTCCTGCTGGTGAGGTCTCTGTTCCACGACCGAAACCCCTCGAACCTGTAAATAGGTTTTCTTTAATATTTTTGGTGGGATTTTTGTGATTTAAAAAATTAATTTTTTTTAATTAATTGCTCCATTTATTGAACATTAATTTATCCTTTTATAGACCAAAAGAGTGGGCACGGCTCAGCCACTGTAGCTCTCCCCGCAACAGCTCCTGCTTCGCCCGCGTCTGTGCCAGTGCCTCGCCCGCCGCACTACTGCAGGTGCCGGTGCAAACACTGATAGTGGCCTCGCAGCCCCGACTGCTCTACATGCAGCCCCTGCCTGCCCTCTGCAGCGTCGCAGCCACGGCCCCGCTCCAGGCCTGCCCGGAGCCGATCCAACTCCCGTAGCAAGTGCCGGGTGCGGCCACGGCTGCGGCCGCACTCCCGGTTCATCCTCCAGCCGTGCCAGGCTGTGGCTCAGTTCTGCCTTGTCCTGGGCCAGCCAGGCCAGCCCTGCTGCCAGCTGGTGGCCAGGGCGTCCCGCAGCTGACCCTACGTTCAGCTCCTGGACCTACTGAATATTTTAACATTTCTTCTTGGGGTCCCACTTTTATAAAGTGGTTTCACTCTCTTTCCTTAAGCTTCTAAAAAAAACCCCTTAAGATCTCTCCCACAATCTACTTTTATCTCTAGGCCCTTCCTCCATTATAAAAAAACCTTAAGATCTCTCCCACAATCTACTTTTCTCCCTATGCCCTTTCTCCATTATCCTTTTTGCCTTATCCTTATCCAGCGTATTGTGCCTCCAATACTCTAACTGTAACCCCAGAGGACTGTCCGGGGGTATATCCCTGGGTACCCTTGTTGCTCCCATGTTTCCCGGGGCTGGTCTACACCTGACCCTTGCCCCATTTCCTGAGGTCCACGCTTTCTATCACCAATCGCTTCGTCCCTTCACTGGCCAAATCCCTCGCAAGATACTGGAAACGCAGTTAGAAGGACTCCGCACTCGCTTCGTGGATCCAGACTGACCAGCCCACGTCTCACGCACACACTCTCACTGACCTCAATACCCGCCCAACCAGACAATACTTACAGCCCTTTCCTTGCCCGGGACTTTGTGCACAAGAATTACAGGCAGCTGCAGCAACCGGGAGCTCCTTCCCTTGCCTTTATCTTATAATGTTGGCTGAATCATTTACCCGTGTTCCAAGAGGCTTCCAGGGGCCTCCTTCCGGGCCACCGAAATTGGCGGGGGCGCCCCCTTCTGAAGGGTCCTGAAAGCCGTAGACAGGGTAATCACATCGGGGTCACCAAATTGTGAGAAACGAGTTCACTGCTGAAATTTATAACCAGTTTATTATAAAATAAAGGCAACACAGTGCTGGGCGCATAGCGAATGTGCTAGAGGCGCACCGTAACAACACGAGTTGAACTTATATAGATGGCTAACATACATATTCATAGATTAAAATGTAAATATTCATATATTCCCCAGCACGCTCCCACCCCTCTCCACCAGGACTGAGAAAAAACCTGCACTTTTGACCTGGCCAGTCTTTAGACATGTTGGTGCCTCACCTTTCTCTCACAATACAGACCATAACCAACCAATCGGCCCAACAATCGAGGCCCAGGTCCCCAGTAATTCCCCTTGTGAAAGCCAAATATTCAAACCAATTTCTCACAGAACTAACAAAACCAACTGATTTGCCGATGTGCATTTTTTACAAGATGCATTTACAATTTATGGTCTTCACAACAAGTGAATTTTCTGCCTCATGGAGACATACATTACTGGGAAGTCTTCTCTTTGAGCATCTGTTTTGCCTACAGTACACTAGGAAAGAAAACACAGAATTCAAGCACTGCTGCTTTTGAGTCTGGTCATCTGCAGCATACTGACTAGCCTTCAACCCTTCGCTTCTGCACCTCACCAAGCAGAAGTGAACCTGAAAGAAAACCAAAATAAAATCAAAGGAGAACTTAAGGTACAAAGGTCAGTGCCAGAGGGATATCCTAAGCTCCAGCCCTGTTAGCTCTACCAATTTCTCTC
The DNA here is from genome assembly GCA_033816785.1 of Picus viridis. NCBI lineage: Eukaryota > Metazoa > Chordata > Aves > Piciformes > Picidae > Picus > Picus viridis. The sequence goes on from CM066606.1 coordinate 61,766,795, forward strand.
CCTGTTGTTTTGCCAATGTTTGTTAGTATAAACTATTGTGAAAGTATCAGTATGCCTTGTTAAGCTGTTTGGTACAGGCTGTTCTTTAGAGACTTCTTCAGAGTTACAGTGTTACTGGTAAAGATTAAATAAACACAGCATCCAGAGTTAGCCTGTGTACAAGAGTGATACACATCTCAGAAGCTGTGGCTGCTCAGTCATCTCTATTGGTTCATGAATGCATTGAAGGAAATCACATGCTGGCTAATGTGCATGTGTCAACAGGATTGCTTGTTTCCATTTAACTGTGATAGTATAGGACAACTTTACTAGAAATATTGATAGCTATACTTAAGCAACACCAAGGATTATGATAGAATGGTCATGGCAAAAAAGCATACAGAAGCCTTTCTGCATGTATTTCTTGATGTGTCCCTAAACAGATGTTAGATTTGCATCTTTAGTTCTCAGGGAACCAAGTGTGCATACTGCCACTGCAGTTTCTTATGGAGATTCCTGAACTACAAATCCCTGGAATCTAAGGGAGAATGCAAAGAATGTACTGCAATATGCTTGCCCATTCTTTCCTTGCCATTCACCAATTCATTGTTGTTTGGCCTTGTCAAAGTAATAACAACAGAGTAGTAAGACCTTTAGTCTATGCTTAATTTGCCTGTTCTTATGAGATTTCCTACAATTTGATGACAGTGATGTCTTACATTGCAATTTTAACTTCATAAAAGGCCATCATAAAAGGATTTTATGTATTTATTCACTAAGATTACATAAATATTTATTATTTGTCCTGTGGAAACAGTTGAGAACAATACATAATCCTAGTTCAACTACCCTAGGTAATCTTTGAATTATTAGCTTTTTTAAATGGTAGTCTTTCACCACAGAATCTGTTTAAATAATTGTGGTGAGTTAACACCCATTCTGAAGACAAAAAAAACCAAAGCAGGGTGGAGGGCTTGTGGGTACTTTGCCATCCCTGCAGGGTGTTTTCCCCCTGGGAAGCTGAGTCTGTTCCACTCCCCCCTCCCTGCCCAGTTAGGTGAACAGATCAAAGTCAGGTCTGTTCATGCTGCAGGGGTAGGGCCAGCCGCAGCGAGCGGGCGAGCCCAGCTCCCGAAACCCAAGAGGGTGAACGGGGACTCCAGCTGGAAAGCCGTTCTCAAGGGCCCTGAGGATGCGTTTATGGCTTTGTCTGCAAGAAACTGTTTGAATGCCCGAGGGGTGGAAGTGATTTTGATTCTGTACCGTGGCGGTAGAGATGGACAGAGCCCTGCTGTATACTGAGTGGCGGAGGTGGCGACTCTGCCCTGGCCACGCGCTCAGGCTGCGGTGGGGGCAGCTCAAATATTTTCCCCAATTTTCAGACAAGCTCCGAAAATGGTGCCTAGCACCTGGCTCCACCTCCTTTCTTCTCAGTTGGTAGGGCATGAGACTACGAGTGTTGAGAGAATGAGGGGGGATCATGTGGCTCAGTTGGTAGCACATAAGACCCTTAATGGGAAGGTCATGAGTTCAAGCCTGCAGTGGGCAGGAGTAGTTGTCTCTGGGCAGCAATGCCTTTCCTTTTTATACCCTAGATGGGCAGGGAGGGGGAGTGGAACAGACTCAGCTTCCCAGGGGGAAAACGCCCTGCAGAGATGGTAAGATGGTAAAGTACCTGCAAGCCCTCCACCCTGCTTTGGTTTTTTTTTGTTTTCAGAATGGGCATTAACCCACCACAATAATAAAATATCTCTTGGTCTCAATTTCATATATTTTGTGTAAGATTCTGCTGGAGACTAGTTCAAGTTATGACAACTCTCTCTGAACATGTGGAAGCATAAATGCTCATCTTTATCATTGAGAGGAATTAGCAAATATCTTTCTGTGTATTTTTGTGGAAGTGGAGAATGATCTTTACCAGCTCTGCCAAACAGAAAGGAAAAGAGATAGATAGTGGTCACTAAGCAATGACCAGTAAAACTGGTTATATTCTAATTAGCTGTGAACTAATTATGTTTTGTAAAGGTTATGTCAGACATACTTCCTGAATATATGCCCTTAATCTGCTTAGCACTGAAAGGCACTGCATAGGAGAGCAGTTTGTATTGAAGTAGCCCTTAAAGAGTCTTAACTCTGCTCATGTAAACACATCTGACCTTGAGAGTTAAGTTTGGCTGGTGTTCAAGTCCTTGAATTTAGTGCCTTATAGATATCTACTGTAGAAATTTCCGGTAAGAATTGCAAAGATTTTTTATCTTAGAATAGATTATAAAAAATTCATATAGCTTCATTGCTATCAACAAGTTAGTAGAGAATAAAATAGGATGAGCATGTACATTGTTTCTTATGCCTAACATGCCTGGAATTTCTGTTTTATACATCTGTACTAGTGACACAGGTACATCTATGCCAGTCCAAAGTTCAGAAGGAACACGAGTTCAGTTTGATCCTAAAGCACTTAATTGGTAGAAAACTGCTAGTATTTCTGGAGGAATATTGTAATTGCATAGTATGATTGTAGAATGTTGAGGCAACAACTTTTTGGGACAATGTAGAGTTTCAAAGACCTCCTAAAAGTGAAAACAGAAGCCATCAACATCAGAAAATGTCCAGTTCAGAAAAACTGCCAGCTTTCTCAAGATACAGTCTCGTGCTTTGCATTTTTCATTGTCTGGAGGAATTAGTATTTCTTTTATTTGTGTGGTTGGTTGGTTTTGCACCACACAGCAATTTGGAATTTGCCCCAAGGAGTAAATTACCACACTACACAGCGACTAAGGATGAGGAAAGGCTGAGGTACTCAATGCCTTCTTTGACTTAGTCTTCAATAGCTGAACTAGTTGTTTGCTGGGTAGCCAGCCCTCTGAGCTGTAACAGGGTTGGGAAACAGAAAGAGACCTCCATAACCCAAGAGGAAGTGGAGAGTGACCTGTTGAACCACCTAGACATACACAAGTCTGTGGGGCCAGTTGGGTTACCCAAGAGTGCTGAAGTGGTTGGCAGATGTGGTTAACAAGCCACTCTTCATGATTTATCACCAGGCCTGGCTAACAGACTGGATACTAGCACAAGAAGGGATGGAAGGAGGACCAGACAGCTACAGGCACATCAGTCTGACCTTGGTGCTATGGAAGGTCATGGAACAAATCATCTAGAGTACCACAATAACCATTTACAGGACAATCATTCAATCAGGCCCAGTACGTGTTTGACAGACCTTATCTGCTTCTATGACAAGGTGACCAGCTTGGTGGATGAGGGAAAAGCTAAGGATGTTGTTTACCTGGACTTCAGTAAAGTCTTTGATACTGTTTCCCACAACAGCCTCATGAAAAAAATGGCCAGTGCACCCTTAGCTAGTTCACCAATGACACCAAGCTGTGTGGTGCAGCTGACACGCTGGAGGGAAGAGATGTCATCCACAGTTTGCAGATGACACCAACTTAGGTGGGAGTATTCGTCTGCTGGAGGGCAGGAAGGCTTTTCAGAGGGACCTAGAGAATGGCTGGATTCATGAGCAGAGACCAATCACATGAGCTTCACCAATGCCAAGTGTCAGGTCCTGCACCTGGCCTGCAACATGCCCATGCAACTTTATGCTGGGGGCTGAGTGGCTGGAAAGCTGCTCAACAGAAAGGGGCCTGGGGGTGCAGGTTGCCAGATGGCTGAACATGAGCCAGCAGTGTGCCCATTTGGCCAAGACAGCCAACAAAATCCTTCCGTGCATCAGGAGCAGGGTGTCCAGCAGGAACAGAGAGGTAATTGTCCCGCTGTATGCAGCTCTGGTAAGGCCACGCCTTGAGTACTGTGTTCTGTTTGGGGCACTGCAGTACAAGAGACACATTATGATGCTGGAGCATGTCCAAAGAAGGGAACAAAGCTATTGAAGGGTCTTGAGAATAAGTCTTAAAAGGGAGGTTGTAGAGAGGTGAGTGTTGGTCTCTTCTCACAAATCACAACTGATAGGACAAGAGGAAATGGCATTGAGTTATGCCAGGGAAAGTTTCTGTCAGACACTAGGAAAAACTTCTGTACAACGTTGAAAAAAGGAAGCTGAAGGCTATCAAAAGAGATTTCAGGGCCTTGGGTCAATTGGTCAAAGGAGTGGGAATGCAGGTGGTGTTCTCTTCTATCCTTCCAATTGAAGGGATCAACCCAGAAAGACTGAGGAGGACTCCTCAGAACTCCTCTTGGCATCGATCCTGGTGCCTCCAACAGGACTTTGGGTTTTTTGATCATGGCTTGATTTACAAAAGGCCAGGGCTGTTGGCAACAAATAGGAATAGCCTATCCCACATGGGAAAAGGGTTTTGGAAAGGGAGTTGGCAGGGTGCATTGACAGGGCTTTAAACTAGATTTAGAGGGAAGAAGGGGATGAAACGAGTTTCTGCAGACAGGAGTCTGAGGATGGTAAGCTGGAGTCAGGGGTGAAACCAGCAGTCCGGCTGAAGTGCATGTACAATAATAATACAATACACCAGGTTGGAAGAGACCTTCAAGATCATCGCGTCCAACCCATCAACCAATCCAACCCACCCAACAACTAGACCATACAGCCAAGCACCCCATCAAGTCTTCTCCTGAACACCTCCAGTGAAGGTGACTCCACCACCTCCACGGGTAGCCGATTCCAATGGGCAATCACTCTCTCCGTGTAGAACTTCTTCCTAACATCATAAACCAGGTTGGAAAAGACCTTTGAGATCATCGAGCCCAACCTATCACCCAAAACCATCTAATCAACTAAACCATGGCACCAAGTGCCTCATCCAGTCTTTTCTTAAACACTTCCAGTGACGGCAACTAAACCACCTCCCTAGGTAGCCCATTCCAATGGCCAATAACTCCTTCTGTGAAGAACTTCTTCTTAACATCCAGCCTAAACCCACCCCCCACCAGCACAGCTTGAGACTGTGTTCTGTTGGTGGTTGCCTGGGAGAAGAGACCAACCCCCACCTGGCTACAACCTCTCTTCAGGTAGTTGTAGACAGCAAGAAGGTCTCCTCTGAGCCTCCTCTTCTCCAGGCTAAGCAACCCCAGCTCTGTCAACCTCTCCTCGTAGGGCTTGTGCTCCAGACCCCTCACCAGCTTTGTTGCCCTTCTCTGGACATGTTCCAGCAACTCAACATCTTTCCTAAAATGAGGGGTCCAGAACTGGACACAGTACACTAATGCACACAGTATGGGTAACAAAGGAGCTGCAAGCCTTGTTGCAGCAGGAGAGTTATGATGTAGTCACCATCACAGAAACGTGGTGGAATAAATCACATGACTGGAGTGCAGTAATTGATGGCTACAGGCTCTTCAGGAGAGACAGGTGAGGGAGAAGGAGTGGAGGGATGGCCCTGAACATGAGGGAGGCTCTAGATGCCATTGAACTAGAGATTAAGGATGATTATGTTGAGTGCCTGTGGGTGACTATTAGAGGGTAGGCCAAAGAGGCAGACACCCTGGTTGGAGTCTGTTATAGACCACCCAACCCGGATGAAGTGGAAGATGAATTATTCTAGAAGCAGCTGGAGGTAGTCTCACGATCACCAGCCCTTGTCCTTGTGGGCAACTTTAACCTGCCAGATAGCTGCTGGGAAGTTAACACAGCAGAGAGGAGGCAGTCTAGAAGGTTCTTGGAATGTATAGAGGACGTCTCCTTGTGGCCCCACTACCCAAAAAACAACAATGCTTAGATTTCCATTCTAATTTTCCATCTTCTCCAATCCGATCTGCAGAGTACCCACAGCAACCACCCTCTGCTACCTTTAATAATGTCCCAGTTTGAGGCAGATCCTCTCTTGCCTCCCACAGGAGAAAAAAAAAAAAAAAAAAAGACAAAAAGACTCACACAAACAGATTGCAGAAGTGATGGAAAGTTTAAATGGAAAAGCAGTGAATGTTTTACAGAGCGCTACAAGCACAGTGACAAAAAGGATCCCAAAGCATACAGAGTCCCTCACAGCATACCCAGAAGCCTCCCAGCATTTCCCTTCTCCCTACCTGAGGGTACACCCAAAAACCCCCAGGGCTCTTTCTTCCCCCACTCCACTGTTAGGCTAATCTCAGATGGCCAGATCTGAGATTAGCCTTCCCCCTTCTCCTCCTGGCATTAGGCCTAGCCAGGCCCAAGAGGCCTTGAGATAAATCCCCTTCCATTACCAGATAGGGAGCATCTCCCACAGGAGCAGTGAGGGAAGAAAGAGGAAGTGTGAGATCTCGCTGATAGATTTATAGGGAGCAGGGCACTATGGGAATGAAATGCACTATTTCCTGTGTCCACCCACTGGGCTGGACACTCAGGGCACCGGAGGTGTATCTTGTGTGGCAGCAGCAGGATGCACCCAGCCTAAGCTGCCACATACAGCTGCTGTGTGAGCCCACCAGAGGTGAGGCTTTGCTCAACCTACTCTTTAGAAATAGATAGAAATAGAGAAGGGCTGGTGGGAGATGTGGTCAGAGGCTGTCTGAGGTCCAGTGACCATGAAATAATAAAGTTTTCAATATGCAGTGAAGTTAGCAGGCACACCACCAAAGCCTCCACTCTGGACTTCCAGAGGGTGGACTTCAGGTTACTCAAGGAACTAACTCAGAAAGTACCTTTGGAAACAGCCCTTAATAACAAAGGGGTCCAGGAAGGCTGGACCTACTTCAAGAAAGAAATCTTGAAGGCTCAGGAACAGGCTGTGCTGATGTGCTGTGAAGATGAGCCGCTGGGGTAGACAGCCAGCCTGGATGGGCAACAAACTTCTGAATGAATTAAGGGGAAAAAAGAGGGTTGATCGCCTTTGGAAAAAAAGGAGAGATAACTCAGGAAATGTTTAAGGATGTTGCTAGGTCATATAGGAAAAAAAATTAGAGAGGCAGAAGCCCATTAGAACTTAGGCTGGCCACTTGTGATGGGTTAGGCAGCCCCCTCCAAACCCTCCCCACCACGGGCAGAATAAAACAACTCAAAACAAAACGGATTGCAAAAGTGATGGAAAGTTTAAAGGAAAAGCAGTGAATCTTTACAGAAAGCCAAAAGCAGAGTGACAAAAGAAATCCCAAAACAGTCCCAAGATGATCCCATCCCCACCTGGGGGTACATCCAAGACCCCCAGGGCTCCTTCTTCCCCCCTCCCCACTGCTAGGCTAGTCTCAGCTGGCCAGATCTGAGACTGCCCATCCCCCCGTGGCCTTGGGCCTAGCCAGGCCCATGGCCGGGAGACAACAACTCCCCCATTACCGGGCGACGGCGAGGAAGAAAGAGGAGGTGCTTAGGCCTCGCACTAGATCTTATAGTGGTGCAGAGAATTATGGTAGAAATACCCAATTTCCTGTGTCCACCCACTGGGCTGGACCTCTGGACACAGGAAGCAGGGGGCACCCAGCCCAAACTGCAACACCACTGCTATGAAGGACAATACTAAAAGGTTTTTATAAATGTATTCATGCCAAAAGGAGGGGCAAGGACAACCTCCACTCCTTAGTGAAAATGGAGGGGAACATAGTAATAAAAGATGAGGAAAAGGCAGAGGTACTTAATGCCTTCTTTGCATCAACTTTCAATAGTAGGATAGGTTGTCTTCAGGACAAGTGGCCTCCTGAGCTAGCAGATGGAGTCAGGAAGCAGAATAGTCTCCCCCATAACCCAGGAGGAAGCAGTTAGAGACCTGCTAAGCCACTTGGATCCCCACAAGTCCATGGGACAGGATGGGATCCACCCTAGGGTACTGAGAGCTGGTGGATGAGCTCACCGAGCTGCTCCCCAATGTTTTTGAACAGTCCTGGCTCACTGGAGAGGTCCCAGAAGACTGGAAGCTGGCCAACATGGTGCCCATCCACAAGAAGGGCCGGTTGGAAGAGCCAGGGAATTATAGGCCTGTCATCCTGACCTCAGTGCCAGGCAAGATTATGGAGCAGGTCATCTTGAGTGCAATCACTCAGCACTTACAGGATGGCCAAGGGATAAGGCCCAGTCAGCATGGATTTAGTAGGGGCAGGTCCTGCCTGACCAACCTGATCTCCTTCTGTGCTCAGGTGACCTTCTGGTGGATGTGGGGAGGCCTGTGGATGTAGTCCACCTGGACTTCAGCAAGGCCTTTGACACTGTCCCTTATAGCAAACTCCTGGCCAAGCTGGCAGCCCTTGGCTTGTACAGCAGCACTCTGCACTGGTTTAGGAACTGGCTGGAGGGCCAAGCCCAGAGAGTGGTGGTGAATCGTGCCACTTCCAGTAGGCAGCCAGTCACTAGTGGTGTTCCCCAAGGACCAGTGTTATGCCCCATGCTCTTCAATATCTTTACTGATAATCTGGATGAGGAAATAAGAGTCTGTCATCAGTAAGTTTACAGATGACACCAAGCTGGGGGCAGGTGTTGATCTGTTAGAGGGTAGGAGGGCTCTTCAGAGGGACCTTGACAGGCTGCACAGGTGGACAGATTCCAACAGCATGAGATTTAACACATCTAAGTGCCGGGTTCTGCACATTGGCCACAAGAACCCCATGCAGCACTGCAGGCTGGGGACAGAGTAGCTGGAGAGCAGCCATACAGAAAGGGATGGGCAGCTACTGGTTGACAGTAGGCTGAATATAAGCCAGCAGTGTGCCCAGGCAGCCAAGAAGGCAAATTGTGTCTTGGCCTGTATCAGGAATAGTGTGGCCAGCAGGAGCAAGGAGGTCATTGTGCCCCTGTACTCAGGACTGGTTAGGCCACGCCTTGAGTCCTGTGTCCAGTTCTGGGCTCCTCAATTCAAGAAAGATGTTGAGTTGCTGGAATGTGTCCAGAGAGGGGCAACAAAGCTGATGAGGGGTTTGGAGCACAAGCCCTACGAGGAGAGGTTGACAGAGCTGGGGTTGCTTAGCCTGGAGAAGAGGAGGCTCAGAGGAGACCTTCTTGCTGTCTACAACTACCTGAAGAGAGGTTGTAGCCAGGTGGGGGTTGGTCTCTTCTCCCAGGCAACCAGCACAGAATGAGAGGACACAGTCTCAAGTTGTGCAAGGAGAAATTCAGGCTTAATCTTAGAAGTTCTTCACATGTGCTGCCCAGGGAGTTGGTGGGGATGATGACCCTGGAGGTGTTTAATGAAAGACTGGCTGGGGCACTTACGGAATGGTCTAGCTGATTAGTTAGGGTTGGGTGATTGGTTGGACTTGTTGATCTTGGCAGTCTCTTCCAACCTGACTGATTCTGTGATTCTATGAGGGTACAGAGATTAAACCTTTTTATGCAACAGGAGGAGAAAAGCTAAAATTAGATCTGAGAAGTACAATGACTGGGTTGAGTGGCTGCACTTTGGGGAACTAAATGCTTTGGTGGAAGGCTTGAGACTGAATTATAGGTTGGGACATAAGCCTGAGGTTCAGTGGGGCATGCTTGCTGACATTTCACACAGGATAAGTATCATCCTTTCATAAAGTTCTCTATAATTTATGTTTTTTTGTTTTGCTGGAGGCGGGGTTGTTTGGTTGGGGTTTTTTTGTTGTTGTTGTTGTTGGGAATACAGTTCTCATAGCTCATTTTGAATCTTGCAATTTAGTTGTTGTACTAGGAAAACCAGAAGATGATGCCACACAATGTGCCTATACGAGAAGGCTGTTTGTGCAATTTCAGGATGATGTCTCATTTGTGAAAGCAGTATTAAAACACCATATCTGTCGCTGTAGGGATAGGGTAACAGCCAAAGCAACAAAGATAAAACACAAGCAGAGTATAGAGAAAGATGAAAGACTATGTTTATTCCAGCAAGCAACACATATTTGCATCTATGTTGTTAGTGTGACTGCATGTAATTGGTTAACAAACTCCTCTCAAGATTCGTATGGGTTAGTGATAGCATTGCGATAGTTACTTGTTAAGCTAGTCTTATGGTTTCTCATCTTCCAGCATCCAGTCCAGGGAGTTTCCAGCTTCTCATGAGAACACAGTGATGTTTTCAATACTGAACTCATCACCAGAGCTCTTCAGAAGGTCCACAGATTCATCACAATCCCACACAATTCCCCCTTTCTGTTTTTCTGCTACAAATGTCACTTTGATCATCTGCTGCAGCGCCCTTTGCAACAGATCAGTCAGGGAGGGCAGCATCAGTAATATCACAATCACAATTACCAAAATTAATCACCTGGTTTTAACAATCGAAATAAGCCAAAGAGAGAATCCCCATCCTTTAAACAGTCCTTCAAACTGTTGACAGCCATGACCCTGAACTAACAGCAAGAAGTCCATCACAGCCCTATTTTGCAAAGAAGCATGTTGAACAGAATCCACATCAAGCAATAGTTCTTTCAGGGCTAGAGAGGAAGCAATACCTTGTGTTGCTAACCAACATTCCAGTCTATTTAATGTACCTAGTGCCTTAGCTGCTGCCACACCTGGAGAGAGGACAGAGGCTATTACAACTTTTCCCCTCCCCCAGAAATCAATGCTGTCATCACAATCCTTCTCAAAGGCATGAACGTTATGCTTCTGCCTCTTTCTAAAGTGATTGAAAATATCAGATGCATTTGGTGTTAACATGGTCAGTCGACCAAGACTGCAAGGTCCTCCCCTCACCTGTGAGGGTAAGGCTGGCCAGGTTCTATCCCCACAAATAAGGAAAATACCTGCAGGCAAACAAGCAGGGTAAGAATGCAGTGACACTGTTATAAATGTAGTGCGATTACACCAGGCACTATAGTTTCTATGCTCCCTACCCGCTCAGGTAACATCCTGAACATTTGTGGCTTCATCCAATGTAGCATTAAACATAACACAATAATCCATTTTTACTAACCCTAACATATCAATTTCTTGAGGCTCTAATGCAGCCCTCAAAAGGCACTGGGTCCAGATGTTCCAACCCCTAGCCTTATATTCTAGTGTTAAATTAGTCTTTTCAAATCCTTCTTAACTAAAACCATGAAAGCTTTTAAGTCCTCCAAATATTTTGTTGAAATTCCATAAAAACTGTGTATAAAATGAACTCTTCAGATGTTCAATCTTCTTGGTAATATCCTTCCATCCGTTCACCAGAATGCCCACCAGGCAGGTGCTGAAAGGATTTATTGGTGTTGATACTGAGAGGCACAGCATATCTTGTTTCAGGGCGTTAGCAATCGTGACCCACAATTTCTTCTGTGGTTGCTTTGGAGTCTGCATAACTGTTGCAGCAGTGAGTGTCCAGAGGGTGATGAAAACGCTGGTCAAACCCATCTAGCTGGAAGACAACATGTTCCAGAATCTGTTGAGACACAAGAATACCCTTGTCCCCAGGACATGGAGCCCCTATAACAAGAGCGATATGGACATGCTGGAACGTGTCCAGAGAAGGGCCACGAGGATGATCAGAAGGCTGGAGCACCTCTCCTATGAGGACAGACTGAAGGAGTTGGGGCTGTTCAGTCTGGAGAAGAGAAGGCTCCGAGGTGACCTTATTGTGGCCTTGCAGTATCTGAAGGGGGCCTACAAGAAGGCTAGGGAGGGACTTTTCAGGATATCAGGTAGTGATAGAACTAGGGAGAATGGAATGAATCTGGAGGTGGGGAGATTCAGACTGGATGTGAGGAAGAAGTTCTTCACCATGAGAGTGGTGAAGCCCTGGAATGGGTTATCCAGGGAGGTGGTTGAGGCCCCATCCCTGGAGGTGTTTAAGACCAGGCTGGATGAGGCTCTGGCCAGCCTGATCTAGTGTGAGGTGGTCCCTTGCAACCCCGACTGATTCTGTGATTCTATGATTCTATGATTCTATGATTCTATGATTCTATATTAAATCACAAGGATCAGACCACTGACCTGTTTGCAGATGCTAAACCCTGACTTTAGCTCCTGAGGGCACCCCACTGGTGGTAGCTAATGAGCCAAAATGATTCATTATCGAGGTTCCTGAGAATCACCAGAAATCTGCAAGAAATTTAGAACATACATGGTTTTGTTCAATCGAGCTTCTGGAGGGTTCCTGCCATTCCCCCTTTTTGTTTTTGCAACAGTTGTTTTAATGTGCCGTGTGCACGTTCAACAATACCTTGTCCAGTGGGAGAATGAGGGATACCTGTAACATGACTTATACCCCATGATTGCAGAAATGAGTTAACCTTTGCAGATACATACTCTGGACCATTATCTGTTTTTATCTGAAGGGCAACTCCAGCAGTAGAAAAAGCTCACTTCCAATGATGAATAACATCTTTGGCAGTCTCTCCTGTGTGAGCAGTAGCAATGGTAACCGTGGAGAATGTATCAATAGACACATGAACAAATTTTAACCTGCCAAAGTCAGCAATGTGAGTAACATCTGTTTGCCAGATCTGGAGGGCTCATAACCCTCTAGGCTTAGTACCAGAATAGTGAGGAATATGCTGGCCCTGACAATCAGGACATGCAGCAACAATACCTCGAGCTTCAGCATTGGACAACTGAAATTGCCGGTTTTGAGCACAATAACCTTAATGAAAAAAATGATGAGAAGCTATTAACTGTTTTCTGATATTTGGAATTGGTCCCATTGCTACACCCGACACAAGTGCATCTGCTTTTGCATTCCCCTCCACCAAAAAACCTGGCAATCTTGCATGACTCTTAGTATGCAAAACATAATAAGGAGCATATAGTTTTTGAATCTCAGTCCATAATAGTTTTTAAATTCCCAAAAGCTTCTCCTGATTAAAATGGCCAAGGACAGCTTTATCTAAACATTGCGCTAACCCAGCCACATAGGCTGAATCAGTGATGATGTTTACAGGACAGGAAAATTGTTGAAACACCAAAATCACAGCCCTTTACTCTACAATCTGAAGAGAGCCTTCTTGGTATTCCATGCTGTTTTGCCATTGATTACCGTCGTATCACATGATAGCTGCTTTTCCTGGTTTTCCTGAGCTGTCAGTGAACACTGTGGGACCAAGCACAGGGTTAGATTGACTTAACTGTTTTTGTGCAAATAGAATTTGTCCACCCATTTTTATTAATGGATGGGAAGGCAGATGATAGCCAATTTGACCTGTATAATCTGCCATTACTGCTTGTAGTGCTGAACGGTTTGCAAAGCACCGTTCAAAATATTCACTTTGCACTGCTATCACAATTTTTTCTGGATCCCTTGCCAACAATTCTACACAGTGAGCTCTTGTTTTCATAATGATCTGAGCCAAAAGCTCAAACAGGCCAGGAGCACTTTTCTTGGTTTTAAAAAGTAAAAATGCCGATTCTAAACCATGAAGAGGATCCAAATTCCAAATCCAAATTCCAATGTTTTGCCAATCCAAATTCCACTGTGCAAGCATTGCAAAAGGTATCTGATCATCTATTAAAACAAACACCTGAATGGATACAGCCAAATCAATTCTCCATACATGCTTTTTGTGGATGGCTTGTTCTACTTCTTCAATTACGTGCTTTGCTTCTGGAGTTAGAACTCGTGGTGCAGAAATGTCTGAATCCCCTGTTAGTAGTTCTAAGAGTGGCTGCAATGTAGAGGATGTCAACCCTAGAAGAGGTTGCACCCAATTAATCATTCCTGATAATTTGTGGACATCATTCAAGGTTTTTACATTTATCTACAACTGAATTGGTTGTGGCATTACTGTTTGATCTAATACTTTCATGCCCAGGTACAGCCACGGCTGCTGATGTTATATTTTTTTCTGGGGCAATCACTAATCCATAATTTTGTAGTGATTTTTGCACCTCAGTTTCCATTTCAGCTAGCATTGTTTGCGAAGGAGCTGCTAATAAGATGTCATCCGTATAGTGATAACAGTAGCCTAATGGAAACACAGCCTGAACAGGACTTAAAGCCTTTGCCACAAACCACTGACAGATAGTTGGTGAGTTTTTCATACCTTGAGGTAAAACTTTGTACTGATACCTTTTGGTTGGTTCACTGTTGTTCACCGAGGGCACCATGAATGCAATTTTCTTTGTGTCCTGTTTAGCAAGAGGAATAGTAAAGAAACAATCTTTCAGATCTATTATTACAATTTCCCATTGCATTGGTATCATGGTTGGTGACAGCCCTGGTTGCAAAACCCCCATAGTAGCTATCACCTCATTGATTTTTCTCAGATCATGTAACAAATGCCATTTTCCTTATTTCTTTTTTATCACAAACACAAGTGTGTTCCAAGGGCTGTGTGAAGTTTCTATGTGTCCCCCAGCTAACTGTTCTTCAAATAGACGGTGCAGGGCAGTGAGCTTTTCATGTTTGAGGGGCCATTGGTCCAACCAGACAGGCTTTTCTGTTAGCCATGTTAATGCCAGTGTGGGTTGTGTCATGCTCTGCATCACAATGACCCCTAGCAAAAATCCGTCATGATTTTCACTCCCCACTGCCCCAGTGTCTTCTCCATAAATTAAGGGCTGCTGTGGCCACATATGGTCTAAGAGTAGCTTTTTGTCCCTCAGGGTTGGTGATTACAACAGGTTTAGCACTCATAAAACTGTTAGCAACTCCATCAAGTCCTACCACACTCATGTTGTTCGATACCAGTGGCCAGGCAATAGGCCAGTTACACTGCGCAATGATGGTAATATCTGCTCCTGTATCGAGTAGTCCTGTGACTCATATCTGTGCAGGAGTAGCATGGTCCATGGAGAGCACGCAGGTCATTTGTGGTCTCTTCTCAGTAATTGTCTGAGACCAAAACACAGATGGTGGTCCCATCCATCTAGATCCTTTGTTGCCATGGATAGTCTGTTCTGTTCTAGAAACATGACTCAGAAAAGGTACAAGTTGAGCAATTTGAGTCCCTTTAGGAATTGTTACAGGTGGTGTTGCAGTGGATATTAAAGCACATATTTGCCCAACATAAGCAGCATCAATTACCCTTACGTGTATGTCTATTCTTTGAAGGGTGCCACTTGATCATCCTATTAATAAAGCACTGAGCCTGTTACCAGTTGGCCCCCACGCATCTAAAGGCACCTTGTGCGTCTTTGTGTCTGAAATATTATTATATCAGCTGTGGATACATCCATCCCTGCTGATTCCCTTGTGCTGGCTGATAGTTTGTTGCACAAGGTTGGACCTGTTGAGCTGGATATGCCCCGGTCGGAAACTGACTGCCGACATTGCGGGGTATTTGTGTCATCACGTGCCCTTTCACATTCTTTTTCCCATTTCCTTGCAAAAGCTGACCACTTACATGAAATTTAGATTTGCAGTGTTTGGCATAATGACCAGATTTACCACAAAGAGCACAAGAATAATTTTTCAAGTTAACTCCCAGCTGTGCTTTTACTTGCTTACAATTAGCTTTCACATGTCCCTCTTTCCCACAGCTGAAACACCTTACTGGGCCTCCTGATTTCAAGGCAGCCGCAAGTGCAGTCATCTTAAAATCAGTGCTGCCGACTTTTGAACAGGCCACTACCATGTCAGCTGGTTCACCTGGCAACGCTTCAGTAGTTTTTGGCAGTCAGCATTTGCATTGTCTTTCACTAACTGCAGACACAAAATTTGCCTGAGATTTTCATTGTTGACCTGTTTCTCAATAGCAGCAGAAACCCTTTCCACAAACTGCAGAAATGGTTCATTAGGCTCCTGTTTAATAATTGTATATCGAGGACGTGGAGATGCAACCTCCATCATCTTTCGAATTGCAGACATGCCTATTTTTTGACTCTGTTCCAGTACATAAGGCTGCCAGTGAGCTTGTGTGTTAGGATTAGAAAACACAGGTCCTGTGCCCATGAAAGCATCTGCCCCCACACCTCACAGAATGTCATTTTGATCCCTCTGCATGTCTTGTATTGCAGCCTTTTCAGCTAATTTTTTCCAGTTAGTTTCAAATACTCAAAACTGAACAGGCTGAAAAATTATCTGCACAAGGTGATGAATATCAAATGGACAACACCAAATCAGTGTCTATAATATGCAAAAGCTGCATAGTTTCACTTGAACTGACACCATACTTTGCTACTATGGATTATCTTGCTGCCCCGATCCCGGAGCTGCTTTTTCCACAGGGAAAGACATAGGATCATCTGAAACACCCATAGGAGAAGACTTCTCTGTTTTAACAGACGTACGTGGTGCATCCAAGATTTCCACTAAATCCCAGTCACCCACAGCAACAGCCTTCTGATGAGCTTGCTGCCAAAATCTCACTCCGTTACACAGAGTAACAGTCACACTACAGGGAGGCAAGGTCCAAGGTGCAGACTGACACCCACCCCCTCTCGGTTCTCAACAGTCTTTCGTGCGGCCACAGTCACACTATGTTTTACAGTTTCCCCCTCACTCTCATCCTTGCTATCAGATGGCAGAGAGGGTAATTGCTGTTGTAAAGGCACTTGCTGGTGTGAAGTCTGTAGATTGTTATGCTTATTACATTCCTCCTTTTTCACATGTTCTTTCAGCTTCTCTCTGGGAGATTGATAAAACAGTGGGATTTTTGCAAATCTTTGGGACTTTTCCAATTCATAGGGAACTTAAGTTGATCATTAGAGAGAGCTGCTTCTCAGAAGCACTTGTTATGTGTTGCGCTGTTGAATCTACTCCTGAGCAGCCAAACGAGGCGGGGCTAGAAGGTGCGGACAGTGCTGGCATGTCCTCCACTGATTTATTCATCTCCCCCATAGACAAGTCAATCCTTTTCTCTTTCAATTCCCCATCATTTCCTCCTCTTTCTTCTCCCGCTCCTGCTTAAGATCTTTTAGTGCGTCACAAAGCAGGCGCCAGGTAATGGCCATATCAACCAGTTCCTTGTCTCCTTTTGACATAGTGTCCCACAAATAACTACCTAGCTTGTGCCAGGGAGTAATGCTGGAAGCTGTAACTGAGGAAGCCTCAAAACTGTGCTGCTTGCCCCATATGAGTAATTTTCTTCAGTCAAAATCTTTAACTTCTAGACCCCTATGTTTCAATAACGATTTCCAGGTTCCAAGGACTAAGTCCTCGTCCTTTGTTAATTCCTTACCCATTATGTTCCCAACAGCTCACCTACCTCACCCAGGCAGGTGTCAAAGTTCAGGTCTGGACCAAAAGGCAGTATCCCCACTGCTCTCAGCTACACTGGGCTCTGTCACTGCTGCTGCACCTGCTGCCCAAACGTCCTCAACTCACTTCTTAGATCACGTGTCGGGGGTCACCATTTGTCACTGTAGGGATAGGGTGACAGCCAAAGCGACAAAGATAAAGCAAATGCAGAATATTGAGAAAGACAAAAGACTCCATTTATTCCAGCAAGCAACAGGTGTTTGTATCTATGTTGTTAGTGTGGCTGCATGTGATTGGTTAACAAGCTCCTCTCAAGATTCTTAGGGGTTAGTGATAGCATTGCTATAGTTGCTTGTTAAGCTAGTCCAGGTGGCCTCCTATCTTACCTTGTGTTTTCTCATCCTCCAACATCCAGTCCAGGGAGTTTCCAGCTTCTCATGGGAAGACAATGATATTTTCAATACTGAACTCCTCACCAGACCTCTTCAGAAGGCCCAGAGATTCATCACAGTCCCCCACATATATTCTTGAAAAAAGTCAGAGAAAGCTGGGAAATTTTTGCCCATTTCCCCATGTTGTCATCAGGTCTGCTGAAATGGGCTGAAACAGTAAAGCAGGTGCTTCAGAAGACAAAGTCCCTTTCAGCAGGGCACATAAAAAGAAAACCAGAGTAGAAGACAGAAAATGTAGCATCTAGCAAACTACATTGGAATGATGTTGGAATCCCACAGTAGTCTGTGTAAAGTAGATCATTTGTGTATGATTTGGAGAAGGGATACACATACAGATGATAAAATTTTGTAATCAGACTAAATAATTCAGTTCACTGTTGATAGCAAATATGAACCTGACAAATAACAGTTGTGTTGATCATCAGTCTCAAGGAGGCAACAGAATGCACTCGTCAGGTGTGCAGAGGACAACAAATTGGAGGACAGGTTGATAGACTCAGCAATGGGGCTGGCATTCAGAGCCACCTAAGCAGTCAGGAGAAATGTGCTGAAAGGAACCTTATAAAATTAAACAAGGACAAATCAAATGCCCCTGGCAATAAGACAGGTTGGGCACTGGCAGCCTGGGGAACAGCTCTGTGGAAAGGACCTGGGCATCTTGATGGAAAGCAAGCTGTGGATGAGCTGGCAGTGTGCCCTGGCAGCAAAAAAATGCCAAGAGCATCCTGAGCTGTATGAACTGGAGCATGATGTATGAACAGCAGTAGACGAGGGAAATTTTTATAACGGGATACTCAGAAGACCACATTTACAATACTGTAAATTCACCCCCCTATACAGTAAAGACAGCAGTAAATTGGAACAGGTTTAGCAGAGTGACATCCAGATGCTTAGGGTTCTGGAGCACCTGACCTGTGAGGAGAAGCTGAAGGAGCTGATACATTTAGTCTGGACAAGGGTAGGCTTTCAGAAAGATCTTCAGGCAGTCTTACTGCACCTACAAGGACACTGCCAAGACAGACCAGCTGTACACAGTGGTGTATGGGACCAAGATGAGCAATAATGGATATGAGAGGTTCAGACTGCAAGAAAGAAAAACACTTTCACTGTGAGGACTTGGAGCCAGTTGCCTATGCAATCTCCAAAATAAATAATATTCACTATTATGAGCTGTAAATGAGCTATTGCCACTTAAGAAAAGAGACCTGGGTAATACCATAATTAGGTTTCTGAAAACATTCACTGCACAGCTGTAGTCAGAAAATAAGCAAGAATTATTAAGATCATAACAAATGGAAAACATTATGTCATTTTCCAGAGTTGTGGTGATATGCCAATCTCTAATTTTGCATATAATTTTGGATTAAGTCAATGTAATAAATTGTATATTTTTATATGTTGTATATTTAATATTTCCTGGCAGTGATATCTTCAAACACTGATGGAACTTATTTACCAAGTATATTTACAGGTTCTGTTATTTGGTTGTGAGTTATTAATTTCACATATGAAGACAGTTAAACAGTTCAAGCACAGATCTAAGAATTTCCAATACAGCAATCCAAATTGGAAATAAAGATTCTGTGATCTGCAGTTTCCCACAAATGGGATTCTGTGGCAAATTAGCCGGGGACTCACGGCTTGCTCCTCTGTCTGGTATCTTCCCAGATGCTGTGGCTATAATTCAAGAAGCCCTTGCCCTGAACTGGGCTAAGGTCCTCTCTCTTCTTTTATGCCAAATTCACAGTCTGGAACTTCCCTTGATTCGGAGAGGACTGGGGGCTCTCTCTCTCTTGTGTGCTCCATTACTGGGCTGTAGCTTTTCCATGGATTAGGGAATGTTTTGGGGATCGACCCTTTAGGACAGTCAAAGAAGGATAAATCTGGGTGAAGCATTGTGCAGAAAAGATATGAACAGATGGGATGGTCAACCAACTGCTAATCTTTTCAGGAGACTGAGGGAACTGCAAAGTGGCAGAACCCGAGGTAGCAATACCAGAAGGGTAGCTGTTACTTCTACGGTTCCCCAGGACAACTCTAATAGCTCCAACAGTGGCTCCAGTTCTAACACTGTGCCATGTGCTCATTGCACATGTGGGCATGTTCCCCATAACTAGGGGTGCCCTGCCTCCTGCCAGGGGGAGGAGAGGGGTAACGGAGATAACAGAATCTAATGGGATGTGTACATCCAGTGGCCTGGCACTTCACAATTTCAGAAGTACAGGGCCTTGGTTGACACAGGGGCTCAGTGCACCATAATGCCATCAAATTATCAGGGATCAGAGGCTATAACTATTCTGGGAGTCACTGGTGGATCTCAAGAGTTAACTAAGGTGGAGGTTGATATAAGTTTAACTGGTAAACAGTGGAGGAAGCATACAGTTGTGACCGGACCTGACGCACCTTGTATTTTGGGAATTGATTTTCTGAGAGAAGGGTGTTTCAAAGACCTTAAAGGTTACAAATGGGCTTTTGGAGTAGCATCTGTAGAAATTGATGGACAAAAGCTGAAGCTGTCTGTTAGACCTGAGCTTTCTGATGAATCTGCAGTTGTGGGACAACACAAGATTCAGGACATTAAATTGCCGGTTGCTTCTCAGACTGTGCATCACAGACAATACAGAACCAACCGTGACTCTTTGTTGCCCATTCAGAATCTGATTCGTCAGTTGGAGAGTCAGAAAGTCATCAGCAAAACTCATTCACCTTTCAACAGTCCAGTGTGGCCTGTGCGAAAGCCAAATGGAGATTGGCGTCTGACAGTCGACTACCGAGCCCTGAATGAAGCAACTCCGCCTATAAGTGCAGCAGTACCAGACATGATGGAACTGCAATATGAGCTGGAATCCAAAGAGGCCAAATGGTATGCTACCATAGACATTGCTAATGCCTTCTTCTCTATTCCCATAGCAGAGGAATGCAGGCCTCAGTTTGCTTTCACCTGGAGAGGAATCCAGTACACCTTCAACAGATTGCCAATGGGCTGGATCCACAGCTCAAGCATCTGTCATGCAGTGATCCATGATGCTCTGGAGGAAGGTGGTGCTCCAGAACACATCCAGTTCATCGATGACATCATCATCTGGGGTAAAACTGCTGAGGAAGTCTTCGAGAAAGGTAACAAAATCATTGACATTCTTCTGACTGCAGGTTTTGCCATCAAGCGAGACAAGGTGAAAGGACCTACCAGAGAGATCCAGTTTCTGGGAGTGCGGTGGCAGGATGGACGCCGATACATTCCAGTGGATGTGGTAAATAGAGTCTCTACCATGGCAAATCCCATGAACAAGCAAGAAACTCTACGTTTCTTGGGGATAGTGGGATTTTGGAGACTGCACATTCCTGGATACAGTCAGATTGTGAAACCTCTGTATGATGTGACTCGAAAGAGAAACCATTTCCACTGGGGACTTGAACAACAAGCAGCCTTTGATCAGATAAAGCAAGAGGTAGTGCAAGCATTTGGTCTGGGACCTGTCCGAGATGGTCCAGACATTAAGAACATTTTGTACACGGCTGCAAGTGACAATGGTCCAACCTGGTGCTTGTGGCAAAGAGCTCCAGGTGAGACACGTGGACGACCTCTTGGTTTCTGGAGTCGAGGTTACAGAGGTTCAGAGGCTAATTATACTCCAACGGAGAAAGGGATTCTAGCTGCCTATGAAGGAGTAAAAGCAGCTTCTGAAGTAATTGGAACTGAATCACAACTTCTCTTAGCTCCCAGATTACCAGTTTTGAATTGGATGTTCAAAGGCAACGGTTCCACACCACATCATGCAACAGATTCCACCTGGTCTAAGTGGATGGCTCTGATAACACAGAGAGCTCGAATGGGAAATCTTGAAAGACCTGGTCTAGTGGAGGTGATCTCAAGTTGGCCTGAAGGTACCAACTGTACCAAACCTCCAGAGGAGAGAGTAGCTCGTGCCGAGGAAGCTCCTCCTTACAATGACCTATCTGATGATGAAAAGAAATATGCTTTGTTCACAGACGGTTCCTGTCGTCTTGTCGGGAACAAGCGAAGGTGGAAGTCTGCAGTGTGGAGTCCAACACGCCGAGTTGCAGAAGCAAAGGATGGAGAAGGAGAATCCAGCCAGTTTGGAGAGGTAAAAGCTGTCCAGCTAGCTCTCAACGTAGCTGAACGTGAGAGATGGCCAAAGTTTTATCTCTACACCGACTCATGGATGGTAGCCAATGCTCTGTGGGGTTGGCTAAAGAACTGGAAAAAAGAATGGTTGGCAGAGAAAGGGAAAGCCCATTTGGGCAGCTGACCTATGGCAGGACACTGCTGATCGAATCGAGAGAATTCCAGTGAAGGTGAGACACATCGATGCTCACATTCCTAAGAGCAGAGCCACTGAGGAACAGCAACACAACCATCAAGCAGTTCTAGCTGCAAGAGTTTCTCCAGTAGATATGGACTCTGATCTTGATCTCGACTGGAAACACCGAGGTGAGATATTCTTAGCTCGGTGGGCTCATGATTCGTCAGGATATCAAGGCAGAGATGCAACATACCAGTGGGCACGTGACAGATCCATAGACATTTCCATGGATGCTATCACACAAGTCATCCATGACTGTGACATTTGTGCTGCTATTAAGCAGGCAAAACGACTTAAGCCCTTATGGTATGGTGACAGATGGTCCAAGTACACGTA
Source organism: Picus viridis (assembly GCA_033816785.1). Classification (NCBI taxonomy): domain Eukaryota; kingdom Metazoa; phylum Chordata; class Aves; order Piciformes; family Picidae; genus Picus; species Picus viridis. The sequence continues at coordinate 61,788,773 of CM066606.1, forward strand.
TGGTGAAGCTTGGCAAGTGACTACATCACTCTACCACGTTCTCGTTCTGGTAAGCAGTATGTGCTTACTATGGTAGAGGCGAACACTGGATGGTTGGAAACTTATCCGGTACCACATGCAACTGCACGCAACACCATTCTTGGTCTGGAGAGACAAATCCTGTGGAGACACGGAACTCCAGAGAGGATTGAGTCAGACAACGGAACTCACTTCAAAAACAACCTTGTAAAGAGCTGGGCCAAAGAGCACGGCATCGAGTGGATATTCCACATCCCCTACTATGCACCAGATGCAGGGAAGATTGAACGCTACAACGGTTTGTTGAAGACCACTCTTAAAGCCATGGGGGGTGGATCTTTGAAAAACTGGGAAAAGCATTTAGCACAAGCAACCTGGCTGGTAAATAGTAGAGGTTCAGTGAACCGAGCTGGACCTGCACACTCAGATCTGCTACAGAAAGTAGAAGGTGATAGAGTTCCTGTTGTTAAAGAAAAGAATCTGTTAGGTAAAACTGTTTGGGTATTTTCTCCCTCAGGAGAGGCTAAACCTGTCTGAGGGGTGGTCTCAGCTGAAGGTCCAGGTCACACTTATTGGGTAATGCAAGAGAATGGTGAAATTCAGTGTATTCCACAAAGAGATTTGACTTTAGCTGAAAGAGGTTAATTTCAGAGTGTTGTACAGCTACATCACACCCAAAGGAAGAATCCCTGAGGAATCCATGGTGCACGAACCCTGAGAACCCTGAGAGCCCTGAGTCAACTGAGAGTCCCTGTTTCCCTGTTTCCCTGTTTTCCCTTTTCTTCGCTTCGTCTGCGAAGAGACAAACTGTTTTCCATTTTTCTTGTTTCTTGGACTTCTGAATCATCTACACCTGAGAATAGCCGGAATGGACTATGACCTTTACTTACAAACTGTGGATGTTGTTTTAGATTGGATGGACAGTATGAACAGCCAATGAAATTGTTTAGCAGGGGTGGATTGTGACCGGTTTAGGCTGTGCCTTTAAGAAAGAGACACTTTCTGAACACTCTGGGTGAATATTTTGATATTAGAATGAAAACAATGATATGCTAATTCAATTTCATTGGTGGAACCCGGCTGTAAATTTTTGTTTAGTCTTTCAGTAGGGGAGGGTAGTCAGCAGTCGTCTTCTTCTTCCCCTGTGCTGTGAGCTGGCTCGTTTCTCTCTACGATTCCTTCTAACCAGATAAGAAAACTAACTTTTTGCATTCGCTTTGAGCTTTAACAAAGTTTTCCCCTTTTAATTACCTTCCTTTCTCTCTCTCTCTAACCCTTTTGGGAAAAAGGGGAGGTAGGGAGGGAGAAGGGAGCGGCAGGCCGAACCCCCCTGGCCACAGGGGGGGGTTGGGGAAAGGTTTCCTGTATTACATACTTTGCTGTATATTTCTGTATATATTGTAAATATTGTATATTTTTGTACATATTCATTGCATTCCATATCTGCTTGTAAAATACAGCTTTCATCTGCTTCTCCGGCTGAGTTAGCTGTGGAATTCTTTTTTGTGTGGGGGGAACCTTCCTACTCCACCACACATGCACAAAAATCCAGAAACAACAAACAGCACTTTGAACTGTAAAGAAAAGAAACTTCGGCAATGCAGCCTGCGGTTGCCCACAACGGGGCGGGGGGTGGAACCCAGAACTCCCCAGGGCAACAGACCTGCCATAGATGCACGTGGAAGCTGCAGGAGCAGTTTCCCTTTCTGTTGGGGTCTGCAGCTTATTGCTGAGACAGGATTTGCTCCCAAAGGGTTTGTAGCCAAAAGCTTTGTAGAGAGGTTTCTCGGCTGTGGTCCTTTTGCAGCAGCGCTCGCTCCTTGCTCCAATCAAATGAAACTGTCCCGGGGACTCAGCTCCTCTGGGGTTTCGCCTCTCGGCCCGGCAAGACAAGTATCTGTCCTCTGGGCTTTACAACGCTGAGAATAGCGAGGGGTCTTTGCTGTCTTGTCTGGGTAAACTGGAACACAGTTCAGCTTCTAAGCGAGGCTTGTGGTTCCTTCCAGAGCGTGGACAATGGCAAGACAAAGCTCTGGCCCTTCGGGCTGATATTTATAGGTTTCCCGAGACAATAATGGCCAGGATCAACACAGGTCTAGGGGTAAACCCTGGTATTGCAACCTATAGAAAGCCGCCTTCCCAAACGTGGCCAAAAGCACACCCACCTGGCTCATCCTGGCTCTGAAACATGTCCAGGCAAGCCCAAAGAAGCAGATCTACTAGCTTCTGCCTCATTGTCTGGTTCAGAGCCATTTTGAGGCTTTTTTGTCCATCCAGGACAAGGTGTTGATCTGTTAGAGGGTAGAAGAACTCTACAGAGGGACCTTGACAGGCTGCACAGGTGGGCACAGTCCAACAGCATGAGATTTAACACATCTGAGTGCCAGGTTCTACACACTGACCACAACAACCCCATGCAGTGCTAGAGCCTGAGATCAGAGTGGCTGGAGAGTGGCCAGGCAGAGAGGGACCTGGGGGTATTGGTCAATAGCAGGCTGAACAGTAGGCCAGCAGTGTGCCTAGGTGGCCAAGAAGGCCAATGGCATCCTGTCCTGGGTCAGGAATAGTGTGGCCAGCAGGAGCAGGGAAGTCATTGTGCCCCTTTACTCAGCACTGGTTAGGCCACACCTGGAGTACTGTGCCCAGTTCTGGGCCTCTCAGTTTATGAAAGATGTTGAGTTGCTGGAACATGTCCAGAGAAGGGCAACAAAGCTGGTGAGTGGTTTGGAGCTCAAGCCCTATGAGGAGAGGCTGAGGGAGATGAAGTTGCTTAGTCTGGGGAAGAGGAGGTTCAGAGCTGGCCTTATTGCTGTCTACAACTACCTGAAAGGAGGTTGTAGCCAGGTGGGGGTTGGTCTCTTCCTCCCAAGCAAACAGCACCAGAACAAGAGGATACAGTCTCAGGCTGCACCAGGGGAGGGTTAGGCTCGAGGTGAGGAAGAAGTTTCTCATAGAAAGAGTGATTTGCCATTGGAATGGTCTGCCCAGGGAGGTGGTGGAGTCACCATCACTGGAAGTGTTTAAGAAGAAGAGACTGGATGGGGTGCTTGGTGCCATGGTTTAGTTGATTAGATGGTGTTGAGTGATAGGTTGGACTTAATGAGCTTGAAGGTCATTTCCAACCTGGTTATTTCTCTTCTCTTCTATTCTATTCTATTTAAACTTGCAGCCTAGTTCTCCAAAGGACCTTGCAGTTGTGCTTGGTTCTGAAAGATATACAATCAAGTGGTTTTGACCTCTATGAAAATGATCTTCTTCTAGTCATGAAAATTCTGTTTATTATCATCATCTGATGGGGCAGAGTGTAGTCTCAGTAAGTTTGCAGATAACATAAAACTAGGAGGAATGGCTGCTGCACCAGAGGGTTGTGTGGCCATCCAGTGGGACCTTAACAGGCCAGAGAAATGGACTGAAAAGAACATAGAATCATAGAATCATAGAATCATAGAATCAGTCAGGGTTGGAAGGGACCACAAGGATCATCTAGTTCCAACCCCCGCCATGGGCAGGGACACCCTACACTAGATCAGGCTGGCCAGAGCCTCGTCCAGCCTGGTCTTAAACACCTCCAGGGACGGGGCCTCAACCACCTCCCTGGATAAACCATTCCATGGCTTCACCACTCTCATGGTGAAGAACTTCTTCCTCACATCTAGCCTGAATCTCCCTATTTCCAGCTTCATTCCATTCCCCCTAGTCCTATCACTACCTGAGATCCTGAGAAGTCCCTCCCCAGTCTTCTTGTAGGCCCCCTTCAGATACTGGAAGGCCACAATGAGGTCACCTCGGAGCCTTCTCTTCTCCAAACTGAACAGCCCCAACTCCTTCAGTCTGTCCTCATAGGAGAGGTGCTCCAGCCCTCTGATCATCCTTGTGGCCCTTCTCTGGACACGCTCCAGCACATCCACATCCCTCCTGTAATAGGGGCTCCAGAACTGGACGCGTCATGTAATTTAATAAGAAGTGCAATGTCTTGCACCCAGGGACAGATTTATGCCCAACACATGTTGGCAGTCACCCAGCTGGAAAGCAGCTCTGCATAAAAGAAACAAGGAGTCCTGGTGTACACCAAGTTGAGCATGAGCCAACAATGCACTCTGGCATCAAGAAACTCCTGGGCTCTATAAGGTGAGTTGTAGCCAGCACATCAAGGGGGTGATCCATCCCCTCTACTCAGCACTGGTGAGGCCACACTTGGGCCATTGTGCCCAGTTATGGTCTCCCCTGTACAACAGAGATAATTCTATAAGAAGCTCAATAAAGAGCCACTAAGATGATTAAGGGACTGAAGCATCACTTAAATGAGTGGTTCTATGAAGTCATCAGATGACTTACAGGGTTGTGGATTAGAAAAAGTTAATCCTTCAGTAATTGACAAATGAACCAGAAAGTTCTGAGTAGAACATCATGGTTTCTTTCAGTAACACAAGCCAGTACAATGTTGAATGAATTTGTCCCACATCAATGTCTATGTTGTCTGCTATACATATCTGTAATTCTTCGTCTGGAACAATTTGTTAGGAGTTTTTCTCTCACTAGTATCTTGAGTCAACAGAGCAAATCTTTCTCTGGGTACCAGTTAAAAGTGGTGATTCTGCCACTTTGCTCTGCTCTGGTGAGACCTCAATATAGGAAGGACATAGACCTGATGGAGCAGGTCCAGAGGAGGCCCATGAAAATGATCAGAGGGCTGGAGCACCACTGCTACAAGGACAGGCTGAGGGAACCAAACATACCCCAGCGCGTGGCTGAGAGCAGGCAGCAGCGAGGAGCTCGGCTCGGAGAGATTGCTTTCCCCTTTGCTTTCCTTGCTTTTCGGGAGGTAAGGGGCCGGTGGCTCGGGACCTCCTGGAGAGGGGAGGAGGGGCGGCAGGCTCGGGTTGCCTACGTGCCTGAGGGCAGTGACGTAGCAGGGGGAGGGGTTGCCGTAGAAACCGCGGCAAACCAAACATACCCCAGCGGTGGCTGAGAGCAGGCAGCAGCGAGGAGCTTGGCCCGCCTCCTTACTGACGAAAGAAAAAAAAAAAAAGAAAAAAAAAAAAAAAAAAAAAAAAAGCCGGGTGGCGAGGGAGATTCAGAGGGTGATTCAGAGGGTGATTCAGAGGGTGACTACTGCAATATGGTTACTACTAGAAGTAAGGCTAGTAGAAGAACAGCTAGTAAGGCTAGTAGAAGAACAGTTGGCACCCAAACAGAGGCCACTCACAAGCATGCAGGTGTTCAGGCAGGTGGCTGCAGTGAGTGCTGGGACCTGGCACTCGATATGGAGGATGGAAGGAACAACTCCTGTGTGAGGTGTGAGCAGATCAGCGATCTGATGAGCATGGTGGCCGAACTAAAAGAAGAGGTAGAAAGGCTTAGAGCTATAAGAGACAGTGAAAGGAACACTGACTATCCCCACAATCTAACTTCTACCAAACCAGAACCAGGGGGTAACTCTCAGTGGAGCAGGGAGTTTGATACCTACCCATCAGCTAGCCTCTCAGCCTCCCTGCAGAAACCCACATGAGCAGGGCCAATGGGAGCAGGTCTCTGCCCGACGGAAGAAGGGCAGACGGAGCAAGTGTGCTACTTTGAGCAGCACGCTGCCTACAGTGCAGGTTCAGAATAGGTATGAGGCTCTGCAGGAGGAGCAGGTCATAGGTGAGGATGAGGACTCAAGGAAGACAGAAGCTGCACCAATGACAGGTTCCCTCAGGCCAGCTATCAAAACTAGTCCAGAAAGGAAACCTCGTAGGGTCATCGTTGTAGGAGACTCCCTACTGAAGGGGGCAGAGGGCCCAATATGCAGACCAGACCCATTTCATAGGGAGATCTGCTGCCTCCCTGGTGCCCAAATAAAGGACATAGTAGGCAAAATTCCCAAACTTGTGAGCCCTTCAGACTACTACCCACTGCTGGTCTTTCAGGTGGGTAGTGACGATGCAACAATGAGAGGCTCACGGTCAATTAAAAGAGATTTCAGAACGTTAGGGCACCTGCTAAAGGGGTCAGGATCTCAAGTAGTGTTCTCTGCTATCCCTCTAACGTCAGTGATGGATGAGGGAACATTGTGGAAGAGCCAACAGGTCAATTCATGGCTCAGGGACTGGTGCCATCGGCAGGGATTTGGGTTCTACAATCATGGTTTGGTTTTCAAGGCAGCAGAGCTAAAAACAACTTATGGGACACACTTGTCGCAGAGGGGGAAAAGGATCCTGGGGCAGGAATTGGCAGGGCTCATAGACAGGGCTTTAAACTAGATTTGAAGGGGGGAGGGGTTGGTGGTCTCCTGCTGGCCTGTGACAAGCAGAGGGGCAGCTCACCTGAGGTGGAGGGATGGAGAGCCAGTAGGGGCTCTCAGCTTGCTGCCCTGAGGCAAGACACAAATGACACACCAGGACACCCTGTGGAAACCAAGGGGAGTTGGCACAGGAGGACGACAGGGCCAGCCCAGCTGAAGTGCTTCTATGCAAATGCACGCAGCTTGGGCAACAAACAAGATGAGTTAAGGGCCACCGTGCTGTTGGGACGCCATGACATAGTGGGCATCACCGAAACTTGGTGGGACGACTCCCATGACTGGAACGTAGGGATGAACGGGTATAAGCTTTTTAGGAAGGATAGGCAGGGAAGGAGAGGAGGAGGTGTTGCCCTCTATGTCAACAACCAGCTGGAATCAGCAGAACTCCACCTGGGGAGGCATGATGAGTTGGTTGAAAGTTTATGGGTTAGAATTAAAGGCAAGACAGGGGAAGGAGGTATTACTGTGGGGGTCTCCTACAGGCCACCTGACCAGCAGAACCAAGCAGATGAGGCTCTGCACAGGCAAATAGAAGCGGCTTCCAGGTCACAAGTCCTGGTCCTCATGGGGGATTTCAACCACCCTGACATCTGTTGGAGGGACAACACAGCAAGGCATCAGCAATCCAGGTTGTTCCTGGACTGCATAGAAGACAACTTCCTCCTCCAAATGCTAGAGGAACCAACAAGAAAAGGTGCTACGCTGGACCTTGTTCTCACCAACAGGGAAGGGCTGGTAACAAATGTGAGGCTCAGAGATGGCCTTGGCTGCAGTGACCATGAAGCAGTTGAATTTAATATCCTCAGGGCAATCAGGAGGACATATTCTAAGCTTAGGACCCTAGACTTTAGGCGTGCAGACTTCGATCGCTGCAGGGATCTGCTAGCCAGAGTGTCGTGGGATGAAGCCCTGGAGGGAAGAGGGACCCAGGACAGCTGGTCAGTATTCAAGGACCACCTCCTCTGTGTCCAGGAGCTATGTATACCAACAAAGAGAAAAGCAGGAAGGAATGCTAGGAGGCCTGCCTGGATGAACAAGGAGCTGCTGGACACACTATCACTTAAAAAGAAACTCTACAGGAAGTGGAGGGAAGGACAGGGGGTATATAAGGAAGCTGCCCGAGCAGCAAGAGGCCTAGTTAGGAAAGCCAAAGCAGAGTTTGAACTGAATCTAGCCAGGGGGTTAAAGGGAACACTAAGAATTTCTACAGGTATATTAATGGCAAGAAGAAGACTAGGGAAGGTGTGGGCCCCCTCAGAAAGGAAAGTGGTGAATTAGTCACTAGTGATGTGGAAAAGGCTGAGGTACTCAATCACTTCTTTACCTCAGTCTTCACTGCAAGGCCTCCAGCCACACTCCTGGTGTCATGGCAGACGATGCCAGGGACGGGGAGGAAGAACTGCCCATCATAAGTGAAGATCAGGTTCGTGATCACCTGAAGAACCTGAAAGTGTTCAAGTCCATGGGACCCGACGGGATACACCCACGGGTGCTGAGAGAACTGGCAGATGAGGTTGCTAAACCTCTCTATTCTATTCCAAAAGTCATGGCAGCCTGGGGAAGTCCCCACAGACTGGAAAAGGGGAAACATTACTCCCATTTTCAAAAAGGGCAAGAAGGAGGAACCGGGGAACTACAGGCCAGTCAGTCTCACCTCTGTGCCCGGAAAGATCATGGAGCAGATCCTCCTGGAGGCACTAATGACTCAGAAGAACAGTGAAGAGGTGATTTGGAATAGTCAGCATGGCTTTGCCAAGGGCAAATCCTGCCTGACAAACCTGCTGGCCTTCTATGAGCAGGTGACAGCATTAATAGATGAGGGGCGAGCAACTGATGTCGTTTACCTGGACTTGAGCAAAACCTTCAACGCTGTCCCACACCACCTCCTGGTCTCCAAGCTGGCGACACATGGGTTTGATGGATGGACCACTAGATGGATAAAGAATTGGCTTGATGGCCGCACCCAAAGAGTGGCTGTCAACGGGTCCATGTCCCAGTGGAGGCCAGTGACAAGTGGAGTCCCTCAGGGATCAGTCCTGGGACCTGTCTTGTTCAATATCTTTGTGGGTGACATGGACAGTGGCATCGAGTGCACCCTCAGCAAGTTTGCTGATGACACCAAGCTGTGTGGTGCAGTGGACATGCTGGAGGGAAGGGATGCCATCCAGAGGGACCTGGACAGGCTGGAGAGGTGGGCACAAGCCAACCTCATGAGCTTCAACAAGACCAAGTGCAGGGTCCTACATCTGGGTCGAGGCAATCCCAGGCACAAATCCAGGCTGGGCAGGGACTGGCTGGAGAGCAGCCCTGAGGAGAGAGACTTGGGGGTGCTGGTGGACGAGAAGCTCAACATGAGCTCTCAATGTGCACTTGCAGCCCGGAAAGCCAATCAGATCCTGGGCTGCATCAGGAGAAGTGTGACCAGCAGGTCAAGGGAGGTGCTTCTCCCCCTCTACTCAGCTCTGGTGAGACCCCACCTGGAGTACTGCGTCCAGTTCTGGAGCCCCTATTACAGGAGGGATGTGGACGTGCTGGAGCGTGTCCAGAGAAGGGCCACGAGGATGATCAGAGGGCTGGAGCACCTCTCCTATGAGGACAGACTGAAGGAGTTGGGGCTGTTCAGTCTGGAGAAGAGAAGGCTCCGAGGTGACCTCATTGTGGCCTTCCAGTATCTGAAGGGGGCCTACAGGAAGGCTGGGGAGGGACTTCTCAGGATCTCAGGTAGTGATAGGACTAGGGGGAATGGAATGAAGCTGGAAATGGGGAGATTCAGGCTAGATGTGAGGAAGAAGTTCTTCACCATGAGAGTGGTGAAGCCATGGAATGGTTTATCCAGGGAGGTGGTTGAGGCCCAGTCCCTGGAGGTGTTTAAGCCCAGGCTGGACGAGGCTCTGGCCAGCGTGATCTAGTGTAGGGTGTCCCTGCCCATGGCAGGGGGGTTGGAAGTAGATGATCCTTGTGGTCCCTTCCAACCCTGACTGATTCTATGATTCTATGATTCTATGATTCTATGATTCTATGATTCTATGATTCTATGATTCTATGAACTGGGGTGTTCAGCCTGGAGAAGAGGAGGTTCTGGGGAGACATGGTAGCAGCCTTCCAGTCGCTGAAGGAAGGATGGAGAGAGGCTGTTTACAAAGGCCTGCAGTGGCAGGATGAGGAGCAATGGCTTCAAAGTATAGAAGGGCAGATTTAGATTGGATATCAGGAAGAAGTACTTTACTATGAGGTTGCCCAGGGAGGTGGTTGAGGCCCTTTCCCTGTAGATATTCAAGGTGAGGCCTTGGGCAGCCTGGTCTAGTTGGGGATGTCCCTGCTGACTGCAGGTAGGTCAGACTAGATGACCATTGGAGGTGCTTTCTCATGTGGACCATTCTGTGATTCTATGATTCTAAGTTACCTTTCCTTCTACTTACTGAAATCTGTGATTGTTGCAGTCCTCTAATGGTAAAGTTCTGAGAGTACCAAGGAAAGAATCATAAAAAATCTAGTTATATTATTGCAGTATGGGTCAGTTTACTGTCAGAAACAGCTATTCAGAATTTATTATTTAAACTTTTTTATTATTATTTACATTTTTATGTAAATAATTTTTACAGGTAAAGTTTTCTATTAGCATTTTCAAAAGCAACTTCTCATTTTGGATGGTTCATTTTGTTATTCCCAACATGAAGTCTTCCATCTAAAGGGATCTGATGCAGAACTGAAGATCGCTTTTCTCTAAAATAGGTTCTTTAAGATTTCTTATGTTGGAAGCCAAAGCCTGATAAACCTTAGAGGCACTTATTTATGGGAGACTGTGGTACAGCTCTCAGCAGAATCAATGGCAGTCATCATTTTAAGGATATATTTTCTCTTATATGTATCTGCAACTGAATGTTTGTCTCACAAATGGTTTCCATTAAAGATAGTCTGATGGAATTTCTGAGATGAGTTCTCAGAATTTGTTGTGGCACAAGGAAGTTCAAATTTTTTATTTCCTTACATTGTATTACCCTATGACTGAAAGGAAACTAAGCCTTCAGTCTACGAGATGTATTTTCTGGATTTCCTTGCTTCTATGATGTAATCCCAGAAAATACATAATATCAAAATGAATTTAATAAAATAAGTTAGTTTAAAATAACATAATAATAATAACAACATATTTCATATCAAATATTTTCTTTGGCTGAAATATTTCTACATTTAAGGCAAGGCATTAAAATGGAATACTGTTTGAATGTAGTTTCCAGTGTTACTCTGTGGAAATTTAACATTACAGTGTAATTTTTAATTTAGGCCATTTAACTTCTTCCTTGATTATATTTTTACAGAGTGATTTCTTATTGCAGTGGGTTGAAAATTTCTCCCCCAACATAAAATTGCCAGACTAGCTCAGTGGAAGCAAATGAAGCTGTATTTACAAGCAAAACTACAATATAAAATAAGGAATGCAATAAATATGTACAAAATATACAGTATTTACAATTATAAACAACACAAGATCCTCCCTGGGCAAACCAGGGGGCTGACAATAGGTTTCCCACTCCCTGCTCCCTTCCCTCCCCTGTACACCGGACAAGAGAAAGAGCAGAGAATTGCTGTTATTTTCACTTTTACACCCAATGGCAAATTATTTACATTCTACTACTTTCTGTTCAAGATCTGAGGAAATTTATCAAGGCATAGCCTAAAACTACCACACTCAAAAAAAAAAAAAATAATAAAAGAAGAAGAAGAAAGAAAAAGAACAAGAACAAGAAGGAAGAAGAAGAGGAAGAAACATTCCTGCAAGAAGAAGGCATGTATAGTATAGTAGTATTAGTAGTATTAGTATAGTAGTATTACCAAGGTTGGAAGAGACCTCGAAGATCATCAAGTCCAGCCTGTAACCACAAACCTCACAACTAGACCATGGCACCAAGTGCCACATCCAGTCCCCTCTTGAACGCCTCCAGGGATGGCGACTCAATCACCTCCCCGGGCAGCCCATTCCAATGACAAATCACTCTCTCCGTGAAGAACTTTCTCCTCACCTCAAGCCTAAACTTCCCCTGGTGCAGCTTGAGACTGTGTCCCCTTGTTCTGGTGCTGGCTGCCAGGGAGAAGAGGCCAACCCTTCCTGGCTACAACCACCTTTCAGGTAGTTGTAGAGAGCAATGAGGTCGCCCCTGAGCCTCCTCTTCTCCAGGCTAAACAACCCCAGCTCCCTCAGCCTCTCCTCATAGGGCTTGTGCTCAAGGCCTCTCACCAGCCTTGTTGCCCTTCTCTGGACACATTCAAGTGTCTCGATGTCCTTCTTAAACTGAGGGGCCCAGAACTGGACACAGTACTCAAGGTGCGGCCTAACCAAAGCAGAGTACAGGGTAAGTCTGTGTTATAAAACAGTCTTCATCTCTGATTGACACTGCAGAAAAAGTGCTGTGTAAACTGACAAATTTGATCTGAGGAATGCTTCTGGGAAAGTCAGCAGTTTGACATTGTAGTACAAAAGGCCAGGACACACTTCTCAAGGGAAGGTTCTCAATGGGACAAAGTTATGTAGGAGTTCAAATGGCTTTCCTTGCCCTTTCAATGCTGCATAGGATACTTTATGGTCACATCCAGAGCCTCCACTGGCACTTTCAGATGTTGATTTTCCTTTGCTTCTCCATTAAAACACTTGTGAATATTGCCAGGGTTTGGGCTTTTTTTGAGGTCTTTTACTTGTCCTGTGACTGCTGAACTTTTCCCAAAGGAATGAAGGTGATACACTATTATTTTTTATTACTTTTGGGTTTGCTCTTCCATTTCAATCTGATATGCTCAGGCATGGCATATGACCCTGAAATTCTCAACTTACACCCAGGTAATAACCTATGATCTAATTTATTTTACAGCCTTTAATGAAAATTGTTGCAGATCTAAACAGAAAAATAATGTTTTTAATTTTCCCTCAATTCAGGGACCATTGAGTTACGAATGAAGGCATGAACCCTGTTGCCGTATAGCAACGAGATTCCAGAAATGCAGAGAGCAGAGAATTTCAGAAGTCCTTTATTGTTGCATTGTAGAATCCCTAGCATTAGAGAGTCTTAGAGTCCCACTTACAGAAGTCCCAGAAGTCCTTCACAGACAAAGCAGCTAACATAAGTCCCGAGCATATCCCTAGGAGTTTCCCTACACCAAAGCTCTTGCCAGATGAAGTAGTGAAGTAACAGCAGCAGGAGTCCCTAGCAGAAGTAGAAGACCCTATTGCTCAGAGTGGCTGGTTTTCATAGTCTTTGTTGTCAATAACTTAACCAGTAAAACCTAACCACATATATAAGCTAAAATCTTTTCCCAGTAAGAGGTGCCAGCATGTCCAGGAGGCGGCTTCTGCCGCGTGTGCCAATCAAAGGGTGCCAATGTGAGGAATTTGTTCTTTGCACACATTGGTCAGCTAAGGAATCACGCACTCTGCATACATCCAGCAGCTGCCCTCCAAACAGTGGCCACAACAGGAAAATATTTACCCTGCCAAAGAATTGCACAAAAATACTTTGTAGCACCACACATAAACAAAAGCCCAAGATCTTTTCAAAGTGACTTCTGTATAGAAGTTCTCTATAAAGAATTTTATAAGCCAGAGTATGATTTCTTCTTGCAAGAAACTAACCATGGAGGTATAAAGTAGGAGAACAGCAAAGGGCAGCAAACAAGCCACTGCCAGGGAGCTACTGGATAGTAGTTCTGGGTGGCAATGACAGGTACTTGATGGCTTTCAGCCTGGCCTAGAAATAGGAAGGTCAGTGTTAATAGCACAAAGCTGATTATTCCTTCGTCTTTGTTTGAGGCTGGTAGGAAATGAGAACAGAGCAGAGAGTGGCTTATGCACCTATTTACTTGGCATATCTGTGAAGATCAAAGCCCTCAAGATTCTGGCTCAGCCTACCTGTGCTGGTTTCCTAAGAGCTCTCAAGGGCGTAAGACCCATACACATTAATCCTTGGGCTGGAAAGCATGCTCCTTCATTCAGGATTGCTCACATTACATGAAAAGTGTTGTTACAGCCCCACAGGATTATTTGAAATTTCTAATATGTGTTGGCACTTCCTTTAATATTGTAGCAGCAGTCAATATCCTATGTGTACCTAACTAAGCAGTTTTCACTTTGAAAAACATTCTATAACTCCATAATAGAGCATATTCTAACCAGATACTCCTCTTGCATGAGCAATCAGCAACACTGCGGTCCCTTAGCTTCACTTTTGATTCCTGGCTTACTATATAAAATTTTTAAAACTTCATCTTCATGCCTTCAACATCTCAATACTAATTTGCAAGTGAAACAAAACTGTTGCCATGATTTCTAGATTGACGTTACACAAGGGACACATATCACTGATACGGTATTAGTGACAGCTTATTTATATTTACAGTTTGGTTTTAGAATGAGAAAACTGCAGTAATCATATAATGCTTTTCACTACATTTCATTTTAATAATCTATTTAATTTTTCATCGAACATCTTCAACATTCAGTTGAAATATTTCTACATTTCTGGTAAGGCATTCAAATATAATCAGGCAATCACTTACATATATGCCACATGTGATCTTTTATCCTCAAACAAAATGATGAAGCAGAAAATGAAAATGCTACCAATGAAAAGATCATGGTAAGTCATTTGATATTGATACAAGAATTAATCATTTAAAACCCTTTTTATCTGCCTAAAAAAAATGCTCATCATAAAATGTACTCCACTGTTTCTGATCTGGAGAATGAAATTTAATCTAAGCAGAAAGGAAATCTCATGTAGACTTATTATGTTACCTGTGTAAAATAAAGGACTTTAGATAGTGATATAAAAACTTACATGACCATTCCATTCAATGAAAAGTGAAATTAAAGACTTTTAACAATCCTATGTAATCCTAATATCCCTGAAATAACCCCTGGGTTGGGGGTATTACTTTTTCACATAATTAGGCTCCTTCCCAATAAATATTGTTAAGACTCACAATCAAAGTGAATTCTGGATAACTGAAATTTGCGGAAGCCTATCCTTAATCCATGCAGATTATAATTCCTTGAGGATCTACAAGTTTCCAGAATTAATTACCAGTCAGGGCATATCATCCAATGATGCCTGAAAGACATCCCATTCTAAATAGAACATATGAGGTAAGAATGTGTCTGCCTTGCAGATGGGTCTAGCTAGCTAATGTATGCATTTCATCTGTCAGAAGTTAAACTACTTCTAAAATAATTTAAATTAGACTTCAGGGGAGGAAGAATATGTTAATTTTCTCATATATTTTAGAAAGCAGAAAACATTTACAACAAGTTAATGTTACAGGCAATTTGTAGTCCTATCTGGTTTCATCTTAATGAACTGGACCCTATTTTTTATCTTTCTTAATACATGTGAGTTACATGAACATTGAAGTTAATAATTACCTCTATGGTGACAGATTTTTACAATGCATACAGTGATCATTTTACATGATCAGAAATTGTATGACCTACAAAATTGTCTGATAGTTTTATATTCTATTCACCTAGGAGCTAATGCTCCCAAACTCATTTTTATTTGTCATTTAGACTGTGACTGAAATCCTAAATTACAAAAAAATGACATAATGCCATTAAATTACCAAGCTGCAGTGGTATTTTTCATTGATTCTTAAGACAGGAATATAGTGTAATGATAACGATAGCAGAAAATGAGATACCCTTCTCTTTCCTTATGTATTATTCCTAAAGTGCTTATTTTAAAGAGCAATTTACAGGACAAAGTCTCATTATTCCTTATCAAGTTACTCAGAACTTACATTTTTCCTGCAGAGTATAGTAGACACAAAGCACTTAGAGCTTCTCAAGTGAAAAGCATTTTTGTAACCATAAGATAATACCTTAATACAATTATTACATAGTATTAATGTAACAGATTAACATGCTTTTTGGTAACAGGAACTATGTTATCATTATTATAATTTAAATCAAGGGACAGCCAAATTATACATACTTGACTTGCAGAGATACTAACTAAATTTGTTACTGAATTTAGAAAAAAAAATGGGTTTAGCATGAACTGCTTTACAGGAAATTTAACATTAAAGGCTTTTCAGGATTTGTCTATGATCCACTGATACGATCTCTGGAAGATCCCCACTAGTCTCCACTTAGCTAAGTACCCTTATACTTAGCTAAGTATCCTCAGAAGGAAAGGGAGGAAACATCTAAATCTTAAAGTAGTGCAGATAGCAAGTTGCTTCATGCAGCAAAATATAAATCACACTGTGATGTATTAAACATTTTCTGGTTTTTAATCACAAGAAATATCAGTTATTTCATGTCTCAGATTTTTAACAACTGCAAATAAAACAATTGAGTACTTGCTGCACAAATCATAGTCAAGAAACCGTTCCATTGTCAGCACCATCAATGATCAGCAATGTTATTACAGAAATTGTACAACTGTCTTGTACTAAGAAATGTTGGTAAAGATTGTTGAGATGTCTTGCTGAAAGACTACAAACACAATTCATCATTATATTAGAAAAAGAGTGCAATTATTATATAAGGTAAATAAATAAACTTTAAAAACTCAATCACTTTTTATATTTCACAGTATCACAGTATCACAGTATCACCAAGGTTGGAAGAGACCTCGAAGATCATCCTGTCCAACCTGTCACCACAGACCCCATGACTAGAGCATGGCACCAAGTCCAGTGCCCTCTTGAGGAGGGAGGACATTGCTTGCCCAGAGAGAACTCTCCTGCCCACTGCAGGCTTGAACTCACAACCTTCCCAGTAAGAGTCTTACATGCTACCAACTTAGCCACAAAGAGGGCCAATATATTAATAATGGGTAGATTTCAAAAGCAGGGTAACAATTTGTTTCAAACACAATGAATGGTACTATATTTTTAAAAATCTTCAAGTGAAACAACAACTTTGATTCATTTCTGTTTCTTCTGTAAATGCAAATCAGTAAGTCCAGCCTCTGTGCAGGAACTAAGTCACAGCGTATCTTCAACATCTTAAAGGATAAAATGTCAAGTCCTAGAAAAGAGAGTCTTTCAAATACTTAAGTAGTCATGATTCAGCAAAGAAAGTCATCCACTAAAGAAAGCCCCTTGTTTTTAATCTACTGTTACTGGCATATCCAGTCTCTCATTAGTCTTTTTTCCTGTACCACTGCAACAGCCATATTGCACCTGCAATTGCTGTGCTCTACTCCTCTTCCAGTGCAGGAATCCTCATCTGTTCTGGAGCTGGCAGAGCTGCAGTACCACTTGGCATTGGGAAATCATACAGATGGCAAGGAACATGGTCAGATGGCACTGTGGACTGTCCTTGCCCTGCCAGAAGAGGCTCTAGGTAACTGCTGAAGAATTGGAAACTGAGTGGCTGCAGCTTCCCAAATATTTCTTCTTTATTCCCAGGACGGAGCTGTGACATAGAATGAATTAGGCCTATACTCGCCAAAGGTCCTGGATATCTAAATCCCCTTAGAACAGCAATATCTTTTATGGATAATGATACAGGTGCTTGTCAGTGATCATGGTAATCTTTTTCTAGTTTAATGGCCACACTGCTTCCTGTAAAATGTTTCAAACATACCTTCCTAGAAACAAAACTTCCCTGGTCCACAGCAAATGCCTAAAGCACTATGTCATTATGTAGGTGCAGGAGGGGGCATCAACTCTACTGTCAAGGGAAAGATAATATATTTCACTTGGACTCTATGACCTTAAAGGTCTTTTCCAACCTAAAAGATTCTATGATTCTATCAGAATTTAAAAACATTAAGTGTAGAAGATGGAGCTTCTAAGTTCCCACTTCAAAGATATCTAATGTTTATATGCTTTAATTGGGAGTGTACAGGAGAAGGGGAAAAGAAGCAAATGGTAGTCTTGCATACACCTTTCACAGGCTGTTTCTCCTGTGGTATGACTATCGTGAATCCTAGTCTCCTGCATATAATCTTCTTCTGAATAGAGGGAATGCTGTTTTGAATTTCAGCTCCCTTGCTAAATTCCTAATTTGACAATCCATGTTGATACCTTGAGCCCTTTTCAATAATGATCCTTCAGGAATCCAGCTTGTGGAAAACAAACATTCTTTTTACTTCAGGAAAAATAGAAAATAATTTCACCTTTCTAAAAGCAACAGCTTGATGAGGCTGTTTTACCTACATTCTGTGAGATCCTGTAAAAAAGAAAATAGAGTTAAATGCAGCCAGAATCACTCTTAATATTTAATTCAATAATATATATTAATGTGCATAAGAGTTTTTTTTAATGTGTTGCTGTATATAGGGAGAGGGTATTATTATAGTACTAAGCATATTAAAACCACAGTATATCACAAAATAAATATCTCATTAAAAGTCTGCAGATACTTCTCTTTTAAATAGTCATAAGGAAAATATTGGAATGAAGAGATGATTGAAAGCAGTCCCGTGAAGACTTGCTACGACAATTTACATCAGCTGAGTATCCTCCTACAATCACTAATGTAACCTAAATAAGCATTATTGTAACTGTAGTAATTGTTTTTGTATTGGAAACCATCAGTTTGATTTGTATTTCAAATTTGGTAAATGTATTTCTAATTTAGTATTATAAACAAACTTATACATGCTATTGATTTCATTAATTAAAATGTTCTTTAATAATATTTAAGCAAGAATAAGAAAGGATGGTTTAATAAAGGCACCAGCAAATGGTAGTTATGGAATATCTGAGGATTTATTTCTCAAGTTTTAGAAACCTTTTTAAAAAACAAGAAAATATCTTTCTTTTTTCAGTTGATGACTACAGGAAATGTGCAATAATTCACTATTGGGTGTAAAAAGGAAAACAAAAGATTATTCTAAAAAATTCATTGGACAGAATATCTGGCATAGAAGCAGTTATTCCATAACATCTTTTACATTTCACTTCCATTCCCATTCCTTTTTTTTTTCTCTGGCTTGGCTGTTCTGCTGGGGAGGTAATAACTGCTTCTGGCTGGCCTTGAGACAGATAAGCTAACATTCCTTCCTCTCAGCTCCACTTTTCTTCTGTTATGGGGGGGGGAAGGTTCTCAGGGGGAGTGGAGCAGCTTCCCTGCTCTCTGGGAAAACCAGAGGGGGTACAGGGAGGTTTCCATGCTATTTTCTAATTGTAAACACGTGTATAATCTTGTAAATACTGCATATTTTGTACATATTCATTGCATTCCATAGTAGAGTGTAGTTTTTGCTTGTAAATGCAGCTTCCATTTGCTTCCAACTGAGTTAGTTGTGCTTAGTTAATGTATATGGGAAACTTTAACCCAGTACATTACACAAAATAATTGGTGCCTATTCAACATGGGGCAATTGCTTGATTAATTCTTGCTCAGATTAAGCAAGCAAAATGAAGCTGTTTTGGATCCTGTGGCATTTGATATATTCTGCCCTGACCATAATACTTTACAAATGGTGTATCGGGATAATTACAAATGGTGTATCGGATAAGCTGGGAAGATATCCAGTATATAAATTGAACCTATGGTTTAAGTACAAGTTGCAACTGTTGTACAATCATTGTCTAGGGCTCTTTTGGCTTAAGAAATATAGGAATGTCACCACAACTACTTTGGCGGTAGAAATATATGAATTCAGCATTCCTGTAAGTGAAAACTATGTGAGCAGTAGCAGCTGGGATTCCAAAGTGATTTATTTGCTATGTGTGAAGCTGCTGTTGGTGATAATAGTTGTGTTCTTGTCAATTGCACTGTACCGGGAGAGATGAGCAGCAAACTGGAGTTCTATTTTTAGACACAGTAGGCACAGACATAGGAGAAACCACTCTAATTTGAATCCATAGATTTCTAGCAATGAAGAGACAGGGGAAACAGCTAGGAATAGGGAGGGAGGAGTTATCGGTAAGGCAGCTCTCAACGGGACCACCAGCAGTTCTGGCATTCAGCCAGCAGCAGGTGGGCAAATGCAGCCCACAATGACAGCACCTAAGATGGCGGCCGCAGTTTCATTGGCAGCCATTAGAGAGGCAAAATCATTTCCTCCCGCAGCATCAGGACTGGAGGTGACCCCTGCAACAGCTGCTGGATCTCAAAGCCTGCCTGCTGACGCTGCCTCCTTTCAAACTCCCACTGCTTCTGCTAAGCCTGCTATAAATTCAAACACAGCCCCAGTTAAACAAATTGCAGCTTTGGATTGTAGGGGCAGGTGCAAGGCAGATGTGGGAGCCAACACAGGTGCAGGGGAACAGCAAGATCCGTCTGCTGGTGAGGGGCCCTCTGCTGCTAAAAAAGATCCCTCTGAGGAAGAAGAGAAAGTTTGCCTTAAAGATATAGCTGAATTATTGAGACCATCACTGGATAGTGGAGACGCAGAACAGGATACAGGTTTTAGTAGGTCCGCAGTTAATGCAGGCCCTTATGAACTTAAAGAGGTCCTTAAGAGAGTAGCAGCAGGACTATGGGAACAGCCACTTCAAGAAGATGAGACATATGATGAAGATCGAGATGATAACCAGACAACAAATGCACCTGGACAGGAAATTAGTAATGTGAAAAAAGAATACATTAGAGGAGGGAATGAGCCAATTCTAGCCTGGCTTGGGAGGTGTTTCAATAAAGGTTCACCAGCTTTAATAGTGGGAAGCAAGTCAGCATCTCAGCTTGGAACCCTCTCAAAAGATAGTAGAATACACAGACATCTGGCAGGTGTTTGGTAAGGTTTCTCTGTGGACATGCCTTTTACTGGCAGCTTCTATGAGGTACCCATCCAGAGATGGCATTCCCTGGAATCCTAAACCTTGGAACACCATGGATGAGGGAATTAAGCATTTGAGAGAGTTTGCTGTGAGTGAGGTGATGTATGGAGACCATGGTGCTCTGAATCCTGATGAAATTACTGTGGGA
Source organism: Picus viridis (assembly GCA_033816785.1). NCBI lineage: Eukaryota > Metazoa > Chordata > Aves > Piciformes > Picidae > Picus > Picus viridis. The sequence goes on from CM066606.1 coordinate 61,808,950, forward strand.
ACAGGTCTTCCTAAAAAGCTCATCAAACTTGCTCCTCCTAATTATGCTACTATGCTGGCAAGAAGAATTGTGGCAAGAAATTTAGGGGGAATGCCTCCTACCATTGGCCATTTCATTGACCAAATAAGATAACTGGAGGATAGTCTCACACGTGTTTCTTTGGTTTCAGCCACTGAAATTCTGTCTGGAGAGATAAAGAATTGCATGAAAGAGCTGAAGGAGGAACTTAAAACCTCCATATCCAAATTGTCACAAGGAGATAATTCTAATTCTTCTTCCTCCAGATGGATACAAGTTTCAGCTGTTAGAAACAGATGTCCTCCAAGGAGGCCACTCCAAAACACATCAAACCAAAACAGACAACAGAGGCAATCACGTGGGAGTATTTGGATAACTCCGCTTGATCAGTTTGGTGAGAACATGAACAGGTGGGATGGTCAACCAGTGTCTGATCTTCTCAGGAGACTAAGGGAACTGCAGAATGGCAGAACCTGAGGCAGCAATACCAGAAGGGTGGCTGTTACTTCCACAGTTTCCCAGAGCAACTCTAATAGCTCCAACAGTGATTCCACCTCTCACACCAGATGCTGTGCTAACTGCACTTGTGGATGTATTCCCCATAATTAAGGGTGCCCTGCCTCCCACCAGGGGGAGGAGAGGGATAAGGGAGATAACAGAATCTATTGGGATGTGTACATCCAGTGGCCTGGCACTTCGCAATTTCAGAAGTACAGGACCTTGGTTGACACAGGAGCTCAGTGCACCATAATGCCATCAAATTATTAGGGATCAGAGCCTATAACTATTCTGGGAGTCACTGGTGGATCTCAAGAGTTAACTAAGATAGAAATTGGCATAAGTATAACTGTTAAACAGTGGAAGAAACGTACTGTTGTGACAGGACCTGACTCACCTTGTATTTGGGGAACTGATTTTCTGAAAGAAGGGTGTTTCAAAGACCTTAAAGGTTACAAATGGGCTTTTGGAATAGCAACTGTAGAAATTGATGGAGAAAAGTTGAAGCTGTCTATTAGACCTGAGCTTTCTGATGAATCTGCAGTTGTGGGACAACGTAAGATAGAGGCTATAACGTTGCTGGTTGCTTCTCAGACTGTGCATCACAGACAACACAGAACCAACCATGACTGTTTGTTGCCCATTCAGAATCAGATTTGTCAGTTGGAAAGTCAGAAAGTCATCAGCAAAACTCATTCTCCTTTCAACAGTCCAGTGTGGCCTGTGCGAAAGCAGAATGGAGACTGGCGTCTGACAGTCGACTTCCATGCTCTGATGAAGTAACTCCACCTATGAGTGCAGCAGTACCAGACATGATGGAATGCCAATATGAGCTGGAATCCAAAGAGGCCAAATGGTATGCTACCATAGACATTGCTAATGCCTTCTTCTCTATTTCCATAGCAGAGGAATGCAGGCCTCAGTTTGCATTCACTTGGAGAGGAGTCCCATAAACTTTTAACAGATTACCTCAAGGTTGGGTTCACAGCTCAAGCGTCTGTCATGCAGTGATCCATGATGCTTTGGAGAAAGGTGGTGCTCCAGAAAACATCCAGTTCATCGACGACATAATTGTCTGGAGTAAAACTGCAGAAGAAGTCTTTGAGAAAGGTAATAAAAATCATTGACATTTTCTTGGAAGCAGGAAAAAAATTAGAGAGGCCAAAGCCCATTTAGAGATTAGACTGGCCACTGCTGTGAAGGACAACAAAAAATCCTTCAACAAATAAATTAATAGCAAGAGGAGGGGCAAGGACAACCTCCACTCCTTGGTGGACATGGAGGTAAACATAGTAACAAAGGACGAGGAAAAGGCAGAGGTACTTAGCACCTTCTTTGCCTCAATTCTTACTAGCAGGACAGAACGTCTTCCAGACAGCTGGCCTGCAGAGCTGGCAGAAGGAGCCAGGGAGCTGCATAGTACCCCTCTGTTCCAGGCTGCTGTAATTAGAGATCCCCTCAGCCATTTGGATCCCCACAAGTCTGTGAGACCGGATGGGATCCATCCTAGGGTGCTGAGAGTGCTGGTAGATGAGCTGTCCAAGCCAATCTCCATCATTTTTCAACAGTCCTGGCTCACTGGAGAGGTCCCAGAAGACTGGAAGCTGGCCAACGTGGTGCCCATCCACAAGAAGGGCCGGTTGGATGAGCCAGGGAATTACAGACCTGTCAGCCTAACCTCAGTGCCAGGCAAGATTATGGAACGCGTCATCTTGAGTGCAATCACACAGCACTTACAGGATGGCCAAGGGATCAGGCCTAGCCAGCATGGATTTAGGAAGGGCAGGTCCTGCCTGACCAGCCTGATCTCCTTCTATGATCAGGTGACCCACCTGGTGGATGTGGGGCAGGCTGTGGATGTAGTCTACCTGGACTTCAGCAAGGCCTTTGATGCCATCCCCCATAGCAAACTCCTAGTCAAGCTGTCAGCCAGTGGCTTGGACAGCAGCACTCTGTGCTGGGTTAGACACTGGCTGGAGGGCTGAGCCCAGAGAGTGGTGGTGAATCGTGCCACATCCAGCTGGCAGACAGTCACTAGTGGTGTGCCCCAAGGATCAGTGCTGGGCCCCATCCGGTTCAGTATCTTTATTGATGATCTAGATGAGGGGATTGAGGTCATCATCAATAACTTTGCAGATGACACCAAACTGGGGACAGGTGTTGATCTGCTGAATGGTAGATGGGCTCTGCAGAGGGACCTTGACAGGCTGGAGAGATGGGCAGAGTACAACGGCATGAGATTTAACACATCTAAGTGCTAGGTTCTACGCACTGGCCACAAGAACCCCATGCAGCACTACAGGATGGGGTCAGAGTGGCTGGAGAGCAGCCAAGCAGAGAGGGACCTGGGTTTACGCTGAGCATGAGCCAGCAGTCTGCCCAGGTGGCCAAGAAGGCCAATGGCATCCTGGCCTGTATCAGGAACAGTGTGGCCAGCAGGAGCAGGGAGGTCATTGTGCCCTTGTACTCAGCACTGGTTAGGCAACACCTTAAGAACTGTGTCCAGTTCTGGGCCCCTCAGTTTAGAAAAGATGTTGAGTTGCTGGAACGTGTCCAGAGAAAGGCAACAAAGCTGGTGAGTGGTTTGGAGCTCAAGCCCTATGAGGAGAGGCTGAGGGAGCTGGGCTTGCTTAGCCTGGGGAAGAGGAGGCTGAGAGAAGACCATATTGCTGTCTACAACTACCTGAAGGGAGGCTTTAGCCAGGTGGTGGTTGTTCTCTTTTCCCAGGCTGCCAGCACCAGAACAAGAGGACACAGTCTCAAGCTGTGTCAGGGGAGGTTTAGACCGGATGTTAGGAAGAAGTTCTTCATAGAAAGAGTGATTGGCCATTGGAATGGTCTGCCTGTGGAGGTGGTGGAGTCACCATCACTGGAGGTGTTTATGAAGAGACTGGATGGGGTGCTTGGTGCCATGGTTTCATTGACTAGATGGTGTTGGATGATAGGTTGGACTTGATGATCTCAAAGGTCTTTTCCAACCTGGTTATTCTATTCTATTCTATTCTATTCTATTCTATTCTATTCTATTCTATTCTATTCTATTCTATTCTATTCTATTCTATTCTATTCTGTTAAACAAGACAAGGTGAAAGGATCTGCCAGTGAGATCCTGTTTCTGGGATTATGGTGGCAGGATGGTCACCATCACATTCCAGTGGATGTGGTAAACAGAGTCTCTACCATGGCAAATCCCATGAACAAGAAACAAACTCTCCGTTTCTTGGGGATAGTGGGATTTTGGAGACTACACATTCCTGGTTACAGTCAGATTGAATGATGTGACTTGAAAGAGAAACAGTTTCCAGTGGGGACCTGAACAACAAGCAGCCTTTGACCAGTAAAACAAGAAGTAGTCCAAGCAATGGGTCTGGGATCTGTCCAAGATGGTCCAGACATTAAGAACATTTTGTATATGACTGCAAGTGACAATGGTCCAACCTGGTGCTTATGGCAAAGAGCTCCGGGTGAGACATGTGGATGTCCTCTTGGTTTCTGGAGTTGAGGTTACAGAAGCTCAGAGGCTAATTATACTCCAACAGAGAAAGAGATTCTAGCTGCCTATGAAGGAGTAAAAGCTGCTTCTGAAGTAATTGGAACTGAGTCACAACTTCTTCTAGCTCCTAGATTGCCAGTTTTAAATTGTATGTTCAAAGGTAAAGGTTCTACACCACATCATGTCACGGATGCCACCTGGTCCAAGTGGATGGCTCTGATAACACAAAGAGCTCAAATGGGAAATCTTGAAAGACCTGGTCTGGTGGAGGTGATCACAAGCTGGCCTGTAGGCACTAGCTGTACTAAACCTCCAGAGGAGAGAGTAACTCTTGCTGAGGAAGCTCCTCCTTACAATGACCTTTCTGATGATGAAAAGAAATATGCTTTGTTCACAGACGGTTCCTGTCATCTTGTTGGAAACAAGGGAAGGTGGAAGTCTGCTATGTGGAGTCCAACACACCAAGTTGCAGAGGCAAAGGATGGAGAAGGATATACTGGGTTGGGGCAGATCCTCTCTTGCTTCCCACCGGGCGGAAAAAATGGTGCTCACACAGATGGATTGCAGAAATGATGGAAAATTTAAATGGAAAAAGCAGTAAAGTGTTTTACAGAGAGCTACAAACATAGTGACAAAAAGGATTCCAAAGCATACAGAGTCCCTCACAGCATACCCAGAAGCCTCCCAGCATTTCCCTTCTCCCTACCTGAGGGTACACCCAAAACCCCCAGGGCTCTTTCTTCCCCCGCTCCACTGTTAGGCTAATCTCAGATGGCCAGATCTGAGATTATCCTTCCCCCTTCTCCTTCTGGCATTAGGCCTAGCCAGGCCCAAGAGGCCTTGAGATAACTCCCCTTCCATTACCAGATAGGGAGCATCTCCCACAGGAGCAGTGAGGGAAGAAAGAGGAAGTGAGTGAGTTTGCAGATGGATTAAAGGGAGCAGGACATTATGGGAATGAAATACACTGTTTCCTGTGTCCACCCCCTGAGCTGGACACTTGGGGCACCAGAGGTGTATCTTGTGTGGCAGCAGCAGGTTGCACCCAGCCTAAACTGCCACAAAGGAGAATCCAGACAATTTGCAGAGGGAAAAGCTGTCCAGCTAGCTCTTGACGTAGCTGAATGTAAGAGATGGCCAAAACTACATCTCTACACCAACTCATGGATGGTAGCCAATGCTCTGTGGGGTTGGCTAAAGGACTGGAAAAAGAAGGGTTGGCAGAAGAAAGGAAAGGCTATTCGGGCAGCTGATCTGTGACAGGACATCGCTGCTCGAATTGAGAGAATTCCAGTGAAGGTGAGACACATTGATGCTCACATTCCTAAGAGCAAAGCTACTGAGGAACAACAAGACAACCATCACGCAGATGGAGCTTCAAAAGTTTCTCAAGTAGACACGGACTCTGGTTTTGATCTTGACTGGAAACACCAAGGTGAGATATTCTTAGCTCGGTGGGCTCACGATTCGTCGGGACATCAAGGCAGAGATGCAACCTACCAGTAGGCTTGTGAGAGATCATTGACATTTCCATGGATGCTATCACACAAGTCATCCATGACTGTGACATTTGTGCTGCTATTAAGAAAGCAAAGCAAATTAAGCCCTTGTAGTATGGTCCAAGTACAATACAATACAATACAATACAATACAATACAATACAATACAATAGAATACAATACACCAGGCTGAAAGAGACCTTCAAGTTCATAATGTCCAACCCATCAACCAATCCAACCCACCTAAACAACTAAACCATGCAACCAAGCAACCCATCAAGCCTCTTCCTGAACACCTCCAATGATGGTGACTCAACCACCTCCACGGGCAGCCGATTCCAATGGGCAATCACTCTCTCTGTATAGAACTTCTTCCTAACATCCAGCCTAAACCTGCCCTGGTGCAGCCTGACACTATGTCCTCTAGTTCTGGTACTGGCTGCCTGGGGGAGACCAACCTGTGCCTGGCTACAATCTCCCTTCAGGTAGTTGTAGAGAGCAATAAGGCCACCCCTCAGTCTCCTCTTCTCCAGGCTAAGCAACCCCAGCTCCCTCAGCCTTTCCTCATAGGGCTTGTGTTCCAAACCCCTCACCAACTTCGTTGCCCTTCTCTGGACACGTTCCAGCAAGACAACATCCTTCCTAAACTGAGGGGCCCAGAATAGGACACAGGACTCAAGGTGTGGCCTAACCAGTGCAGTGTACAGGGGCAGAATGACCTCCCTGCTCCTGCTGGCCACACTGGTCCTGATGCAGGCCAGGATGCCATTGGCCTTCTTGGCTGCCTGGGCACACTGCAGGCTCATGTTCAGCCTACAATCAACCAGTACCCCCAGGCGCCTCTCTGCCTGGCCGCTCTCCAGCCACTCTGACTCCAGCCTGTAGCACTGCATGGGGTTGTTGTGGCCAATGTGCAGAACCTGGCATTTGGATGTGTTAAATCTCATGCCCTTGGATTCTGCCCATCTGTCCAGCCTGTTGAGGTCCCTCTGCAAAGCCTCTCTGCCCTTCAGCAGATCAGCTCCTGCCCCCAGCTTGGTGTCGTCCACAAATGTACTGATGATGGACTCAATGCCCTCATCCAGATCATCAATAAAGATGTTGAAGAGCATGGGGCCCAGCACTGATCCTTGGGGCACACCACTAGTGACTGTCTGCCAGCTGGATGTGGCACCATTCACCACCACTCTCTGGGCTCGGCCCTCCAGCCAGTTCCTAACCCAACGCAGTGTGCTCCTGTCCAAGCCGTGGGCTGCCAGCTTGGCCAGGAGTTTGCTGTGGGGGACGGTGTCAAAGGCCTTGCTGAGGTCCAGGTAGACCACATCCACAGGCCTCCCCACATCCACCAGGCAGGTCACCTGATCATAGAAGGAGATCAGGTTGGTCAGGCAGGACCTGCCCCTCCTAAATCCATGCTGGCTAGGCCTCAGCCCCTGGCCATCCTGTAAGTGCTGTGTGATTGCACTCAAGATGACGCGTTCCATAGTCTTGCCTGGCACTGAGGTCAGGCTGACAGGCCTATAATTCCCTGGCTCTTCCAACCGGCCCTTCTTGTGGATGGGCACCACGTTGGCCAGTTTCCAGTCTTCTGGGACCTCTCCAGTGAGCCAGGACTGTTGAAAAATGATGGAGAGTGGCTTGTCCAGCTCATCTGTCAGCAATCTCAGCACCCTAGGATGGATCCCATCCGGTCCCATGGCCTTGTGGTGGTCTAAGCAGCTCAGAAGATCTCTACCTACCTCCTGGAGCAGCGGGAAGCTTTGCAGCTCCCTGGCTCCTTCTGCCAGCTCTGCAGGCCAGCTGTCTGGAAGACAGCTGTCTGTCTGTTCCAGCGGGAATTTTGCTCAGGAGCACACCGCGACCGGCACCCTCGGGAACACTAGCTGCTTTCCTTTTCAACCTACAGGAACGGCAGGGCACCCCGGGCTCTTGGCACTCGGCTAGATTCGGCACAACCATTTCTCCACGTGCTTACTGCTTGGGATCACTTGGGCTCCCTGTATCACTGCCAGCGGCTCGTTTAAAAGCCATAGGCAGCTCACGACAGCCTCTGTTCCAGCGGGAATCTTGCTTGGGAGCACACCGCAACCGGCACCCTCGGGAACACTAGCTGCTTTCCTTTTCAACCTACGGGGACGGCAGGGCACCCCAGGCTCTCGGCACTCAGCTAGATTCGGCATGACTGTTTCTCCACATGCTTGCTGCTCGGGATCGCTCGGGCTCCCGCGTCACTGCCGGCGGCTCGTTTAAAGCCATCAGCGGCTCGCAACAGCCTCTGTTCCGGCGGGAATCTTGCCGCCTGCTCTCGCTCGGCACGCGCCGCCGCACTTGTTCTAAATTTTGTCCAGCAGGTCCCACGGGCAGGGCAGGCATGGTGGTGACGTGCCGCAATCACTCCTTCAAAAAATCAGTCTCGACTCAGACTGAGGGGGAATATAAGCAGGTAGGCAAGTGTCACAAGCAAGAGGTAGGTGTCCAGGATTATGGCTGCAGTGAGTGCTGGAGCCTGGCACTTGAGATGCAGGGTAGTGGGGACAACTCCTGGATCAGATGTGATCAGATCGACTATCTGCTTAACCTGGTGGCCAGATTGAAGGATGAGGTGACTAGACTTAGAGATGTCAGGGATTGTAGAAGGGAGACGAACTTGAGTAACCAGGCTCTGCAGGCTCCCCCGGCAGAGGCTGGTTATCAATACAATACAATGCAATACACCAGGTTGAAAGAGACCTTCAAGATCATCGCGTCCAACCCATCAACCAATCCAACCCACCCAACAACTAGACCATACAGCCAAGCACCCCATCAAGTCTTCTCCTGAACACCTCCAATGAAGGTGACTCCACCTCCTCCACGGGTAGCTGATTCCAATGGGCAATCACTCTCTCCGTGTAGAACTTCTTCCTAACATCCAGCCTAAACCTGCCCTGGTGCAGCCTGAGACTGTGTCCTCTTGTTCTGGTGCTGGCTGCCTGGGAGAAGAGGCCAACCTCTGCCTGTCTACAACCTCCCTTCAGGTAGTTGTAGAGAGCAATAAGGTCACCCCTCAGTCTCCTCTTCTCCAGGCTAAGCAACCCCAGCTCCCTCAGCCTTTCCTCATAGGGCTTGTGTTCCAAACCCCTCACCAACTTTGTTGCCCTTCTCTGGACACGTTCCAGCAAGTCAACATCCTTCCTAAACTGAGGGGCCCAGAAATGGACACAGGACTCAAGGTGTGGCCTAACCAGTGCAGTGTACAGGGGCAGAATGACCTCCCTGTTCCTGCTGGCCACACTGTTCCTGATGCAGGCCAGGATGCCATTGGCCTTCTTGGCTGCCTGGACACACTGCAGGCTCATGTTCAGCCTACAATCAACCAGTACCCCCAGGCGCCTCTCTGCCTGGCCGCTCTCCAGCCACTCTGACCCAAGCCTGTTGCACTGCCTGGGGTTGTTGTGGCCAATGTGCAGAACCCGGCACTTGGATGTGTTAAATCTCATGCCATTGGACTCTGCCCATCTGTCCAGCCTGTCAAGGTCCCTCTACAAAGCCTCTCTTCCCTCCAGCAGATCAACTCCTGCCCCCAGCTTGGTGTCGTCTGCAAATGTACTGATGATGGACTCAATGCCCTCATCCAGATCATCAATAAAGATGTTGAAGAGCATGGGGCCCAGCACTGATCCTTGGGGCACACCACTAGTGACTGTCTGCCAGCTGGATGTGGCACCATTCACCACCACTCTCTGGGCTCGGCCCTCCAGACAGTTCCTAACCCAATGCAGTGTGCTCCTGTCCAAGCCATGGGCTGCCAGCATGGCCAGCTTGCTGCCACCTTGCTGTGGGGGACGGTGTCAAAGGCCTTGCTGAGGTCCAGGTAGACCACATCCACAGGCCTCCCCACATCCACCAGGTGGGTCACCTGATCATAGAAGGAGATCAGGTTGGTCAGGCAGGACCTGCCCTTCCTAAATCCATGCTGGCTAGGCCTCAGCCCCTGGCCATCCTGTAAGTGCTGTGTGATCGCACTCAAGATGACCTGCTCCATAATCTTGCCTGGATCTGAGGTCAGGCTGACAGGCCTATAATTCCCTGGCTCTTCCAACCGGCCCTTCTTGTGGATGGGCACCCAAAAAGCAGAGGGGAATGGACGAAGGTTCCTCTCAAAAGACACAAATTAATACCTCCTTGCCTCCCTTCACTTCCCCCACTGCCCTTGGAGAACAAGTATGGGGCACTGGAGGTCGAGGGGGAGCTGATTCTGATGCTGGAGGACACACCATCTGGGGTTTTCCCTAAGGCAAAACACCCTAGGGTGCGTCAGCCTGGGGTGGGTCGGCCTGGGGTGAGTCAGCCTAGGGTGGGTCAGCCTGGGGTGAGTCAGCCTGGGGTGGGTCGGTCTGGGGTGACTCAGCCTGGGGTGGGTTGGCCTGGGGTGAGTCAGCCTAGGGTGAGTCGGCATGGGGTGAGTCAGCCTAGGGTGAGTCGGCCTGGGGTGAGTCGGCCTAAGGTGGGTCGGCCTGCGGAGGGTCAGCCTGGGGTTAAACAGCCTTCCCCTGGCATCAAGACTTGCTCCCTCAAAAAAAAGAGGAGGGTGATTGTTATTGGTGATTCCCTACTGAGGGGAACAGAGGGCCCCATATGTCGGCCAGACCCTGCTCACAGGGAACTCTGTTGCCTCCCAGGAGCTCGGGTTGGTGATGTTACCAGAAGGCTGCCTAGTCTGGTGCAGCCCTCTGACTACTATCCCTTAATAGTAATGCAGTTAGGGAATGATGATGTTGCAACCAGAACTCCCAGGGCTATCAAGAATGACCTCAAGGCCCTGGGTGATCTAGTGGAAGACTCGGGTGCACAAATAATTTTTACATCGATACTGTTAGTTGCAGGAGGGAATACCATAAGGAACAGGTCGGCAGCTGTTCTCAACAAGTGGCTTAGAGGTTGGTGCAGCCAGAAGAATTTTGGGTTTTTCGATCTTGAAAAACTTTCTACTGCACCAGGTCAGCTGGTAACAGATGGAGTGCATCTGTCCCAGAGGAGGGGAAAGGTCACAGTGTACGAGAATGGCCTGTCCCCCAAAGGTAAAAAGATTCAGGGAAGGGAATTAGAAGGTCTCATTGACAGGGCTTTAAACTAGCTTTGAAGGGGGAAGGGGCTGAAACCAGTCCCCTCAGGCAGGAGTCTGAGGGTGGTAAGCTGGAGTCAGGGGCAAAAACAGCAGCCCGGCTGCAGTGCATGTAATACTAATGCATGAAGTATGGGCAACAGACATGAGAAGCTGGAAGCCTTATTGCAGCAGGAAAGATATGATGTAGTTGCCATCACAGAGACGTGGTGGGACGACTCACATGACTGGAGCGCTGCAATTGATGGCTACAGGCTCTTCAGGAGAGACAGGCAGGGAAGAAGGGGTGGAGGGGTGGCCCTGTACATCAGGGAGGCTCTTGATGCCATTGAGCTAGAGATCATGGACGATCGGGTTGAGCGTGTGTGGGTGAGAATTAGAGGGAAGACCATCAGGGCAGACATCCTGGTTGGAGTCTGTTATAGACCACCCAACCAGGAGGATGATGTAGATGAAGCATTCTATAGGCAGCTTAAGGCTGTCTCAGGATCGTCTGACCTCGTTCTCATGGGTGACTTCAACCTGCCTGATATCTTCTAGGATCACAACATAGCAGAGAGGAGGCAATCTAAGAGGTTCTTAGAGTGCATGGAGGACAAGAAGGGCCGGTTGGAAGAGCCAGGGAATTATAGGCCTGTCAGCCTGACCTCAGTGCCAGGCAAGACTATGGAACGCGTCATCTTGAGTGCAATCACACAGCACTTACAGGATGGCCAGGGGCTCAGGCCTAGCCAGCATGGATTTAGGAGGGGCAGGTCCTGCCTGACCAACCTGATCTCCTTCTATGATCAGGTGACCCGCCTGGTGGATGTGGGGAGGCCTGTGGATGTGGTCTACCTGGACCTCAGCGAGGCCTTTGACACCGTCCCTCACAGCAAACTCCTGGCCATTCTGGCAGCCCATGGCTTGGACAGGAGCACACTGCGTTGGGTTAGGAACTGTCTGGAGGGCCGAGCCCAGAGAGTGGTGGTGAATGGTGCCACATCCAGCTGGCGGCCTGTCACTAGTGGTGTGCCCCAGGGATCAGTACTGGGCCCCATGCTCTTCAACATCTTTATTGATGATCTGGATGAGGACATTGAGTCCATCATCAGTACATTTGCGGACGACACCAACCTGGGGGCAGGAATTGATCTGCTGGAGGGTAGAGAGGCTTTGCAGAGGGACCTCGACAGGCTGGACAGATGGGCAGAATCCAAGGGCATGAGATTGAACACATCCAAGTGCCAGGTTCTGCACATTGGCCACAACAACCCCATGCAGTGCTACAGGCTTGGGTCAGAGTGGCTGGAGAGCGGCCAGGCAGAGAGGTGCCTGGGGGTACTGGTTGATGGTAGGCTGAACATGAGCCTGCAGTGTGTCCAGGCAGCCAAGAAGGCCAATGGCATCCTGGCCTGCATCAGGACCAGTGTGGCCAGCAGGAACAGGGAGGTCATTCTGCCCCTGTACACTGCACTGGTTAGGCCACACCTTGAGTCCTGTGTCCATTTCTGGGCCCCTCAGTTTAAGAAGGATGTTGACTTGCTGGAACGTGTCCAGAGAAGGGCAACGAAGTTGGTGAGGGGTTTGAAACACAAGCCCTATGAGGAAAGGCTGAGGGAGCTGGGGTTGCTTATCCTGGAGACGAGGAGACTGAGGGGTGACCTTATTGCTCTTTACAACTACCTGAAGGGAGGTTGTAGCCAGGCACAGGTTGGTCTCTTCGCCAGCACCAGAACTAGAAGACACAGTCTCAGGCTGCACCAGGGCAGGTTTAGACTGGACATTATGAGGAAGTTCTATACAGAGAGAGTGATTGCCCATTGGAATGGGCTGCCTGGGGAGGTGGTGGAGTCACCGTCATTGGAGGTGTTCAGGAGGAGACTTGATGGGGTGCTTGGTGACATGATCTAGTTTTTTGATGGGTTGGACGCAATGATCTTGAAGGTCTCTTCCAACCTGGTTTATTGTATTATTGACGTTCTGCCATGCTAGTAAAAATTGAGGCAAAGTATGCAAAGGTACAAGTATGGTGATGCCTGGCAGATTGACTATATCACCCTACCTCATTCTTGATCTGGTAAACAGTATGTGCTCAGTATGGTAGAGGCAAGCACTGGATGGTTGGAAACTTATCCATTCCACATGCAACTGCACATCACACCATTCTTGGTCTGGAGAGACAAATCCTGTGGAGACATGGAACTCCAGAGAAGATTGAGTCAGAGAACGGAACTAATTTCAAAAAGAATCTTTTGAAACACTTGGCCAAAGAGCACGGCATTGAGTGGATATTCCCCATTCCCTACTATGCACCAGCTGCAGGGAAGACTGAATGCTACAATGGTTTGCTGAAGACCACTCTCAAAGCCATGGGAGGTGGATCTTTGAAAAACTGGGAGAAACACCTAGCACAAGCAACCTGGCTGGTAAATAGAGGTTCATTGAATCAAGCTGGACTTGCACACTCAGATTTGCTATGAAAGGTAGATGTGATAGAGTTCCTGTTGTTGGAGAAAAGAATCTGTTAGGTAAAACTGTTCAGGTATTTTCTCCTTCAGGAGAGGCCAAATCTGTCCAAGGGGTCATTTCTGCTGAAGGTCCTGGTCACACTTACTGGGTAATGCAAGAGAATGGTGAAATTCAGTGTATTCCACAAAGAAATCTAACTTGAGCTGAGAGAGTTTAACTTCAGAGATACAACATTGTGCCCAAAAGAAGAATCCATGAGGAATCTACAGTACACAAATCCTGAGAGCCCTGAGAGCCCTGAGCCACCTGAGAGTCCCTGATCCTTTTCTTCACCTCATCTGCTGAGAGACAAACTGTTTTCTGTTTTCTTGTTTCCTGGTTTTTGAACATCTGAATCATATACATCTGAGGGCAGCCAGAATGGACTTTAAATTTCATTTACGCATTGTGGAAATTGTTTTAGATTAGATAGTATTAACAGCCAATGAAATTGTTTAGAAGGGTTGGATTGTGGCAATTTTAGGCTATGCCTTTAAAACTTAGCTGCAGATTTTCAGCAGAAAAGTAGAAAAATATAAATAAATCACTATTGGGTATAAAAAGGAAAACAAATGATGATTCTAAACAAATTCATTGGGCAGTTGTTCCATAAATATCTTTCACATTTCACTTCCATTCTCATTCTTTTTCTTTTTCTCTGGCTTTGGCTGTTCTTCTGGAGAGACAAAATAACTGCTTTCTGGTTGGCTTTGAGACAGATAAGCTATCATTCCTTCCATCTCCACTTTTCTTCTATTACAGGGGGACAGGCTGGATCTAGGGGTTGAGGCCCCTCACATGATCTTCATCAAGGCTAAGTGATAGATCCTGTGCTTGGGTCACAACAAACTCATACAACTCTGCAGTCTTGGGTCAGATAAGCTAACATTCCTTCCATCTCCATTCCTGGCCATTTTGGCTTGAGAGCTGACTGGAACCGGCATTCGGGACCGCTCCACTTGAACCGTGAGCATTCCGCCTGGCTTTCTGTTTCTTTTCGGGGCTTTGTGTTTCAGGAGGACGCCCTGGTTGGCAGGGAGGTCTGGCAGGATCATCCTCTCGCGAGCCGGCTCAGGATCAGGAGCATGATGTCAGCCACGGAAGGTTTAAATACCGCCCAGGCGGTGCGCACGACGCCATTTTGGCTTGAGACACATAAATTTTAAAAAAAAAAAAAAAAAAAAAATTTTCAATCAAACGCTGAACCATGGTTGTCACTCGAACAAAGGCTAAAAAAAGTGTCTACCCAGACAGAGTTGCTGCATCAGCGTGCAGGAGTCCAGGCTGCTGGCTGCAGAGAGTGCTTCAGCCTGCCACTTACAATGGAGGGTGAAGGAGAGAACACCTGTGTCAGGTGTGACCAGGTGAACTTTCTCCTTAGTCTGGTAGCAGAGCTGAAGGATGAAGTGGCCAAGCTGAAGGATGAGGTATCTAGGCTCAGGTCAATAAGGGAAAGCGAAAGGGAGTTAGATATGTGGGAGAAGGCTCTGCAGATCTCCCCTGCTGAGGGAAGGGTCCCTGGAAACAGGGAGGGATGGATACAGGTCCCTGCCAGGTGTGGCAAGGGAAATCCTTCCCCGCCCTCTCCTCCTCCTCCGCTGCCCTTGCATAATAAGTACGAGGCCGTGCAGGCTGAGGGCAGTGGGGATGAGAAGCAGCCATCTGGGTGGGAGCCTAAGGCCAAGCAGTCCCCACCACCTGTAACGACCAGCTCCACAAAGAAAAGGAGAATGGTTATAGTCATAGAGGACTCCCTCCTGGGGGGTACTGAGGGACCCATATGTTGTCCCAACCCATCTGACAGGGAGGTCTGCTCCCTACCCAGGGTGCGGGGTAGGGACATCACAAGGAGACTCCCAAAGTTAATCCACCCCTTTGACTATTACCCTCTGCTGGTAATACAAGCTGGGAGTGACAAAAATGACCAGAAGGGCACCGGGGCGATTAAAAAGGAGTTCAAGGCCCTTGGACACTGGATTGAAGGGGCAGGAGCTCAAGTGGTGTTCTGCTCAGTTCCCTCAGTGGCAGGGGTGTACACTGAGAGGAACAGGAGAACCCATGCCATCAACAATTGGCTCAGGGGATGGTGCCAGCAGTGGAATTTTGGTTTCTTTGATCACAGGGCAACTTTTACTGCACCCGACCTGCTGGGACCTGATGGGATGCAGTTATCTAGAAAAGGTAAGAGAGTCCTAGCACTAGAATTGGCAGGGCTCATTAAGAGGGCTTTAAACTAGGTCTGAAGGGGGTGGTTGAGGAAATCAGTCCCTCTGAAGAGGAAAGATTGGGCCACAAATTAGGGTTAATTGAGAAGTCAAGAGCCCAGCTGAAGTGCATGTACACCAATGCACGCAGTATGAGCAATAAGCAAGATGAACTGGAAGTTCTGGTCCACCAGGGTGAATATAGAATCATAGAATCATAGAATCATAGAATCAGTCAGTGTTGGAAGGGACCACAAGGATCATCTAGTTCCAACCCCCGCCATGGGCAGGGACACCCTACACTAGATCACGCTGGCCAGAGCCTCGTCCAGCCTGGTCTTAACCACCTCCAGGGACGGGGCCTCAACCACCTCCCTGGATAACCCATTCCAGGGCTTCACCACTCTCATAGTGAAGAACTTCTTCCTCACATGTAGCCTGAATCTCCCCATTTCCAGCTTCATTCCATTCCCCCTAGGCCTATCACTACCTGAGATCCTGAGAAGTCCCTCCCCAGCCTTCCTGTAGGCCCCCTTCAGATACTGGAAGGCCACAATGAGGTCACCTCGGAGCCTTCTCTTCTCCAGACTGAACAGCCCCAACTCCTTCAGTCTGTCCTCATAGGAGAGGTGCTCCAGCCCTCTGATCATCCTCGTGGCCCTTCTCTGGACATGCTCCAGCACGTCCACATCCCTCCTGTAATAGGGGCTCCAGAACTGGACGCAGTACTCCAGGTGGGGTCTCACCAGAGCTGAGTAGAGGGGGAAGAAGCACGTCCCTTGACCTGCTGGTCACACTTCTCCTGATGCAGCCCAGGATCTGATTGGCTTTCCGGGCTGCAAGTGCACATTGAGAGCTCATGTTGAGCTTCTCGTCCACCAGCACCCCCAAGTCTCTCTCCTCAGGGCTGCTCTCCAGCCAGTCCCTGCCCAGCCTGGATTTGTGCCTGGGATTGCCTCGACCCAGATGCAGGACCCTGCACTTGGTCTTGTTGAAGCTCATGAGGTTGGCTTGTGCCCACCTCTCCAGCCTGTCCAGGTCCCTCTGGATGGCATCCCTTCCCTCCAGCGTGTCCACTGCACCACACAGCTTGGTGTCATCAGCAAACTTGCTGAGGGTGCACTCGATGCCACTGTCCATGTCACCCACAAAGATATTGAACAAGACAGGTCCCAGGACTGATCCCTGAGGGACTCTGCTTGTCACTGGCCTCCACTGGGACATGGACCCGTTGACAGCCACTCTTTGGGTGCGGCCATCAAGCCAGTTCTTTATCCATCTAGTGGTCCATCCATCAAACCCATGTGTCACCAGTTTGGAGACCAGGATGTGGTGCGGGACAGTGTCGAAGGCTTTGCTCAAGTCCAGGTAAATGACATCAGTTGCTCGCCCCTCATCTATTAATGCTGTCACCTGCTCATAGAAGGCCACCAGGTTTGTCAGGCAGGATTTGCCCTTGGCAAAGCCATGCTGACTATTCCAAATCACCTCTTCACTGTTCTTCTGAGTCATTAGTGCCTCCAGGAGGATCTGCTCCATGATCTTTCTGGGCACAGAGGTGAGACTGACTGGCCTGTAGTTCCCCAGTTCCTCCTTCTTGCCCTTTTTGAAAATGGGAGTAATGTTTCCCCTTTTCCAGTCTGTGGGGACTTCCCCAGTCTGCCATGACTTTTGGAATATAATAGAGAGGGGTTTGGCAACCTCATCTGCCAGTTCTCTCAGCACCCGTGGGTGTATCCCGTCGGGTCCCATGGACTTGAACGCTTTCAGGTTCTTCAGGTGATGGGCAGTTCTTCATCCCTGGCATCGTCTGCCATGACACCAGGAGTGTGGCTGGAGGCCCTTGCAGTGAAGAATATGATATAGTCACCATCTCAGAAACATGGTCGGATGACACGCACGATTGGACTGCTACACTGAGAGGTTACAGGCTCTTCAGGAGAGACAGGCGAGGGAGAAGAGGAGAAGGGGTGGCTCTGTATATTAGGGAGTCACTCTCTGCCACAGAACTTGTGGTGGAAAATGAAGGGATTGACAGCCTGTGGGTTAAAATCAGAGGGAGGCCTAACAAATCTGACATCCTGTTTGGAGTCTGTTATAGACCACCCAACCAGCATGAGGAGGCAGATGAATCATTCTATAAGCAACTGGAGACTGTCTCAAGATCATCAGATCTTGTCCTTGTAGGTGCTAGATATTTGCTGGGAACTTAATTCAGCAGAGAGGAGGCAGTCCAGAAGATTCCTGGAGCGCATGGAGGACAGCTTCCTGATGCAGCTGTTAAGTAAGCCTACCAGGGGTCAGGCTCTGCTTGACCTGCTGTTCTCCAATAGAGAAGGGCTGGTGGGAGATGTGACAGTGGGAGGCTGCCTGGGGTGCAGCGATCATGAGATAGTGAAGATTTCAATATGCAGGGAGATAGGGAGGAGCACCAACAGAACCCTCACCTTGGAATTCTGGAGGGCAAACTTCAGCCTGTTTAAGAAACTTATTTGCAAAGTTCCCTGGGTAGCAGCCCTCAAGAACCAAGGGGTCCAGGATGGTTGGACCTACTTCAAACAGGAGCTCTTGAAGGCACAGGAACTGGCGGTTCCCATCTGCCAAAAGATGAGCCGTCAGGGAAGGCGACCGGCCTGGATGAGCAAGCAGCTCCTGGAGGATTTAAGGGAAAAAAGAGACTGTATCACCTTTGGAAGGAGGGGAAGGCTTCTTGAGGTATGTTTAAGGAAGTTGTTAGATTATGCAGGAAAAAAATTAGAGAGGCAAAGGCCCAGTTGGAACTGAAGTTGGCCACCTCTGTGAAAGATAATAAAAAGCATTTTTACAAATATATTAATGCTAAAAAGAAGGGCAAGTAGAACCTGCACTCCTTATTAGACCTGGAGGAGAACACTGTGACTGAAGATGAGGAAAAGGCTAAGGTCCTGAACACCTTCTTTGCCTCAATTTTTAACAGCAAGGCAGGAGGAAGGAGTTCTGGACGAGTGGCCTCCTGAGCTGGGTGATGGGGTCAGGGAGCAGTGTAATGCCCCGGAAATCCATGAGGAATTAGTTCGGGACCTGCTGAGCCACTTGGACACTCACAAGTCCATGGGACCAGGTGGGATCCATCCTAGGGTGCTAAGAGAGCTGGCAGATGAGCTGGACAAGCCACTCTCCATCATTTTTCAGCAGTCCTGGCTCACCGGAGAGGTCCCAGGTGACTGGAAACTGGCCAATGTGATCCCCATCCACAAGAAGGGACGGATGGAGGAACCTGGAAACTATAGGCCAGTCAGCCTGACCTCACTGCCAGGGAAAATGATGGAGCAGATTATCCTGGCGGCAATAACTGCGCACATGCAGGATGGCCAAGGGCTCAGGTCCAGCCAACGTGGATTTAAGAAAGGCAGGTCCTGCCTCTCCAACCTGATCTCCTTCTATGATCAGGTGACCTGCCTGGTGGATGTGGGGAGGCCTGTGGATGTGGCCTACCTGGACTTCAGCAAGGTCTTTGACACCATCCCCCACAGTAAACTGCTGGCTAAGCTGTCAGCTCGTGGCTTGGACAGCAACACTCTGTGCTGGGTTAGGAACTGGCTGGAGAGCCGAGCCCAGAGAGTGGTGGTGAATGGTGCCACATCCAGCTGGAGGCCAGTCACCAGTGGCGTCCACCAGCGATCAGTGCTGGGCTCCATCCTCTTTAATATCTTCATTTGATGATCTGGATGAGGGGATTGAGACAGTCGTCAGCAAATTTGCAGATGACACCAAGTAGGGAGTGGATGTTGATCAGTCAGAGGGCAGAAGGGCTCTGAAGAGGGACCTCGACTGACTGGACAGATGGGCAGAGTCCAATATGATATTCAGCAAATTCAACAAATCCAAGTGCCAGGTGCTGCACTTTGGCCACAACAACCCCATGCAGAGCTATAGGCTGAGGTCGGAGTGGCTGGAGAGCTCCCAAACAGAGAGGGACCTGGGGGTGCTGATTAATAGCCACCTAAACATGAGCCAGCAGTGTGACCAAGTGGCCAAGGAGGCCAATGGCATCTGGGCCTGCATTAGGAATAGTGTGGCCAGCAGGAGCAGGGAGGTCATTTTTCCCCTGTGCTCTGCATTGGTTAGGCCACACCTCGAGTACTGTGTCCAGTTCTGAGCCCCTCAGTTTAGGAAGGACATTGAGACACTTGAATGTGTCTGAAGAAGGGCAACAAGGCTGGTGAGAAGCTGTGGTGGTTTGGGCTGGGTGCCCTCTGCTACGTGGTGTAATTCCTGTGTCCAGAAGTCCAGCCCAGTGGGTGGACACAGGAAACCAGGTATCTCCTACCATAATCCCCTGCACCACTATAAAATCCAGTGCAGGGTCTGACACTTCCTCTTTCTTCCCCTCACCGGCACCTGGTAACTGGGGGAGACGTCTCCCGGCCTTGGGCCTGGCTAGGCCCAAAGCCAGGGGGATGGGCAGTCTCAGATCTGGCCAGCCGAGACTATTCTGGCGGGGGTGGAGGGGGGAAGAACTAGGTCTGGGGGTCTTGGGACCACCCTCAGGTGGGGATGGGATGTTTCTGGGTTTGCTTTGGGGTTTCTTTTGTCACTGCTTCTGGTTTTCTGTACACATTCACTTTTTTTCTATTTAAACTTTTCATCACTTTTGCAATCCGTTTGTCAGAGTCGTTATTTCTGCCCATGGTGGGGAGGGGGTTTGCCTCAAGCCACGACATTTTTGGTGAGCCAACATGGGGCTAGTTGCTGTCGCAAACTGCAGATCGGATTGCAAAAGATGGACAGTTTAAATTTAATTCTGGGCGTCAGTTTGGTTTTGGGAAGTTGGGGCTCAAGTTTTGTTGCCAGGGCAATTGTGTGAGTTCTTGTGGATTGCAGGGGGACACCTGGTGCGTGGCCAGTGGCGGACCCCGGCCATGCACTCAGGCTGCGGTGGGCCCGGCTCTAATCTCCTCCCTGATTTTTTCTGATGAGCTCCGAAAATGGCGCTGAGCACCTGGTTCGACCTCCCTTCTTCTCAGTGGGCTGTGGTGCAGCCCCTCCTTCTTCCAGGGGAGGGTTGTGTAGCTGGATGCTGTCATGCCGCGGTACACAAACGCCCAGTGGTGGGGTGGAGTACCCTGACATGCATCTGTGTAGCCTCGGACCGCGGTTGGAGGCGGTCGGTTGCAGCACCCTGGTTGGATGGAAAAAAGCACTCATGGAGCCAGATTGTTCCAACTGGCTTGGCCCAGGGTGGAGAATATGCCGCTGAGTTAATATAGGTGACAATAAAAGCTTGGTTGAGAAGTTGTGAGGCTTTTCCAGGTGACCAGGATGTCCAACGAATCAATGAAGAACCTGGACCGCAGAAGAGTGAACTCTGCATCGCTGGGAGGTTCCATTGGATGAAAGAAGAAGAACTGGACTGGACTGATACTTAAGCCTGAATGAGAGACTGTTTGGGTGGACGCCCAGATGAAGATATGGACCTTGCCAGACATGTCATCAGAAGATTTCTAATTTGATGATATGTTTGGGTGCAGGGATTGTGATATGAGATAAGGGGTGGCATGTGGTGGTTTGGATTGGGTGCCCTCTGCTACGTGGTGTAATTCCTGTGTCCAGAAGTCCAGCCCAGTGGGTGGACACAGGAAACCAGGTGTGACCGGTTTAGGCTGTGCCTTTAAGAAAGAGACACTTTCTGAACACTCTAGCCGAATGTTTTGATATTAGAATGAAAACAAGAGATATGCTAATCCAATTTCATTGGTGGAACCCGGCTGTAGATTTTTGTTTAGTCTTTCAGTCGGGGAGGGCAGTCAGTAGTCGTCTTCTTCTTCCCCCTGTGCTGTGAGCTGGCTCGTTTCTCTCTACGATTCTTGCTAACCAGATAAGAAAACTAACTTTTTGCATTCGCTTTGAGCTTTAACAAAGTTTTCCCCTTTTAATTACCTTCCTTTCTCTCTCTCTCTCTAACCCTTTTGGGAAAAAGGGGAGGTAGGGAGGGAGAAGGGAGCAGCAGGCCGAACCCCCCTGGCCGCAGAGGGGGGGTTGGGGAAAGGTTTCCTGTATTACATACTTTGCTGTATATTTCTGTATATATTGTAAATATTGTATGTTTTTGTACATATTCATTGCATTCCATATCTGCTTGTAAAATACAGCTTTCATCTGCTTCTCCAGCTGAGTTAGCTGTGGAATTCTTTTGTGTGTGTGTGGGGGAACCTTCCTACTCCACCACACCAGGTATCTCCTACCATAATCCTCTGCACCTCTATAAAATCCAGTGCAGGGTTTGGCACTTCCTCTTTCTTCCCCTCGCCGGCACCTGGTAACTGGGGAGACATCTCCCAGCCTTGGGCCTGGCTAGGCCCAAGGCCAGGGGGATGGGCGGTCTCAGATCTGGCCAGCCAATACTAGCCTAGCAGTGTGTGTGGGGGGAAGAACTAGCCCTGGGGGTCTTGGGACCACCCTCAGGTGGGGATGGGGTATTTCTGGGTTTGCTTTGGGGTTTCTTTTGTCACTGCTTCTGATTCTCCATACACATTCACTTTTTTTCTATTTAAACTTCTCATCACTTTTGCAATCCGTTTGTCAGAGTTGTTATTTCTGCCCGTGGTGTGGAGGGGGTTTGCCTCAACCCACGACAGAAGCCTTGAGCACAAGCCCTATGAGGAGAGGCTGAGGGAGCTGGGATTGTTTAGCCTGGAGAAGAGGAGGCTCAGAGGAGACCTCATTGCTCTCCATAACTACCTGAAAGATGGTTGTAGCCAGGAAGGGGTTGGCCTCTTCTCTCTAGCAACCAGCACCAGAACAAGAGGACACAGTCTCAAGCTGCACCAGGGGAAGTTTAGGCTCGAGGTGAGGAGAAAGTTCTTCACTGAGAGAGTCATTCGTCATTGGAATGGGCTGCCCAGGGAGGTGGTGGAGTCACCATCTCTGGAGGTGTTCAGGAGGGGACTGGACGTGGTGCTTGGTGCCATGGTCTAGTCATGTGATCCGTGGTGACAGGTTGGACTCAATGATCTTTGAGGTCTCTTCCAACCTTGGTGATACTGTGATACTGTGATCTTCTCTTTTCACCTATTACAGGGGGAGGAGGAGGTTTGGGGAGGGAGTGGAGCAGCTTCCCTACTCTCTGGGAATACCAGAGAGGGTACAGGGTGGGTTTCTGTGCTATTTTCTAATTGTAAACACCTGTATAATATTGTAAATACTGTCTATTTTGTACATATTCATTGCATTCCATTGTAGAGTGTAGGTTTTGCTTTGTAAATACAGCTTCCATTTGCTTCCAACTGAGTTAGTTGTGCTTTGTTAATGTGAATGGCAAACTTCAACCCAGCACAAATGCCCATAACAATAGAAGCAAAAGCAAGATGACACTAAACATAATTACCCTGAACATTCATTAAGAAATTGGTGTTGAAAATTACCAGTTTATAGGAGATGCAGTTTTTAGATACTGCATTTGCCTTGAAGTTGTTCACCAGATTCAGTCAGAGTCAGAGTTGCTGCAGTCTTTGTTGAGAGCCATGTGGAACATGTGCAAAACCTCCTCTCTCACTGTTCTGGGTTGTCATGAGTGTTCACTTTCTGGGAAATGTGACAAGTCCTTCCTCCTATAGGCACTGCATTTATTGATGTATTTTAAACTGTGCTTTCTTCAATGGCTTCTGCCAAAATAAAAGAGTGTTATAACAAAGTGAAATATTTTAAAATAGAATAAAAATAATTATATTAACTAGTGATCATCTAAACAAATGCTTGTGTGGCAACTTTGGTGTATTTAATAAATGGTTTAAACCCTTGTTTTTTATCATATCCTGTAGTTTGGATAAATAATTCAGACTTCACAAATGGCAAAGACCATGATGTGGAATTACATTTTTTTCAGGTAGGTGACTTGAAACGAAAAGTGAGCTTCATCTGACCTGCTACTGCTTTTTGCTAGATTCTTACATGCCAGTTAGTTACAAGCATTTTTAAGACTTTGGCCCACTAATCCACAGCTTATAGTCATACACCTCCTATCTGTTCCTTCAGAGATACCCTTAATGCTCTGTACAGTGATGGCACCAGAGATCTACATACATGCCAGGTCTAATGCACATGGTGCACACGAGCCTGTGGTGCCAAGGAGTTTTTCAAAGTTTAACAACTCCTGCTAAACCACAGACTGAGAATAGCATAAGTTTTGTGCAAAGTGATTGTGATGATCTATTATTCTAACAGGAGAAAGTGATTAGTGAGTTGAATAGTACAACAATGAAATTGAGAGCACCCTTAGTAAGTTTGCAAACACCAAACTGCATAGGACTGTTGAACTGGAAGGTAGGAATGCTGAGGGAGGCAGAGGGACCTGGACAGACTGGATCTATGGGCTGAGGCCACTCACGTGTTCATCACAAAGGCTAAGTGATAGGTCCTGTGATTGGGTCACAACAAACTCATAAACTCTACAGGCTTGAGACTGAGTGGCTGGAAATCTGTCCTGTAGAAAAGGATCTGGGAGTGCAGTTCAGACAGCTGAACATGAGTATGCTCTGATGGCCAAGAAGGCAAACAGCATTCTGGCCTGCACCAGGAGTAGTATCGCAAGAAGAACTTAGGTGATTGTCCCACTGTATTCAGCACCAGTAAGAATGCAGCTTGAGTACTGTGTGCAGTTTTGGATGCTGTAGTATGAGAGAGACATTGATGTGCTGGAGCATGTTCAGAGAAGGGAACAAAGGTGGCGAAGGGTCTAGAGAACAAGTCTTAGGAGTAGCAGCTGAGGAAACTGTGGTTGCTTAGTCTAAAGAAGGTGAGGCTGTGGGGAGACCTTTTTCCCTCTTTACAACTACCTGAAGGGAGGTTGTAGAGAGGTGGGTGTTGGACTCTTATCACAAGTCACAACTGATAGGACAAGAGGAAATGACATCAGATTATGCCAGGGGAAGTTTATGTTAGACACTAGGAAAAACTTCTCTACCAAAAGGGTTATCAAAGACTGGAATGGGCTGTGCAGGGAGGTGGTTCAATCACCATCCCTGAATGTACTTAAAAGATGTCTAGATATGGTGGTCAAGCATATGGTGTAATAATGGCCCTGGTAGAGTTAGATAATGGTTGGATGATGATCTTGAAGATCTTTCCCAATCATAGTGATTCTGTGATTCTGAGTAATACGGTGGTGACAGTGCTAGTATATATCAATAGACTTAGACCATTTTTGTGAGGGTAAAAAGGGATTTGTTAGAAAGACTTTTGTCCCTTGAAAGCTTTATAATAATACAATAATACAATACAATAAACCAGGTTGGAAGAGACCTTCAAGATCATCGTGTCTAGCCTATCAGCAAATCCAACCCACCTAAACAACTAAACCATGGCACCAAGCACCCCAAGTCTCCTCCTGAACACCTCCAGCGAAGGTGACTCAACCACCTCCACGGGCAGCCAATTCCAATGGGCAATCACTCTCTGCCCTTCTCTGGACACGTTCCAGCAAGACAACATCCTTCCTAAACTGAGGGGCCCAGAACTGGACACAGGACTCAAGGTGTGGCCTAACCAGTGCTGAGTACAGGGGCAGAATGACCTCCCTGCTCCTGCTGGCCACACTGCTCCTGGATGCCATTGGCCCTCTTGGCTGCCTGGGCACACTGCAGGCTCATGTTCAGCCTACCATCGACCAGTACCCCCAGGTCCCTCTCTGCCTGGCCACTCTCCAGCCACTCTGACCCCAGCCTGTAGTGCTGCATGGGGTTGTTGTGGCCAATGTGCAGAACCCGGCACTTGGATGTGTTCAATCTCATGCCATTGGATTCTGCCCATCTGTCCAGCCTGTCGAGGTCCCTCTGCAAAGCCTCTCTGCCCTTCAGCAGATCAACTCCTGCCCCCAGCTTGGTGTCGTCCGCAAATTTACTGATGATGGACTCAATGCCCTCATCCAGATCATCAATAAAGATGTTGAAGAGCATGGGGCCCAGCACTGATTCCTGGGGGACGCCACTAGTGACAGGCCGCCAGCTGGATGTGGCACCATTCACCACCACTCTCTGGGCTCGGCCCTCCAGCCAGTTCCTAACCCAATGCAGTGTGCTCCTGTCCAAGCCATGGGCTGCCAGCTTGGCCAGGAGTTTGCTGTGGGGGACTGTGTCAAAGGCCTTGCTGAGGTCCAGGTAGACCACATCCACAGGCCTCCCCACATCCACCAGGCAGGTCACCTGATCATAGAAGGAGATCAGGTTGGTCAGGCAGGACCTGCCCCTCCTAAATCCATGCTGGCTAGGCCTCAGCCCCTGGCCATCCTGGAAGTGCTGTGTGATCGCACTTGAGATGACCCATTCCATAATCTTGCCTGGCACTGAGGTCAGGCTGACAGGCCTATAATTCCCCGGCTCTTCCAACTGGCACTTCTTATGGATGGGCACCACGTTGGCCAGCTTCCAGTCTTCTGGGACCTCTCCAGTGAGCCAGGACTGCTGAAAAATGATGGAGAGCAGCCTGGACAGCTCATCCGCCAGCTCTCTCAGCACCCTAGGATGGATCCCATCCGGTCCCATGGCCTTGTGGGGGTCCAAGCGGCTGAGAAGATCTCTAACAGTCCCATCCTGGAACAGGGGAAAACTATGCTGCCCCCTGGCTCCTTCTGCCAGCTCTGCAGGCCAGCTTGTCTGGAAGCCGTTCTGCCCTGCTAGTAAAAATTGAGGCCAAGAGGGTGTTAAGTGCCTCTGCCTTTTCCTCATCCTTTGTTACAACCTTCCCCTCTGTGTCCACCAAGGAGTGGAGGTTGTCCTTGCCCTTCTTCTTGCTATTAATGTATTTATAGGAGGACTTTTTGTTATCCTCCACAGCAGAGGCCAGACCAAGGTCTATATGTTAAATCCAAAGCCTTTGTATGTCAAATCCATTTCGATATGGGGAGACAGTCACTAGTGGTGCCCCCGAGGGATCAGTGCTGGGCCCCATCCTGTTCAATGTCTTTATTGATGATCTGGATGAGGGGATTGAGTACATCATCAGTAAATTTGCAGATGACACCAAGCTGGGGGCAGGTGTTGATCTGTTAGAGGGTTGGAGGGCTCTGCAGAGGGACCTTGACAGGCTGGACAGATGGGCAGAGTCCAATGGCATGAGTTTTAACACATCTAAGTGCTGGGTTCTACACAATGGCCACAACAACCCCATGCAGTGCTACAGGCTGGGGTCAGAGTAGCTGGAGAGCAGACAGGCAGAAAAGGACCTGGGGGTACTGGTTGATGGTAGGCTGAACATGAGCTAGCAGTCTGCCCAGGAATAGTGTGGCCAGCAGGAGCAGGGAAGTCATTATGCCCCTGTACTCAGCACTGGTTAGGCCACACCTTGAGTCCTATGTCCAGTTCTGGGCTCCTCAATTCAAGAAAGATGTTGAGTTGCTGGAATGTTTCCAGACAGGGGCAAGAAAGCTGGTGAGGTGTCTGGAGCACAAGCGCTATGAGGAGAGGCTGAGGGAGCTGGGTTGTTTAGCATGGAGAAAAGGAGGCTCAGGGGAGACCTTATTGCTGTCTACAACTACCTGAAGGGAGGTTGTAGTCAGATCGGGGTTGGTCTCTTCTCCCAGGTGGCCAGCACCAGAACAAGAGGACACAGTGTCAAGCTGTGCCAGGAGAGGTTTAGGCTGGATGTTAGGAAGAAATTCTTCACAGAAACAGTGATTGGCCATTGGAATGGACTGCCCAGGGTGGTGGTGGAGTCACCATCACTGGAAGTGTTTAAAAAGAGACTGGATGAGGCACTTAGTGCCACGGTTTATTTGATTAGATGGTGTTGGACTTTATGATCTCAAAGGTCTTTTCCAACCTGGTTAATTCTGTATTCTGTATTTCCAGACAGACACGAGAATGTCAAAGCAGGGTTTTACCTTCTTAAGAGTCTCTTCTATCTCCTCAATTTTCATGTCCCTTCAGAAACCCATCTCAACACGCCTGCAGGAGCAATCGGCCCCAAATGATCAGCTGAGAATAATCCCTGAAGGAGCTTGTCTTTGATGAATATTACCTGTGACTGTTTTAGGCTGTGCCTTTAAGAAAGGGACAGTTCATGGAACACTCTGGCTGAATGTTTTGAAAAACAAGATATTCTAAACTAATTTCATTGGTAGATTGGTAGAATGCAACTTTTAAGTTTTAGCTCAGTCTGTCTCAGTCAATGTTCAGTCTGTTCCCTCTGTTCCTGTGGGCCTGTGTCTCTCTCTCTGAAGCAACAACTGCCAGACAGAGTCGACCTTGAATTTACAAAGCTAACCAGATAAGAAAACTAAATCTTGCACATGCTTTGAGCTAACAGAATTTTCTCCTTAACTGCCTTTCTCTCTCTCTCTAACCCTTTTTGGGAAAAAAGGGGAGGTAGGGAGGGAGAGGGGGGTACAGGAGCCGGGGGCACACCCTCCTCCAGCTGTAGGTCTTCTGTATTACATTCATTGCTGTATATTTCTGTATATATTGTAAATACTGTATATTTGTGTACGTATTCATTGCATTCCATTTATGCTTGAAAATATAGCTTATTTCATCTGCTTCTCCGACTGAGTTAGCTGTGGTATCTTTGGGGGGGGGGGGGAGAACTTTCTCACCCTCCCACATTACCATACGCATAGAGCAGCAAATCTGTGGATTTACAGGTTTAGGTACTTGGAAGCTGTCACAGATCTCTCCTCCCTTTCCCAGTTGTACTCTGGTAAATTTTGCACAAACAAATATCCTGATATTTTGCAGTTTGTGTAGAATAGAATAGAATAGAATAGAATAGAATAGACCAGACCAGGTTGGAAGACACCTTCAAGATCGTGTCCAACCTATCATCCAACACCACCTAATCAACTACACCACGCAGCAAGCACCCTATCAAGTCTCCTCCTGAACACCTCCCATGATGGTGACTCCACCACCTCCTCAGGTAGCCTATTCCAATGGTCAATCACTCTCTCCGTGTAGAACTTCCTCCTAACCTCCAGCCTAAACCTCCCTTGGCACAGCTTGAGACTGTGTCCTCTTGTTCTGGTACTTTATATAACTTTATATATAGTTTACTATATATATATATAAATAGTTTATATAACTTTATATATATATATAACAGCCTGGTTGGGTAATGAACTTCTAAAGGAACTAAGGGAAAAAAAGAGGGTGTATTATCTTTGGAAAAAGGGGAGGCAACCCATGGAATGTATAGGGATGTTGCTAGGTCTTGTAGGAAGAAAATTAGGGAGGCAAAAGCACATTTGGAGCTCAGACTGGCCTCTGCTGTGAAGGACAACCAAAAGTCCTTCTATAAATATATTAATAGCAAGAGGAAGGACAAGGAGAAGCTCCACTCCTTGGTGGGCATGGAGGGGAATATTGTAACAAAGGATGAGGAAAAGGCAGAGGCACTTAACACCCTCTTGGCCTCAATTTTTACTAGCAGGGCAGAACGGCTTCCAGACAGCTGGCCTGCAGAGCTGGCAGAAGGAGCCAGGGAGCAGCATAGTTTTCCCCTGTTCCAGGATGGGACTGTTAGAGATCTTCTCAGCCGCTTGGACCCCCACAAGTCCATGGGACCGGATGGGATCCATCCTAGGGTGCTGAGGGAGCTGGCGGATGAGCTGTCCAGGCCGCTCTCCATCATTTTTCACCAGTCCTGGCTCACTGGAGAGGTCCCAGAAGACTGGAAGCTGGCCAACGTGGTGCCCATCCATAAGAAGTGCCAGTTGGAAGAGCCGGGGAATTATAGGCCTGTCAGCCTGACCTCAGTGCCAGGCAAGATTATGGAATGGGTCATCTCAAGTGCGATCACAAGCACTTCCAGGATGGCCAGGGGCTGAGGCCTAGCCAGCATGGATTTAGGAGGGGCAGGTCCTGCCTGACCAACCTGATCTCCTTCTATGATCAGGTGACCTGCCTGGTGGATGTGGGGAGGCCTGTGGATGTGGTCTACCTGGACCTCAGCAAGGCCTTTGACACAGTCCCCCACAGCAAACTCCTGGCCAAGCTGGCAGCCCATGGCTTGGACAGGAGCACACTGTGTTGGGTTAGGAACTGGCTGGAGGGCCGAGCCCAGAGAGTGGTGGTGAATGGTGCCACATCCAGCTGGCGGCCTGTCACTAGTGGTGTGCCCCAAGGATCAGTGCTGGGCCCCATGCTTTTCAACATCTTTATTGATGATCTGGATGAGGGCATTGAGTCCATCATCAGTAAATTTGCAGATGACACCAAGCTGGGGGCGGGAGTTGATCTGCTGGAGGGCAGAGAGGCTTTGCAGAGGGACCTTGACAGGCTGGACAGATGGGCAGAGTCCAATGGCATGGCATGAGATTTATTTGCATTACTGAAATTCCAGTAAACTGGATTACTGAAAGATGACCATGAGTAAAGGAAGTGTCTGACAGGAATGAATAATCCCGCTCTCACACGTGATAGTTCTCTAAATGTACTACCAAGGATTAGGTCTGGGGCTACCACTGGACAATTAACTGATTGTCTATTAACTCTCTATTAACCCCTCTCCATTCCCTAATGGAGCTGTAAGGTTGCAAATATATGAGTAATAAAACTTCAATTTTTTGGTTTAGGATTAATTTTTTATTCGTTGGGAAAGAGAGTTGAAATTGCTTTAAGCTACTTTCTTAAATAAATTCCAGATTGAATATGTACATTTTGCATGCAAATAAGACTAAGAGATCACAACTACAAATAGCTACACTTAATTTGAATGTGCACATTTGAAAACTGAGGGAGGGAAAAGGGAGAAAGTATCAAATTATAATCCAGAGCACTCTCATAATTCAGCAATCAATCAGATTGTACTTTACGGAAATAAAGCTTGAGAAACATTATTAATAACAATAACTATACCACCACTTAGCATAACTTTTATTAGGCAAATATTTTTAAATGGCAAGTTGGTAGACTTTGCTTTCATTCATACAGAGTCTTTGATATTTTTTATTGACTCTCCTACAGTTCTGTGCCATGGTTCTGCATCTGGATGAAGTCCAAATTCTAATCTTGCTACCTGAGGAAGTGGAAATTAAGAACATAAATACTGGACAGGGAAAAGAAATAAATCTAATTACTGAATCATTCAGAACAATGCAGTACAAGCCAGACTCAGAGCAAAAGAGATATTGCTTTTAGAATAACAAGATTAATAAGATTGTATTTTGTTATAAATGCACCAAATAGCCTGTAATTATAAATGTACTTGTGGCATGTAAATGTACTTTACTTTTCTTGCCAACATTCCAGAACTGGTCATCTATGTTAAGACTCTACCAAATAAAAGGTATCTTTTTTATCCCAGTTCTTATATTTGCATAATGTTGCAATAATATTGCAAATTTTTCTTGCAGAGAAATCATTGTACTCCGTATGGCACAAGGTTTGCCATACCATTATTGGTATTAAGTGAAGCTGTGTAAAACATTTTAAGTGTCTAAGATAACCAATATGTTCATACACAAGTAGAACAGACTGGATGGTCACACTGTAGACATTCCATCAAGAGCTGGATATCTGTGAAATTCCTTTTAAAAGGCTTCCAATAGTTGTCTCCCTGTGATTCTGAGTACTAGCAGTGGATGTACAAGGACAGCAAAGAGACCATCTGTAGTAAAATGCTCTGCTGGGTATACTCAGTTGGCTCAAAGATTATACACAAAATCATTCAAAAAATATCGGAATTTCCTGTGGACATTTTCTTCTGTAAACATTTGGCTAAATAATACATTTCCTTGTTGAAAGATTTGAGGTTGGCTGTGGTTTCAGGCCATGCTAAATAAGAAAGAATGTGCGTTGAAACATTTTTCAAGTAACAGTGAAGTAGGACAATACTGCAAAGATGTATTCACATAGTTAACATTACAAGCAATTGATTTAATGACTTCTATAGTTAGAATTATGTTCTTTTGTTTTCTTAAAATACCATACACGTGACTGTATGGAGAAGACAAATCTCAGACATAGTCTCTTGCATCTTAAAATAATGGTAAAGCTAACAAGCAACCAAACCTATCAGGTGAAATAGTGATTAAAAAAAAATAAAACAAATAAACAAAAACCTACCCAAGCCAATAACAACCAAAAATCAAATAAAAAAATTAAATAACAAAAAAGAAGACAAAAAACCACACCAAACCCAAACAAAAAATAAAACAAAAACCAAACAGTGTAAAGACAGTAATTATTAGCTAACAACAGGAAAATAATGATAGCAACACCAACCAAAATTTATTGTAAATGAAGACTTGTGGAAGGTTTCGTTATTTTAACAGTTCGGTAGCATTTTAATTTAAAGCATGTTTTACAAAACCAATTGATCTGCAGCTTTAGTGAGATCAAGGTTTTGTATCTGGGAAATGTGCTCTCAAGTTATTTCTTATCTGATTCAACAGTGGAAATAATAGCAAAAATGCATTGCTTTCAAGACTATAACTAGGATTTCAACCAAACTATTGTGTCTCATTACAGTTCTGTACTTTAACTAAGCATCATTCTTCACTCTTAACCGTGGTTGCTCTACAAACACAGTATCCTTAATTCCTGCCTTGAATACCATGTGTTTTTAAAATAAAATTTAAAAAAATTCCATAGTGAGTTTACAGAAAAGTAGATTTTTTAAGTGATGAGGATCACCAATGCAATCTAACCCATATATACCTATTTAACAATTATGTCTCACAAGATTATGTGTTCTTGTCTGCACCAAGATGTATATTACTGTGCTTCAATCATAACCTGAAGAAATTAGTTTATGTGCTTAGTTCACATTAACATGCTAATATTTTCAGTACGTGCTTTGATATGTAAAGCATTTAGATTTATAGTTTGTTGGGTTTTTTTCCTAACTTTAAGTTCCTACTTTCTCCAGAGGTTTCGTAAATATAACTATCTGGGCATGCTCTCTTGTGTGTTACAGATCCTTGACTTATGGATTAGTTCTTACTCAGATATTTTGGAAGGGATGCTCCAAATTAAATAGTTAAGATACATTACCAAGGGAAAACATTAACATATTCAAAACATTTTAAATTATGACCTGTAGAGCTACTGCTACATCATCAGAGGCAGCTTCTTGTATTGCATTGGCTATAGGATTTCCTGGACTGTTTTCAGCTCCTCCCACAGCATTTATACAATCATCTAGTTCTGTATCAGCTGTACAAAGAACTACTTATAAAAGATGCTGAATAAGATTTCCAGTATATCTATTTGCAATAAACTTTCTTTAATTATAGAAATCTGATACAAGCCAACCAAACAAAAATTAATATATTTATTTTAGAATTTTCATTAGAAAAAGAAAAATATTTTAAAAGTGGTTTATCCTTTCAGTCTCATAAATTTAAACACACACATAAAACATCATTTGTTTTGGCCTTAATTAGTACCAAGACTTCTAAAGCCACCTAGCTTCCACTCTATTTCCATGCTTATGAGAAGTTTAACAATACCAACAAAACTACAAAATGCATATTGTTTATCTAAGCAGGGAGAACTCCAGTCTAGCATTTCTTCTTACTATATCCAATGTAAGTGTCTTGCACATAATGACAGCATAAGTGAACAGTACCTGCTGTAAGATGATAAACTGTGGCTTTCCCAGAACACATTCAATGATATGTGGATCCCGGACCTGCTGGTCTCAACACAGAGAGCAGAAATACAACTGACAGACCATTTGTGAGGAGGTGACCACTGCCGCAGGGTGGGCAAAACGGCCCAGAGCTGCAAAGCTGGTTGCTATTTATTGAGACACATGTGAATATTACAGTTCCACTTTCCCACAGTCTGCCTCATTAAGCCCACTTTGTTTCTTCTTTATTTTAACAGTTGCCCTTTGCCCCAGTTGCCTTCCTATCCATTTCAAAGATGCAATAATTTGTTATTTTTGACTCCCATCCTTTTCCTCACCCAGTTTGGAGATACAGTGTCTCTCATCACCCCCAGGGCCTCACAGACTTGAAGGCCACCTAAACATTCCATTATTATTCCCTTTTTGGGTTCCCACAATAAACTTGAGACACTACTGAAAGAGTAATAAATACAGTTCTACTTACTGTTGTCCTTAGGATGAAAATTTGACTGGAGTGCAAGAGGTGAGCATCTGGGAGCAGATGTTACAGTATCACAGTATCACAGTATCGCTAAGGATGGAAGAGACCTCAAAGATCATCGAGTCCAACCTGTCACCACAGACCCCACGACTAGACCATGGCACCAAGTGTCGTGTCCAGTCCCCTCTTGAACACCTCCTGGGATGGTGACTCCACCACCTCCCTGGACAGCACATTCCAATGGCAAATGACTCTCTCAGTGAAGAACTTTCTCCTCACCTCGAGCCTAAACTTCCCCTGGTGCAGCTTGAGACTGTGTCCCCTTGTTCTGGTGCTGCTTGCCTGGGAGAAGAGGCCAACCCCTTCCTGGCTACAACCACCCTTCCAGTAGTTGTAGAGAGCAATGAGATCGCCCCTGAGCCTCCCCTTCTCCAGGCTAAACAACCCCAGCTCCCTCAGCCTCTCCTCACAGGGCTTGTGCTCAAGGCCTCTCACCAGCCTTGTTGCCCTTCTCTGGACACGTTCAAGTGTCTCAATGTCCTTCTTAAATGGAGGGGCCCAGAACTGGACACAGTACTCAAGGTGCGGCCTAACCAAAGCAGAGTACAGGGGCACAGTGACCTCCCTGCTCCTGAAGGTTGGTCAGTTAGAGGGCAGAAGAGCTCTGCAGAGGGACCTTAACTGACTGGACAGATGGGCGGATTCCAACGGGATGGCATTCAACAAGTCCAAGTGCCAGGTGCTGCACTTTGGCCACAGCAACACCATGCAGAGCTACAGGCTGGGGTCGGAGTGGCTGGAGAGCTCCCAAACAGAGAGGGACCTGGGAGTGCTGATTGACAGCTGCCTAAACATGAGCCAGCAGTGTGCCCAGGTGGCCAAGGAGGCCAACCGCATCCGGGCCTGCATTAGGAATAGTGTGGCCAGCAGGAGCAGGGAAGTCATTGTGCCCCTGTACTTTCCATTGGTTAGGCCACACCTTGAGTACTGTGTCCAGTTCTGGGCCCCTCAGTTTAAGAAGGACATTGAGCCCTATGAGGAGAGGCTGAGGGAGCTGGGATTGTTTAGCCTGGAGAAGAGGAGGCTCAGGGGAGACCTCATTGCTCTCTACAACTACCTGAAAGGTGGTTGTAGCCATGAAGGGGTTGGTGTCTCCTCTCTAGCAACCAGCACCAGAACAAGAGGACACAGTCTCAAGCTGCACCAGGGGAAGTTTAGGCTTGAGGTGAGGAGAAAGTTCTTCACAGGGAGAGTCATTTGCCATTGGAATGGGCTGCCCGGGGAGGTGGTGGAGTCGCCGTCCCTGAAGGCGTTCAAGAGGGGACTGGATGTGGCACTTGGTGCCATGGTCTAGTCATGGGGTCTGTGGTGACAGGTTGGACTTGATGATTTTTGAGGTCTTTTCCAACCTTGGTGATACTGTGATACTGTGAGTCTGCAGGGGACTGAATTGGAGGAGTTTATTCTCATGAAGGGAATCAGTTCTCAAATGCAAAGGATATCTAGAATTTTACTTGAGAGCTTTGAAAAGTCAAAATTACCTTTTTGGGGTTTTGTTCCATATTGCCAGAAGATAAAATGATTCAAATGATTGTACTAAATTGTGTATGAAGACTGAGAAGGATTTAGCTGGAACTTGAGAGTACATGATAGCTGCTGATAGCCATGTACAACAAATAAGTACATTATAGCTTATTTCTTAAATCCATCATCACCCACGTGCATTTCCTAAGCAATTTTCTTATCCATTCTTCCAGTTAAATGTTCAAACTAAATTCACCTGTGGTCAGCAACAGAAATGTTTCTGCAGTTTAAAGACAACTTTAAAATTTAAGATCAGGGATTACAATCAGGTTCACAATAAACCTAACAGCCTTAACATTTTACTGTAATGTGCTAGTTTTTAGCATCTCCTGTGAATAGCAGCAATCTAATTAAAATTGTCTTATGATCTCCAGAGCCCCCTTAGGAGAAGACAATACAGCAGATGCCATGTTACTACAGCATGGCAAAGACTGCTTTATAGGCATGTACCTGTGGTTGATTCTGTGCTGCTCATCAGAGAAAATAGCTTATTGAAACTTAGTATTTTGTCAGAAATATTTTACTCATAGTAGAAATGAACTATGCAGCTCAACAGCGACAACCACAGAAGGACTTTAAGTGTAAAACTCTAAGGATTGGAGTGTTACAGTAGTATTATTAATAACTTTCTGTAACAAAGGAAATTCTTCTGGATGGTGATCTTTCAATTTGGAAGTCCCAGCATTCATAAAGCAGAATGTTACTGAGTGTAGTATTATTTGATATTACTCACAACTGTTTAGTAAGTAGCTGTGTCAAGGATGAATGAATTCATATTAATCCATACATCATTCAAATAATTGATGAGCCACATGATTTGTGTACTATTAACCATGTAATTTTCTCAAGAGTTCAGGAAGCAGCATACAGAGGTATGTTAAGGGTACTGGTTTTTACTATGAGCTTTCCTATGTTATACAGACACAGTAATGTTTTAGGATTGAATTGGATAAATTAAGATATTTAAATGTCTTTTTCAGAGATGAGGTTAAAACTAAGTTTGATAAAAAGATATCTATTAATTGTAATCAACTTATGAATGCACAAGAGTGGTCTTCAATTAAAAATTAAACTGAAACAAGAAGTCTGAAACAAAGAGTCTACATGGAGGCATGAATCTAGCAGAGTCCCACAGGGGTCAGTACTGGGACCTGTACTCTTCAATATATTCATCAACAATGATGGGAAGAGGAAACTCTACTCCAATCTGGTGAGACCCCCACCTTAAGTACTGCATCCAGTTCTGGAGCCCCTATTACAGGAAGGATCTGGATGTGCTGAAACATGTCTAGAGAAGGGCTATCAGGATGATTAGAGGGCTGGAGCACCTCTCCTATGGAGACAGACTGAGGGAGTTCCAGCCAACATGGATTTAGGAAGGGCAGGTCCTGCCTCTCCAACCTGATCTCCTTCTATGATCAGGTGACCCGCCTGGTGGACGTGGGGAGGCCTGTGGATGTAGTCTACCTGGACTTCAGCAGGGCCTTTGACACCGTCCCCCACAGTAAACTGCTGGCTAAGTTGTCAGCTCGTGGTTTGGACAGCAACACTCTGTGCTGGGTTAGGAACTGGCTGGAGGGCCGAGCCCAGAGAGTGGTGGTCAATGGTGCCACATCCAGCTGGCGGCCAGTCATCAGTGGTGTCCCCCAGGGATCAGTGCTGGGCCCCATCCTCTTTAACATCTTCATTGATGATATGGATGAGGGGGTTGAGTCAGTCATCAGCAAGTTTGCAGATGACACCAAGTTGGGAATAGATGTTAGTCAGTTAGAGGGTAGAAAGGCTCTGCAGAGGGACCTCGACCGACTGGACAGATGGGCACAGTCTAATGGCATGGCATTTAACAAGTCCAAGTGCCGGGTGCTGCACTTTGGCCACGGCAACCCCATGCAGAGCTACAGGCTGGGGTCAGAGTGGCTGGAGAGCAGCCAAACAGAGAGGGACCTGGGGGTGCTGATTGACAGCTGCCTGAACATGAGCCAGCAGTGTGCCCAGGTGGCCAAGAGGGCCAGTGGCATCCTGGCCTGTATTAGGAATAGTGTGGCCAGCAGGAGCAGGGAGGTCATTATGCCCCTGTACTCTGCATTGGTTAGGCCACACCTTGAGTACTGTGTCCAGTTCTGGGCCCCTCCGTTTAAGAAGGACATTGAGACACTTGAACGTGTCCAGAGAAGGGCAACAAGGCTGGTGAGAGGCCTTGAGCACAAGCCCTATGAGGAGAGGCTGAGGGAGCTGGGATTGTTTAGCCTGGAGAAGAGAAGGATCAGGGGTGACCTCATTGCCCTCTACAACTACCTGAAGGGTGGTTGTGGACAGGAGGGGGTTGGTCTCTTCTTCCAGGCAACCAGCACCAGAACAAGGGAACACAGTCTCAAGCTGTGCCAGGGGAGGTTTAGACTCGAGGTGAGGAAGAAGTTCTTCACTGAGCGAGTCATTCGTCATTGGAATGGAATGGGCTGCCCGGGGAGGTGGTGGAGTCGCCATCCCTGGGGGTGTTCAAGGGGAGATTGGACGTGGCACTTGGTGCCATGGTCTAGTTGTGAGGTCTGTTGGGACAGGTTGGACTTGATGATCCTTGGGATCTCTTCCAACCTTGGTTATACTGTGATACTGTGATACTGTGAGTTGGGGCTATTCAGTCTGGAGAAAAGAAGCCTCCAAGGAGACCTAGTTGTGGCCCTCCGGTATCTTAAGGGGGCCTACAAGAAAGATGATGAGGGACTTTTTAGGGTGTCAGGTAGTGATAGGACTAGGGGGAATGGAGCAAAACTAGAAATGGGTCAATTCAGATTGGATGTTAGAAAAAAATTCTTCACCATGAGGGTGGTGGAGCAGGTTGCCCCAGGAGGTGATAGAAGCCCCATCCCTGGAGGCTTTTTAAGGCCAGGCAGGATGTAGCTCTGAGCAACCTGCTCTAGTGTGAGGTGTCCCTGCCCATGGCAGGGGGTTTGGAATTAGATGATCCTTGACATTCTTGCAAACCCTGACAATCCTACGGTTCTATGAAACTGAGGGATGACATCACTAATGTTCATAAATATGAAAAGGACAAGTGTCAAGATGGAGTCTGGCTCATCTCAGTGATGTCTAATGATAAGACAAGAGGCTATAGGTGCAAGCTGGAGTATAGGAGGTTCCTTGTGAACATAAGGAAAAAACTTTTCACTGTCAGGGTGATGCACTGGAACAGGCTGCCTAGAGAGGTTGTGGAGTCTCCTCTTCTGGAGACATTCAAAACTCACCTGAAGATGTTCCTGAGTGGTGTACTCTAGGTGATCCTGCTCTGGAATGGGGGTTGGACTAGATGATCTTCTGAGGTCCCTTCCAACCCCTAACATTCTATGATTCTGGGGTGAGGGGAGGGGGGTGGAAAAAGAAAGGGAAAAAATAAAAAGGCTACATTCCTCTGTGGTTTAAGTTTACCGTAGTCAGTTTTATCAGGATGAAATATGGAACTCATTTCAAGAATTAAGGGCAAACTAGTTTACAATTTCCTCTGAAAAACAAATCTGAACTGTATTCAGAAAAGCAGGAAAATCCTATGGCCTCAGTGTAAACACGTTATAGTTAGTTGCATGTAGAACAGTACAGACTATAGGACACAGAGTGCCTAGCAGCCGCAGCCCCAGCCCACTAAATTCACACTCAGAGAGTTAGCATGCAGCTATGGTAAAGCTCTACATCCAGGAATATGGGTATCCTTCCTGGCCCAACATTATTGATACAGTCATTGAAAACAGTTGTTTTTT
Source organism: Picus viridis (assembly GCA_033816785.1). Classification (NCBI taxonomy): domain Eukaryota; kingdom Metazoa; phylum Chordata; class Aves; order Piciformes; family Picidae; genus Picus; species Picus viridis. The sequence goes on from CM066606.1 coordinate 61,847,614, forward strand.
AATAAATTTGAATCTAATTCTTATTAGCTGCTCATTTTTAGAATAAATCATTAAGAAAATCACAACCACTTAAAGGTTCTGAGAGTACTCACTGATCACTGATTTTATACATAAATCTTTTTTCTGGATTTCCTAGAATGCCAGTTATTTGAAAATAATACCGAAGGATGAACCAAAGTTGATTGTTTTTTTATATTATTTGGTACTTTTTTCATAAAAAAGGTCATGGCTAAGATGTATCAGATCTACTTCCTGGACATGCTGTTCAAGTCTGACACTTCATTTGTGTCATAAACTGTGATAAATTTTGCAGGTATTTCATTAGCTGCTTTGATTGAACTTGGATAGTTTAGGTTATATGATTCATAGTAATGAAGTCTGTTAACCCATTTTTTATAATATTCTATTTAACTACTTTCTTGGCTGTGATGTGACCTAGTGTTTCCAAAGTAAATCTGCCATATGCATTGCCAAGGAAACCTGGAAAACTCCATGGGTTGTACATAACTCTTTGAGAATATCCAACACTAAAATCAAACTTGTGTTTTCCTAAGCAGAACTACAAAAGGCATTTTTTTTAAGTTAAGACAAATTATTAAACTTTCTATACTTGTGTTGTCATGTATCATTTACCATGAGCTATAGACTGTTCTTAAAATAATGGGGGGTGGGGGGATGGGCGGGTTGCGAGAGGATGGGGGATTTGTGTGTGTGTTTGACTTGCTACATCTATCTTTTACAGCAAAACAAAAACCAAAATCCAAACCCAAACAAACAAACAAAAACCACAAAAACACCCAAAGGATCACAAGATCACAGAATAGAAGGGGTTGCAAGGGACCTCTGGGGTTCATTTTCTCTAACCCACCTCATAAATTGGATTTGCATAGGAATATGTCCAATGAGGTTTTGAAAGTCTCTAGAGAATGAAATTCCAGAGCCTCTCTGGGCAGCCTGTTCTAGTGTTCTGTCAGCCTCAAAGTAAAGAAGTTTCTCCTTATGTTTAGGTGGACCTTCCTGTGTTCTAGTTTGTGCCCATTGCCCCTTGTCCTATTCCTGGGAAGTAAGAAAGTCTGGGCCCATACACTTGACCCCCATCTTTTCAATATTTATAACCATTGGTAAGATTTCCTCTCAGTCTTCTCCAGGCTAAACAGATGCAGGTCTTTTAGACTTCCCTCATATGGGAGAGGGTCCAGTCCCCTCATCACCTTTTTAGCCCTCCATTGGACTTTTTCCAGTAGTTCCCTGTCTTTATTGGAATGAGGAGCCCCAAAACTGTACACAGTAGTCCAGATGCAACCTCATACAACTATTCTATATACACATAATTGTAAAAGACACTGTTATGCATCTATTACTTTCAATTCACAAGTTATCTAAGTTAAAACAACCATAGACATCCTTATGGAAGCATTGTTCTATTAAGATTCAAGAAAAAAAATTTACATTCAGCATCCATCCAGATAGCTGATAAAGACAAACAAGCAAACCGGTTTAGGCTGTGCCTTTAAGAGAAGGACACTTTCTGAACACTCTGGCCGAATGCTTTGGTATATGAATGAAAACAAGAGATATGCTAATCCAATTTCATTGGTGGAACCCGGCTGTAGGTTCTAGCTTGGTCCTTCAGTCGGGGGGGGCAGTCAGTCTTCTTCTTCCCCCTGTACTGTGAGCTGGCCTGCTTTTCTCTCTGAAGCAACAGCTTGCTACTCAGGAACGATTCTTGCTAACCAGATAAGAGAAAACTAACTTTTTGCATCTGCTTTGAGCTTTAACAAAGTTTTCCCCTTTTAATTACCTTCCTTTCTCTCTCTCTCTAACCCTTTTGGGAAAAAGGGGAGGTAGGGAGGGAGAAGGGAGGGAAAGGCCGAACCCCCCTGGCCACAGGGGGTTGGGGAAAGGTTTCCTGTATATTTCTGTATATATTGTAAATATTGTATGTTTTTGTACATATTCATTGCATTCCATATCTGCTTGTAAAATATAGCTTTCATCTGCTTCTCCAGCTGAGTTAGCTGTGGAATTCTTTCGTGTGTGGGGGGGGGAACCTTCCTACTCCACCACACACCACCACCACCCCACTTTAGTACAATATTATTTTCTGCATTGAACATGAAATGTCAGTATGTACACAAGGCAGATTTTAATGGGTATAATCACTTATGGTACTTAGATTAGAGATGCGCTGGTTTTTAAAGAAGTTACTGTTGACCTGTGTAGTGGGTTAAGTTTGCCATTCACATTAACTAAGCATGACTAACTCAGCAAATGGAAGCTTTTTTTATCAAGCAAAAACTACACTCTGCAATGGAATGCAGTGAATATGTACAAAATATACAGTGTTTACAATATTATACAGGTGTTTACAATTAGAAAATAGCACAGAAACCCCCTTTACCCTCTATGGTATTCCCAGAGAGCAGGGAAGCTGCTCCACTTCCCCCTGCCAAAACCTCCTCCTCCGCCCTGTAATAGATGAAAAGAAGTGATGGAAGGAATGTTAGCTTATCTGTCCCAAGCCTGTAGCATTGTATGAGTTTGTTGTGACCCAAGCACAGGACCTATCACTTAGACTTAGTGAAGATCATGTGAGTGGCCTCAGCCCAAAGATTCAGCCTGCCCAAGTCCCTCTGAAAAGCCTTCCTACCCTCCAGATCAACATTCACATCCAGTTTGGTGTCTGCAAACTTACTAAAGATGCTCTCAATCTCTTTGTGCCCCTCTAACTTTAATATACCTAAGCTTTAAGTAGAATATATCCCACCTAAAATTTTGCAGTTTACAGCCATGAATATGGCCCTTCAGTTTTTTTTTTTAGGTTATTCCTATTGATGATGTAATAAAGGTGTTTCTTTACGAAAGGACAGAGGCTGATCTAAAACATTTTAAAATTACTGCAATACTAACTTAAAGTCTTCTCTGTAAGAGACTTTTGCCATCTGTTCATGAATCTTAGAGGCTGAAATATATTCTTCTTATTTTCATACCAATAAATTCTGCTGCTGTCCCAAGTTTGAAATGAAGAACCAAAAGCTAAAAATGTAATCTACTTAAAGACAGTTTAAGACAGTGAGTAAAATCCTTCTAATATTTCAGAAATCAGTTCTCCTTCAGTCAAAGACATACAAAATCCTCAGGAAGTGAGGCATTATTCTCTCTTGTCTACATTTTTGCACATAAATGAGCAGCATGTTACATGGTCTAATACTGGCTATCTTGCATTTTGTTCATTTTTTCCTAGACTTGAAAGACGGTGAGTAAATAGCTAAATAGTAAATAGCCCTGAAGGGAAGAGGGACCCAGGACAGCTGGTCAGTATTCAAGGACCACCTGCTCCGTGTCCAGGAGCTATGTATACCTACAAGGAGAAAAGCAGGAAGGAATGCTAGGAGGCCTGCCTGGATGAACAAGGAGCTGCTGGACACACTATCACTTAAAAAGAAACTCTACAGGAAGTGGAGGGAAGGACAGCTAGAACAGGGGGATATAAGGAAGCTGCCCGAGCAGCAAGAGGCCTGGTTAGGAAAGCCAAAGCAGAGTTTGAACTGAATCTAGCCAGGGGGTTAAAGGGAACACTAAGAATTTCTATAGGTATGTTAATGGCATGAAGAAGACTAGGGAAGGTGTGGGCCCCCTCAGAAAGGAAAGTGGTGAATTAATCACAAGTGATGTGGAAAAGGCTGAGGTACTCAATCACTTCTTTACCTCATTCTTCACTGCAAGGGCCTCCAGCCACACTCCTGGTGTCATGGCAGATGATGCCAGGGATGGGGAGGAAGAACTGCCCATGGTAAAGTGAAGATCAGGTTCGTGATCACCTGAAGAACCTGAAAGTGTTCAAGTCCATGGGACCCGACGGGATACACCCACAGGTGCTGAGAGAACTGGCAGATGAGGTTGCCAAGCCCCTCTCTATTCTATTCCAGAAGTCATGGCAGACTGGGGAAGTCCCCACAGACTGGAAAAGAGGAAACATTACTCCCATTTTCAAAAAGGGCAAGAAGGAGGAACCGGGGAACTACAGGTCAGTCAGTCTCACCTCTGTGCCCAGAAAGATCATGGAGCAGATCCTCCTGGAGGCACTAATGACTCAGAAGAATAGTGAAGAGGTGATTGGGAATAGTCAGCATGGCTTTGCCAAGGGCAAATCCTGCCTGACAAACCTGGTGGCCTTCTATGAGCAGGTGACAGCATTAATAGATGAGGGGTGAGCAACTGATGTCATTTACCTGGACTTGAGCAAAGCCTTCGACACTGTCCCGCACCACCTCCTGGTCTCCAAGCTGGTGACACATGGGTTTGATGGATGGACCACTAGATGGATAAAGAATTGGCTTGATGGCCGCACCCAAAGAGTGGCTGTCAACGGGTCCATGTCCCAATGGAGGCCAGTGACAAGTGGAGTCCCTCAGGGATCAGTCCTGGGACCTGTCTTGTTCAACATCTTTGTGGGTGACATGGACAGTGGCATCGAGTGCACCCTCAGCAAGTTTGCTGATGACACCAAGCTGTGTGGTGCAGTGGACACGCTGGAGGGAAGGGATGCCATCCAGAGGGACCTGGACAGGCTGGAGAGGTGGGCACAAGCCAACCTCATGAGCTTCAACAAGACCAAGTGCAGGGTCCTGCATCTGGGTCGAGGCAATCCCAGGCACAAATCCAGGCTGGGCAGGGACTGGCTGGAGAGCAGCCCTGAGGAGAGAGACTTGGGGGTGCTGGTGGACAAGAAGCTCAACATGAGCTCTCAATGTGCGCTTGCAGCCCGGAAAGCCAATCAGATCCTGGGCTGCATCAGGAGAAGTGTGACCAGCAGGTCAAGGGAGGTGCTTCTCCCCCTCTACTCAGCTCTGGTGAGACCCCACCTGGAGTACTGCATCCAGTTCTGGAGCCCCTATTACAGGAGGGATGTGGACGTGCTGGAGCGTGTCCAGAGAAGGGCCACGAGGATGATCAGAGGGCTGGAGCACCTCTCCTATGAGGACAGACTGAAGGAGTTGGGGCTGTTCAGTCTGGAGAAGAGAAGGCTCCGAGGTGACCTCATTGTGGCCTTCCAGTATCTGAAGGGGGCCTACAGGAAGGCTGGGGAGGGACTTCTCAGGATCTCAGGTAGTGATAGGACTAGGGGGAATGGAATGAAGCTGGAAATGGGGAGATTCAGACTGGATGTGAGGAAGAGGTTCTTCACCGTGAGAGTGGTGAAGCCCTGGAATGGGTTGTCCAGGGAGGTGGTTGAGGCCCAGTCCCTGGATGTGTTTAAGCCCAGGCTGGACGAGGCTCTGGCCAGCGTGATCTAGTGTAGGGTGTCCCTGCCCATGGCAGGGGGTTGGAACTAGATGATCTTTGTGGTCCCTTCCAACCCTGACTGATTCTATGATTCTATGATTCTATGTTTTAATTGTATTATTTGTCTCACATTATGAACTTGCAGTGATGGCTCTTATTCAGAGTATTTATTGCTTCATAAAGAGGAAATGAAGAATGTGGTGCATAATTTTTAAAACAACTGTACAAAGATGCAGAGGAGTCACTCAGTAGTAGATGCAAAACCCAGTTTTAATACCTCCCAGAATAGGATAAGGAAGTGTGCCTTTGACGTATACAATTCTGATCCTAAGAATGGTATCAAAAGTGAAGATAACTGAAACCATTTTCATATATCTAAATTACAGAAGCCAGAAAAAGGATCATATGCTTCTATGAATGGTGCTGAAAGGCACAAAAAGGTCTGTCTCAAAGCATTCACATTAGCTTAAAGCATTCTATTTGCAATTTTGTCATTGAAATTTATAACCCCACCTCTGTAAATGTTTGAGAAATTCTACTGGGAGTAGATGGCAATGTTTTGAGAAAGTATGAAGGAAAGGAGGTCAAAGCCACAGAACAAAACCTAGAAACACTACCAGAATTTCATAGTGGAGAGCTCAAGATAATGCAATGATGATGTAATTTCTGATGAAAGCAGATGTGTCAAAGTTCAGTGAGAAAAAAGTTCCTCATTTTCCTTTTAATCTTTTCCTTCACTAAAAACGATGCATTTTTATCTGTGTACATCTGTGTCAGTTGAGTTATTTTTTCTGTCTTTGAGAAGCTAATGAAAATATGTATTCTTTATTATATTGAATGTACTAGCACAGGCATTTTTGGATGGGTAATAAAAGTGTCTGAATGGACGCCTTCCTCGCCATTTTTTATTGATCCTTCTGCAGCAGGCATTTTTGGTGCAGGAAGTAGTTATCTTATCCAAAGCTGGTGCAAATGAAACACAGCCTTGCGTATTACTTGATATGGCTCATAATAACAGTGGATTGGAGCTCTCTAATGTGATGCATGCATACAGGGCAACCAAGTTATTCTCCCTCTTTGACTCCCTTATCAGCACATCATATTTAAATTCCTTTTTTTAACACTGAAAATTAAAAAACAATTAGTCTTCCATCATTGTTGTACTGTTCAACTCACTAATCACTTTCTTCTGTTAGAATAATAGATCATCACAATCACTTTGCACAAAACTTATGCTATTCTCAGTCTGTGGTTTAGCAGGAGTTTTTAACTTTGAAAAGCTCCTTGGCACCACAGGCTAGCGTGCACTATATGCATTAGACTTGGCACATATGTAGATCTCTGGTGCCATCACTGTACAGAGCATTAAGGGTATCTCTGAAGGAACAGATAGGAGGTGTATGACTATAAGCTGTGGATTAGTGGGCCAAAGTCTTAAAAATGCTTGTAACTGGCATGTAAGAATCTCTAGCAAAAAGCAGTAGTAGTTCAGATGAAGCTCATTTTTCATTTCAAGTCACCTACCTGAAAAAAAATGTAATTCCACATCATGGTCTTTGCCATTTGTGAAGTCTGAATTATTTATCCAAATTACAGGATATGATAAAAAACAAGAGTTTAAACCATTTATTAAATACACCAAAGTTGCCACACAAGCATTTACAGTACCATCACAGAATACAATACAATACAATACACCAGGCTGAAAGAGACCTTCAAGATCATAATGTCCAACCCATCAACCAATCCAACCCACCTAAACACCTAAACCATGCAACCAAGCACCCCATCAAGCCTCTTCCTGAACACCTCCAATGACGGTGACTCCACCACCTCCACGGGCAGCCGATTCCAATGGGCAATCACTCTCTCTGTATAGAACTTCTTCCTAACATCCAGCCTAAACATGCCCTGGCACAACCTGAGACTGTGTCCTCTTGTTCTGGTACTGGCTGCCTGGGAGAAGAGACCAACCTCTGCCTGGCTACAAACTCCCTTCAGGTAGTTGTAGAGAGCAATAAGGTCACCCCTCAGTCTCCTCTTCTCCAGGCTAAGCAACCCCAGCTCCCTCAGCCTTTCCTCGTAGGGCTTGTGTTCCAAACCCCTCACCAGCTTTGTTGCCCTTCTCTGGACATGCTCCAGCAAGACAACATCCTTCCTAAACTGAGGGGCCCAGAACTGGACACAGGACTCAAGGTGTGGCCTAATGTCGCTGTATAGGGGTCGGGGTCACACTATGATTTACTGCTTCTCCCTCACTCTCGTCCTCACTATCAGATGGCAGAGGGGGTAATTGCTGTTGTAAAGGCAGTTGCTGGTGTGAAGTCTGTAGATTATTGAACTGATTACATTCCTCCTTTTTTACATGTCCTTTCACCCGCTCTCTTGGAGATTGATAAGCCAATGGCATTTTCTCAAAGTCATTGGGCCTTTTCCAATTCAACGGGAACTTAAGTTGATCATTAGGAGAAAGCTGCTTCTCAGCAGCGCTTGTTATGTATTGCGCTGTTGAATCTACTTCTGAGCAGCCAGACGAGGGGGGGCCAGAGGGTGCAGAGGGTGCCGGCGTGTCCTCTACTGATTTATTAATTTCCCCCATAGCCAAATCATTCCTTTTCTCTTTCAATCCCCCCATCATTTCTTCTTCTTCCTCCTCCTGCTCCTGCTTAAGATCTTTTAGTGCATCACAAAGCAGGCGCCAGGTAATTGCCATATCAACCAGTGCCTTGTCTCCTTTCGAGATAGCGTCCCACAAGTAACTACCTAGCTTGTGCCAGGCAGGAACGCTGAAGGCTGTGTAACAGAGGAAGGCTCAAAATCTTGCTGCTTGCCCCATAAGAGTAATTTTCTTAAGTCGAAATCTTTAACTTCTAGACCCCTACGTTTCAATAACGATTTCCAAGTTCCAAGGACTAAGTCCTCATCTTTTGTTAATTTCTGACCCATTATGTTCCCAGTGGCTCACCTACATCACCCGGGCAGGTGTCAAAGTTCAGGTCGGGACCAAAAGGCAGTATCCCACTGCTCTCAGCTACACTGGGCACCGTCACCGTTGCCGCAAGCACCTGCAGCCCAAACATCTTCAACTCTCTTCTTGGGTCATCACGTCGGGGTCACCATTTGTCTCTGTATAGGGGTTGGGGTAAGGATAAGGTGACGGTCCGTGCGACAAGAATCAAACACAAGCAGAGCACATAGAAGGCCAAAAAGCAAGCGCTATTTATTCCAGCACACAACTCATATATTGTGTGTAGTGTTAGTGTGGCTGCCTGCAATTGTTAATGAACTTCTCTCAAGATTCTCATGGGTCTGAGATAGATTTGCTAGAGTAACTTGTTAAGTTAGTCCAGGTGGCCTCCCATCTTATCTTGCGGTTTCTCATTCCCACTCAGTCTGTCCGGGGAGTTTCCAGATTCTCATGGGAGCTCAGCGATGTTTTCTCACCAGGGCTCTTCTGAGGGTTCACAGATACATCACAGTCCCTCACAGCCTAACCAGTGCAGTGTACAGGGGCACAATGACCTCCCTGCTCCTGCTGGCCACACTGATCCTGATGCAGGCCAGGATGCCATTGGCCTTCTTGGCTGCCTGGGCACACTGCACGCTCATGTTCAGCCTCCCATCAACCAGCACCCCCAGGTCCCTCTCTGCCTGGCCGCTCTCCAGCCACTCGGACCCCAGCCTGTAGCACTGCATGGGGTTGCTGTGGCCAATGTGCAGAACCCGGCACTTGGATGTATTAAATCTCATGCTGTTGCATTCTGCCCATCTGTCCAGCCTGTCGAGGTCCCTCTGCAAAGCCTCTCTACCCTCTAACAGATCAACTCCTGCCCCCAGCTTGGTGTCGTCCGCAAATTTACTGATGATGGACTCAATGCCCTCATCCAGATCATCAATAAAAATGTTGAAGAGCATGGGGCCCAGCACTGATCCCTGGGGCACACCACTAGTGACAGGCCGCCAGCTGGATGTGGCACCATTCACCAACACTCTCGTGGCTTAGTCCTCCAGCCAGTTCCTAACCCAACGCAGTGTGCTCTTGTCCAAGCCATGGGCTGCCAGCTTGGCCAGGAGTTTGATGTGGGGGACGGTGTCAAAGGCCTTGCTGAGGTCCAGGTAGACCACATCCACAGGCCTCCCCGCATCCACCAGGCGGGTCACCTGATCATAGAAGGAGATCAGGTTGGTCAGGCAGGACCTGCCCTTCCTAAATCCATGCTGGCTAGGCCTGAGCCCCTGGCCATCCTGTAAGTGCTGTGTGATCACACTCAAGATGACCTGCTCCATAATCTTGCCCGGCACTGAGGTCAGGCTGACAGGCCTATAATTCTCTGGCTCATCCAACCGGCCTTTCTTGTGGATGGGCACCATGTTGGGCAGCTTCCAGTCTTCTGGGACCTCTCCAGTGAGCCAGGACTGCTGAAAAATGATGGAGAGCGGCTTGGCCAGCTCATCTGCCAGCTCTCTCAGCACCCTAGGATGGATCCCATCCGGTCCCATGGCCTTGTGGGGGTCCAAGCGGCTCCGAAGATCTCTAACTCACTCCTAGAGCAGCTGAAAACTATGCTGCTCTCTGGCTCCTTCTGCCAGCTCTGCAGTCCAGCTGTCTGGAAGATGTTCTGCCATGCTAGTATAAATTGAGGCAAAGAAGGTCTTAAGTACCTCTGCCTTTTCCTCATCTTTTGTTACAACGTTCCCCTCCGTGTCAACCAAGGAGTGCAGGTTGTCCTTGCCCTTCTTCTTGCTATTGATGTATTTATAGAAGGACTTTTTGTTGTCCTTCACAGCAGAGGTCAGTCTAAGTTCTAAATGGGCTTTTGCCTCCCTAATTTTCTTCCTGCATGTCCTAGCAACATCCCTAAACATTCCGTAGGTTGCCTCCCCTTTTTTCCAAAGATGATACACCCTCTTTTTTCCCTTAGTTCTTTTAGAAGTTCATTACCCATCCAGGCTGGCTGTCTGCCCTGGCGGCTCATCTTCCAGGACACTGGCACAGCCTGTTCCTGAACCTTCAAGAGTTCTTCCTTGAAGTAGGTCCAGCTCTCTTGGACAACTTTATTTTTAAGGGCTCTTTCCCAAGGAACCTTCTGAGTTAGTTCCTTGAGTAACCTGAAGTCTGCCCTCCTGAAGTCCAGAGTGGAGGTCTTCTTGCTACCCCTCTTAGCTTGGCTGAATACCGAAAACTCAATTATCTCATGGTCACTGGCGCCTAAACACCCTCCGACCACCACATCACCCACCAGCCCTTCCCTGTTGGTGAAGAGGAGGTCAAGCAGAGCCTTACCCCTCGTAGGCTCGCACAGCATCTGGGATAAGAAGCTGTCCTCCATGCACTCTAAGAACCTCCTAGACTGCCTCCTCTCTGCTGTGTTAAGATCCCAGCAGATATCAGGCAGGTTGAAGTCACCCATGAGAACGAGGTCAGACGATCTTGAGACAGCCTTAAGCTGCCTATAGAATACTTCATCTACATCATCCTCCTGGTTGGGTGGTCTATAACAGACTTCAACCAGGATGTCTGCCCTGATGGTCTTCCCTCTAATTCTCACCCACAAGCACTCAACCTGATCATCCCTGATCTCCATCTCAATGGCATCTAGTGCCTCCCTGATGTACAGGGCCACCCCTCCACCCCTTCTTCCTTGCCTGTCTCTCCTGAAGAGCCTGTAGCCGTAAATTGCAGCACTCCAGTCATGTGAGTCATCCCACCACGTCTCTGTGATGGCAGCTACATCATAACTTTCCTGGTGCAAGAAGGCTTCTAGCTCCTCTTGTTTGTTACCCATGCTTCATGCATTAGTGTACATGCACTGCAGCTGGGCTGCTGGTTTCACCTCTAGTTCTAGCTTATCACCCCCAGACTCCTGCCTGAGGGGACTGGTTTCAGCACTTTCCCCTTCAAAGCTAGTTTAAAGCCCTGTTCATGAGACATGCCAATTCCCTTCCCAGAATCTTTTTACCTTTGGGGGACAGGCCATTCTCGTACACTGTGACCTTTCCCCTGCTCTGGGACAGATGTACTCCATCTGTTACCAGATGACCTGGTGCAGCAGAAAGTTCCCCAAGATCGAAAAACCCAAAATTCTTTCGACTGCACCAGCCTTTAAGCCACTTGTTGAGAACAGCTGCCGACCTGTTCCTTATCGTATTCCCTCCTGCAACTAACGGTATCGATGTAAAAATTATTTGTGCACCTGACCCCTCAACCAGATCTCCCAGGGCCCTGAGGCCATTTTTGATAGCCCTGGGAGTTCTGGTACCAACATCATCATTCCCTACCAGCATAACCAATAAGAGATAGTAGTCAGAGGGCTGTACCAGACTGGGCAGCCTTCTGGTAACATCTCCAACTTGGGCTCCTGCAAGGCTAATAACTTCCCAGTGAGATGGGTCTGGCTGACATATGGGACCTTCTGTTCCCCTCAGGAGGGAATCACCAATAACAATTACCCTCCTATTTTTTTTGAGGGAGCAAGTCCTGATGCCAGGGGAAGGCTGTTTAACCTTAGGCTGCTTTGCCTTAGGCTGTTTAACCTTAGGCTGTTTAGCCTCAGGGAAAACCCCAGATGCTGCGTCCTCCGGCATCAGTATCACAGTATCACAGTATCAGTATCACAGTATTACCAAGGTTGGAAGAGACCTCGAAGATCATCATGTCCAACCTGTAACCACAAACCTCACAACTAGTCCATGGCACCAAGTGCCACATCCAGTCCCCTCTTGAACGCCTCCAGGGACGGCGACTCAACCACCTCCCCGGGCAGCCCATTCCAATGACGAATCACTCTCTCGGTGAAGAACTTTCTCCTCACCTCAAGCCTAAACTTCCCCTGGTGCAGCTTGAGACTGTGTCCCCTTGTTCTGGTGCTGGTTGCTAGGGAGAAGAGGCCAACCCCTGCCTGGCTACAACCACCCTTCAGGTAGTTGTAGAGAGCAATGAGGTCGCCCCTGAGCCTCCTCTTCTCCAGGCTAAACAACCCCAGCTCCCTCAGCCTCTCCTCATAGGGCTTGTACTCAAGGCCTCTCACCAGCCTTGTTGCCCTTCTCTGGACATGTTCAAGTGTCTCGATGTCCTTCTTAAACTGAGGGGCCCAGAACTGGACACAGTACTCAAGGTGTGGCCTAACCAAAGCAGAGTACAGGGGCACAATGACCTCCCTGCTCCTGCTGGCCACACTATTCCTAATGCAGGCCCGGATGTGGTTGGCCTTCTTGGCCACCTGGGCACACTGCTGGCTCACCCTCGATCTCCAGTGCCCCATACCTGTTTCCCAAGGGCAGCGAGGAAGGTGGGGGGAGGCAAGGAGTTTTTAATTTGCGTCTTTTGAGAGGAACCTGTGTCCATTCCCCTCTGCTTTTTGGATAACCAGCCTCTACTGGGGGAGCCTGTGGAGCCTGCTTACTCTGGTTCATCTCTTTCCTCCTCTGGCTCGTCTCTTTTCTACATTCCCATACATCTCTAAGACTAGCAACCTCATCCTTTAGTCTGGCCACCAGGTAGAGCAGATAGCCAATCTGCTCATACCTAATGCAAGAGATGCTTCCACTACCCTGCATCTCAAGAGCCAGGCTCCAGCACTCACTACAGCCAGATACCTGGACAGCTACCTGCTTGTGTTCTACCCCAGTTTGGGTTGAAACTGATTTTTTTAAGGAGATTTTGCTGTGCATTACAACCATGCTGCCGCTGGCTGCAGCACCTACTGCACAAAAAATCTAGAAAAAGTATGGTAGCGCGCGAGAGCACCAGAGCAGGCGGCTGCTGCCGAGCGGAAGCCCCACGAGTCACGCTGTCCCTGTTTAAATTCCGCCGCCGAAGGCGCTGGGCTCACGAGCCACGGGCACATGAAAACAGGGCCGCTCCGAGCGTCGCAGTGTGTGCAGGAAGCGCCACAGCCCCAGCAGATCCCACAGCCTGAAGAGGAGAAACCGCGGAAGCCCCCAAGCACTTGCTAGTCCCAGCGCTGCTGCTGAGCGGCCATTTGTTTAGATGATCACTAGTTAATATAATTATTTTTATTCTATTTTAAAATATTTCACTTTGTTATAACACTCTTTTATTTTGGCAGAAGCCATCGAAGAAAGCACAGTTTAAAATGCATCAATAAATGCAGTGCCTATAGGAGGAAGGACTTGTCATATTTCCCAGAAAGTGAACACTCATGACAACCCAGAACAGTGAGAGAGGAGGTTTTGCACATATTCCACGTGGGTCTCAACAAAGACTGCAGCAACTCTGACTCTGACTGAATCTGATGAACAACTTCAAGGCAAATGCAGTATCTAAAAACTGCATCTCCTATAAACTGGCAATTTTCAACACCAATTTCTTAATGAATGTTCAGGGTAATTGTAGCAGTTTGGGCTGGGGGCCCTCTGCTCCATGAGGTGCTTCCTGTGTCCAGAGGTCCAGCCCAGTGGGTGGACACAGGAAACTGGGTATTTCTACCATAATTCTCTGCACCACTATAAGATCCAGTGCGAGGTCTAAGCACCTCCTCTTTCTTCCTCGCCGTCACCCAGTAACTGGGGGAGATCTTGTCTCCCGGCCATGGGCCTGGCTAGGCCCTAGGCCACAGGGGGGATGGGCAGTCTCAGATCTGGCCAGCTGAGACTAGCCTAGCAGTGGGGAGGAGGGAAGAAGGAGCCCTGGGGGTCTTGGATGTACCACCAGGTGGGATCTTCCTGGGACTGTTTTGGGATTTCTTTTGTCACTCTGCTTCTGGCTCTCTGTAAACATTCACTGCTTTTCCTTTAAACTTTCCATCACTTTTGCAATCCGTTTGTCTGAGTTGTTATTATTGCCCGTGGTAGGGAGGGGGCTGCCTCAACCCACTACAGTAATAATGTTTAGTGTCATCTTGCTTTTGCTTCTATTGTTATGGGCAATTTTTTTGTCATAACTATTTGTGGTGGGTTGAAGTTTGCCATTCACATTAAAAAAGCACGACTAATTGAGTTGGAAGCAAATGGAAGCTGCATTTAGAAAGCAAAAACTATACTCTACAATGGAATGCAATGAATATGTACAAAATAGACAGTATTTACAATATTATACAGCTCTTTACAATTAGAAAATAGCATGGAACATTCCCCTGTACCCTCTCTGGTATTCCCAGAGAGCAGGGAAGCTGCTCCACTCCCCCCAACCCTCCTCCTCCCCCCTGTAATAGATGAAAAGAGGAGATGGAAAGAATGCTAGCTTATCTGTCTCAAAGCCAACCAGAAAGCAGTTATTTTGTCTCCCCAGTAGAACAGCCAAAGCCAGAGAAAAAAAAAAGGAGTGAGAATGGAAGTGAAATGTGAAAGATGTTTATGGAACAACTGCCCAATGAATTTGTTTAGAATAATCTTTTGTTTTCCTTTTTACACACAATAGTGATTTATTTATATTTTTATATTTTTCTGCTCAAAATCTGCAGCTAAATTTTAAAGGCATAGCCTAAAACTGCCATAGCTAGTGATTTTATACTGCATACAGACCTACTGTGGTATACTTCCGACAGGAACTGTAAAAGGCACATAGATACGGCACTATACAGATCATGTGCTTGTCCTTCTGTGACAAGGGCGATGCTGAGCCTTGCAGAGCAGTGCTTCAGTGTGGTGGAGTAGGAAGGTTCCCCCACACACACAAAAGAATTCCACAGCTAACTCAGCCGGAGAAGCAGATGAAAGCTATATTTTACAAGCAGATATGGAATGCAATGAATATGTACAAAAATATACAATATTTACAATATATACAGAAGTATACAGCAATGTATGTAATACAGGAAACCTTTCCCCAACCCCACCCTGCGGCCAGGGGGTTCGGCCTTTCCCTCCCTTCTCCCTCCCTACCTCCCCTTCTTCCCAAAAGGGTTAGAGAGAAAGAGAAAGGAAGGTAGGGGTGAAAACTTGTTAAAGGTCAAAGTGGATGCAAAAGTTAGTTTTCTTTTATCTGGTTAGCAAGAATCGTAGAGAGAAACGAGCCAGCTCACAGTACAGGGGGAAGAAGAAGACGACTGACTGCCCCCCCGACTGAAAGACTAAACAAGAACCTACAGCCGGGTTCCACCAATGAAATTGGAATAGCATATCTCTTGTTTTCATCTATATACCAAAATATTCGGCTAGAGTGTTCAGAAAGTGTCCTTCTCTTAAAGGCACAGCCTAAACCGGTCACATTCAGTTACTGGATCAAAACAATGTCTTTCTACCCATCACATCATGAACATAGGCTATGTGGACTGTGCAAAGACCACAGGCAGCATTAAAGTTAGGAACACGAGTTTTTGCTTCAACTTATAATCAAAAAGCTGCAGATGAATAACCACAACTGAGAAGAAACCAACGAACCACAGGTATTATAAAATTCAGTTTATCTAAGATTTACTTAGCAAAGACTGCAAATGGAGAGCACATTAAAAAGAGGAATAATGTGTTTTCCATTTCTTGATACAGGTAAAGCTGATGGATTTAAGCAGTCAAACTTTTTATATCTGTTACAAGTCTACAATGAAGAAAACAAACCCCAAAAAAAACCACAGGCCTACTAGATATACTTGTTGCTGTTCATAAACATCTAACTTTGTTTTCATTGATAAACTAGTAAAGTTTTTGTTTAGCATTTCCTAAAAATAACTGAAAATATGTACAAATAAAACATTAACATGCTTAGAACATTTCATTCTGAGTTAAAAATAGAAAAAGGCTACAGTCAAAATGTGGCCTTACTCTTTTTTTCAGTGTTCTGCTACATTGTGTTTTCCCACTGTGAACTTCGCTTAATTTCTCTCTTGCTGCTTTCTATTTTACTTTATAATCACTAATAATCATTCTGTTGCCATTAAGCTTTTTCTGCTCTATTTCTTTATGTTAGTATACATTTATCCTTTTTTCATCCTTCATTTCTCCACTTTTTCATTAGCCTTATCTTTAAAAACTATACTGATTTCTGGAATATTTAATAGCACTGATACTCCTGTCATTAAATCACTTCCCTAGTGCTCTGTTGGGAAGAGCATTTACAGTAACTGAATATTAGAGATGTTGCTTCCATCAGCACTGAATTGGAAAAGATGCTGAAGAAGCGTCAAATACAGTGGAATACTGTCTCATGAACTGACAAATAAAATTTCATGAAATGACAAAACCTTTCATAGGACTGGAGAGGGTTGCAAAAGCTTAAGTTTTTGTGCCCTGCACAAATATTTATAAGGTTAATATTTCTTGTTAAGCTGACATGGTATTTCTGTAATGCCAAAAAGCCACAGAAGAATAGAATTGAAAAGGAACTTGAGGGGTCTATAAGCCAAGTTTCCTGCCAAGGGGTGATTAACAACACATGCATAATTTCCAGCAGAAGATTGCATGTGTTTTTCTTTCAAATCTTCAGTTAAAGTCTCTCATGGAAAACTAATCCAGCCCTTCACTGTTCTTAGTATTAGAATTTCTATGATGCCAGGGGGGAAAAAAAATAAAAGAAAAAAGTAAGAAAGATTATTCCTTTTCTTATGCTGTAGCAGTCTGTGTTCTAGAGACCTGCTGTTTCCACTCAGTCATCTACTTCGCATACTTTAAATCTACAGTTAATGTGTTCCAGCCCATCTTATGATGGTTTTCTCCCTTCCCCTTCTGTCCACATGGTCCACACTTTGCTTGAACTGCAAGGTATCAGAATGGATAGATCTTTATCAATACTTAGTAAATATGAAATGGAATCACTATGTTATGTGTGTCTTGCCAGCTATAATGTTAATTCTTTGTCCTGCTATGATAGGGGTTTTGCACATCAACAGCATAAAATGCCTAGATTGCATTCCACAGAGTTTTAACTATCTCAATCTTAGATTTAGATGATGTCTTATGCATCCCTTCACATGATTTCACAACAACTTTAAGGATAGTCCCTCAGTTTGTCAAGATCACAATTAATTCTCCAAGTTCTGGCAGCTACCCCTTTCACATTCATGTCATTTAATTTAAAAATCATATTACAAATACTGTCTTGTAGGGAATATGAGAAGCATTGAACAGAGGTGGACTCTCAGCAGGCATCTGCTCAACCCCATCGATGTTAACCCCATATTAAGGGTGGCCCACTGATTGTATCTTGAGCTGTTGTTCTTAATATTTTGTTAAACTATTTGGCATCCCTCTGGTAGAACAGGAAGAAATACTACATAGGCAGATTTTAGTCTATAGCGTACGTATATAGTCTATATATCGCAGTATCACAGTATCACAGTATAACCAAGGTTGGAAGAGACCCCAAGGATCATCAAGTCCAACCTGTCCCAACAGACCTCACAACTAGACCACGGTACCAAGTGCCATGTCCAATCTCCCCTTGAACACCTCCAGGGACGGCGACTCCACCACCTCCCCAGGCAGCCCATTCCAACAACGAATGACTCGCTCAGTGAAGAACTTTCTCCTCACCTCGAGTCTAAACCTCCCCTGGCACAGCTTGAGACTGTGTCCCCTTGTTCTGGTGCTGGTTGCCTGGGAGAAGAGACCAACCCCTGTCTACAACCTGTCTACAACCACCTTTCAGGTAGTTGTAGAGGGCAATGAGGTCACCCCTGATCCTTCCCTTCTCCAGGCTAAACAATCCCAGCTCCCTCAGCCTCTCCTCATAGGGCTTGTGCTCAAGGCCTCTCACCAGCTTTGTTGCCCTTCTCTGGACACGTTCAAGTGTCTCAATGTCCTTCTTAAACGGAGGGGCCCAGAACTGGACACAGTACTCAAGGTGTGGCCTAACCAATGCAGAGTACAGGGGCACAATGACCTCCCTGCTCCTGCTGGCCACACTATTCCTAATACAGGCCAGGATGCCACTGGCCCTCTTGGCCACCTGGGCACACTGCTGGCTCATGTTCAGGCAGCTGTCAATCAGCACCCCCAGGTCCCTCTCTGTTTGGCCGCTCTCCAGCCACTCTGACCCCAGCCTGTAGCTCTGCATGGGGTTGCCGTGGCCAAAGTGCAGCACCCGGCACTTGGACTTGTTAAATGCCATGCCATTAGACTGTGCCCATCTGTCCAGTCGGTCGAGGTCCCTCTGCAGAGCCTTTCTACCCTCTAACTGACTAACATCTGTTCTCAACTTGGTGTCATCTGCAAACTTGCTGATGACTGACTCAACCCCCCTCATCCATATCATCAATGAAGATGTTAAAGAGGATGGGGCCCAGCACTGATCCCTGGGGTACGCCACTGGTGACTGGCCTCCAGCTGGATGTGGCACCATTCACCACCAGTATGCAGTATATATTCCACAGG
The DNA here is from genome assembly GCA_033816785.1 of Picus viridis. Lineage (NCBI taxonomy): Eukaryota > Metazoa > Chordata > Aves > Piciformes > Picidae > Picus > Picus viridis. The sequence continues at coordinate 61,866,166 of CM066606.1, forward strand.
ATTTCTCCAGTTCCCTCTGGTTGCTCACAGTGAACAAATGCAGAACTGGGGATGTGGTCCTGTAAGTGCACCATGCAGTGCAGTCTGTGCCTATGCATGAATTTTTATGTAATTTTTCAAGCTAATTTGTATAATAAATGTTCCTCTCTCATCATGAGTTTAGCATATATAGAGTAAGCTTTGAATCACAAAGCTGTTCTTTGATCACATACAAATAAACAGATAGGAATGTGGATAACAAAGAATTGAGTGAAAAATAAAATGGGAAAAATAAGGACAAAACATAGAGTAGAAGGATAATGTGAGACCAGAAGAACAAACAGAAGATTAAAATAAGCCAATTAAAAAAACACATACGACATAGACCATGACGAAACTCAAGCAAAGAAACAATAGGGCAAAGTTAAAAAGAACAGAGAAAAAAGAAAAGGCATGAACAAAAGTGTAAGGCCATGAAACAATATTGAAACCAATCACTTACTTCTTTGCCTCTACATAGTAATTCAGTCCTATATTTTTAGGAAAGTAGTCACACATACTCAAATCTTTAGCCCTTGTACTGGCAGCACAACGGCCTCATGCAGGATTTTTTAAATGTATTCCAAGTCAAGGCTGTCAGTACCCTCAGTGGCAGGGGAGTACACTGAGAGGAACAGGAGAACCCATGCCTTCAACAATTGGCTCAGGGGATGGTGCCAGCAGAGGAATTTTGGTTTCTTTGATCACAGGGCAACTTTTACTGCACCCGGCCTGCTGGGACCTGATGGGGTGCAGTTATCTAGAAAGGGTAAGAGAGTCCTAGCACTAGAGTTGGCAGAGCTCATTAAGAGGGCTTTAAACTAGGTCTGAAGGGGGTGGTTGAGGAAATCAGTCCCTCTGAAGAGGAAAGAATGAGGCACACATTAGGGTCAACAGAGAAGTCGAGAGCCCAGCTGAAGTGCATGTACACCAAAGCATGCATCATGGGCAATAAGCAAGATGAACTGGAAGTCCTGGTCCACCAGGGTTACTATGATAGAGTCGCCATCTCAGAAACATGGTGGGATGCACTGGGGGGTTACAGGCTCTTCAGGAGAGACAGGCGAGGGAGAAGAGGAGGAGGGGTGGCTCTGTATATTAGGGAGTCACTCTCTGCCACAGAACTTGTGGTGGAAAATGGAGGGATTGACAGCCTGTGGGTTAAAATCAGAGGGCAGACTAACAAATCTGACATCCTGTTTGGAGTCTGTTATAGACCACCCAACCAGCATGAGGAGGCAGATGAATCATTCTATAAGCAACTGGAGACTGTCTCAAGATCATCAGATCTTGTCCTTGTAGGTGCTAGATATTTGCTGGGAACTTAATTCAGCAGAGAGGAGGCAGTCCAGAAGATTCCTGGAGCGCATGGAGGACAGCTTCCTGATGCAGCTGTTAAGTAAGCCTACCAGGGGTCAGGCTCTGCTTGACCTGCTGTTCTCCAATAGAGAAGGGCTGGTGGGAGATGTGACAGTGGGAGGCTGCCTGGGGTGCAGCGATCATGAGATAGTGAAGATTTCAATATGCAGGGAGATAGGGAGGAGCACCAACAGAACCCTCACCTTGGAATTCTGGAGGGCAAACTTCAGCCTGTTTAAGAAACTTATTTGCAAAGTTCCCTGGGTAGCAGCCCTCAAGAACCAAGGGGTCCAGGAGGGTTGAACCTATTTCAATCAGGAGCTCTTGAAGGCACAGGAACTGGCAGTTCCCATCTGCCGAAAGATGAGCTGGTGGGGAAGTCGACCGGCCTGGATGAGCAAGCAGCTCCTGGAGGACTTAAGGGAAAAAAAGAGGCTGTATCACCTTTGGAAGGAGGGGAAGGCTTCTTGAGGTATGTTTAAGGAAGTTGTTAGATTATGCAGGAAAAAAATTAGAGAGGCAAAGGCCCAGTTGGAACTGAAGTTGGCCACCTCTGTGAAAGATAATAAAAAGCATTTTTACAAATATATTAATGCTAAAAAGAAGGGCAAGTAGAACCTGCACTCCTTATTAGACCTGGAGGAGAACACTGTGACTGAAGATGAGGAAAAGGCTAAGGTCCTGAACACCTTCTTTGCCTCAATTTTTAACAGCAAGGCAGGAGGAAGGAGTTCTGGACGAGTGGCCTCCTGAGCTGGGTGATGGGGTCAGGGAGCAGTGTAATGCCCCAGAAATCCATGAGGAATTAGTTCGGGACCTGCTGAGCCACTTGGACACTCACAAGTCCATGGGACCAGATGGGATCCATCCTAGGGTGCTGAGAGAGCTGGCAGATGAGCTGGACAAGCAGCTCTCCATGATTTTCCTCCAGTCCTGGCTCACCGGAGAGGTCCCAGATGGCTGGAAACTGGCCAATGTGGTCCCCATTCACAAGAAGGGTCAGATGGAGGAACCCGGAAACTATAGGCCAGTCAGCCTGACCTCAGTGCCAGGGAAAATGATGGAGCAGATTATCCTGGCAGCAATAACTGCACACCTGAAGGACGGCCAAGGGCTCAGGTCCAGCCAACATGGATTTAGGAAGGGCAGGTTCTGCCTCTCCAACCTGATCTCCTTCTATGATCAGGTGACCCACCTGGTGGATGTGGGGAGGCCTGTGGATGTGGCCTACCTGGACTTCAGCAAGGCCTTTGACACCGTCCTCCACAACAAACTGCTGGCTAAGCTGTCAGCTCGTGGCTTGGACAGCAACACTCTGTGCTGGGTTAGGAACTGGCTGGAGGGCCAGGCCCAGAGAGTGGTGGTGAATGGTGCCACATCCAGCTGGTGGCCAGTCACCAGTGGCATCCCCACTGGTGGGGATCAGTGCTGGGCCCCATCCTCTTCAGTCTCTTCACTGATGATATGGATGAGGGGATTGAGACAGTCAGCAAATTTGCAGATGACACCAAGTTGGGAACAGATGTTGATCAGTTAGAGGGTAGAAAGGCTCTGCAGAGGGACCTCGACTGACTGGACAGATGGGCACAGTCTAATGGCATGGCATTTAACAAGTCCAAGTGCCGGGTGCTGCACTTTGGCCACAACAACCCCATGCAGAGCTACAGGCTGGGGTCGGAGTGGCTGGAGAGCTCCCAAACAGAGAGGGACCTGGGGGTGCTGATCAACAGCTGCCTGAACATGAGCCAGCAGAGTGCCCAGGTGGCCAAGAAGGCCAATGGCATCCTGGCCTGCATTAGGAATAGTGTGGCCAGCAGGAGCAGGGAGGTCATTGTGCCCCTGTACTCTGCTTTGGTTAGGCCACACCTTGAGTACTGTGTCCAGTTCTGGGCCCCTCAGTTTAGGAAGGACATTGAGACACTTGAATGTGTCCAGAGAAGGGCAACAAGGCTGGTGAGAGGCCTTGAGCACAAGCCCTATGAGGAGAGGCTGAGGGAGCTGGGATTGTTTAGCCTGGAGAAGAGAAGGATCAGGGGTGACCTCATTGCTTTCTACAACTACCTGAAGGGAGGTTTTAGCCAGGCAGAGGTTGGTCTCTTCTCCCAGGTAGCCAGTACCAGAACAAGAGGACACAGTCTCAAGCTGCACCAGGGGAAGTTTAGGCTTGAGGTGAGGAGAAAGTTCTTCACCGAGAGAGTGATTTGTCATTGGAATGGGCTGCCCAGGGAGGTGGTGGAGTCGCCGTCCCTGGAGGCATTCAAGAGGGGACTGGATGTGGCACTTGGTGCCATGGTCTAATCATGGGGTCTGTGGTTACAGGTTGGACTCAATGATCTTCGAGGTCTCTTCCAACCTTACTAATACTATGATACTGTGATACTGACCAACCTAGTAGCTTTCTACAATAAAGTAACTATGTCAGTAGATACGGTACAACCTATGGATGTGATATATCTGACTTCTGCAAGGCCTTTGGCAGGGTCCCCCACAACATCCTGCTTGCCGAGTTGGAGAGATATAGATTTGATGGGTTGATTGTTCATTGGATAAGGACTTGGCTGGATGGTCACATCCAGTGCTCAGTGGCTTGAAGTCCAGATGGAGGGCAATGACAAGTGGTGTCCCTCAGGGGTCCATACTGAGACATGTGCTGTTCAACATTTTTATCTATGACATAGACAGTGGGATCTAGTGGGCCACCAACAAGTTTGCAGATGACACCAAGCTGAGTAGTGTCATCAATATGGCAGTGGGACAAGATGTCATTCAGAGGGACCTGGACAAACTGTAGAGGTGGGCCCAGGTGAACCTCATGAGGTTCAATAACAGCAAGTGCAGGGTTCAGCAGCTAGGCTGGAACAATCCTCATTATCAATACAGATGAGGGGATGACGTGATAGAATGCAGCCCTGTGGAAAAGGTCTTGGGGGTGCTGATGGATGAAAAGCTGAACATGAACAGTGTGTGCTTGCAGCCCAGAAGGCGAATCACATCCTGGCCTGCATCAAAAGATTTGTTGTCAGCAGATCCAGAGAAGTGATTCTGCCACTTTGCTCTGCTCTCATGAGACCTCACCTGGAGTACTGCGTACAGATCTGGAGCTCTCAATATAGGAAGGACATAGACCTGATGGTGTGGGTCCAGATTAGGGCCACAAAAATTATCAGGGGTTTGGAGCACCTCTGCTACAATGACAGGCTGAGGCAGCTGGAGTTGTTCAGCCTGGAGAAGGGTCCAGAAAGACCTAATAGCAGCCTTCCAGTAGCTGAAGGGGGCCTGCAGGAAGGATGGACAGAGACTGTGTACAAAGGCCCTCAGAGATTGGAGGAGGGACAATGACTTCAAACTACAGTAAAGCAGGTTTACATTGGATGTTAGGAACAAGTTCTTTACTATGAGGGTAATGGACCACTGGAACAGGTTTCCCAGGGAGATGCTTGGGGCCCCATCCTTTGAGATATTCAAGGGGAGGCTCAAGAGGGCTCCTGGCAGCCTGATCTAATTGAGGATGCTCCTGCTGACTGCAGAGGGGTTGGACTAGATGACCTTCAGAAATGTCCTGAAGGGACAAAAAGCCTAAAAAATGCTCTGAATCAGACAATGGAGCAGGAGCCAGCAGGTCTGGTTTTTCAAGAAAATGCCCACATTGCCCAGACTTGCCTGAACATGCCCTGGAGCCCAAATGGGCCACATGTGTGTGCCTTTGGCCACGTTTCAAGAAAACTAATTCTATATGTTGAAGTGTCAGGTTTTTATCTCTTAATCTTTGTTATCATTGGCCATCATTGTCTCAGGAAATCTCTAAATACCAGCCCAAAGAGCCAGAGCCTTGCCTTGCAATTGTCCAAGCTCTGGCAGAAGTCACAAGCCCTGCTTGGAAGCCGAGCTGTGCTTCAGTTTACCCAGACAAGACTGCAAAACCCTCGCTGTATAGTGTTGTAAAGCCCAGGAGCAGAATGGACGTATCTCACTGGGCCGAGAGATGAAACCCAGGAGGATCTGAGAGTCCTTGGGACAGTTGCCTTTTATTGGAAGAAGCAACAAGCACTGCTGCAAAGATTGCAGCTGAAGAACCTCTCCAAACAGGCAAAGCTACAAAGGCAACAAGTCCAGCAAGCTTCAGCAGCAACCTCTTTTCTACAAAGCTTTCAGCTACAAAGCCTTCAGCTGCAAAGCCTTTGGAGATAAAGCCTGTGTGTACCTGAGCAACAAGCTGCAGAAGCCAACAGAAAGTGAAACTCTGTTCCTGCAGCTTTCACGTGGTGAAAGAATGATTAATATTCTTATTAATCATTCTGCCTATTGAATATGAATAACCTCTTTATGATCATAACAGGAGCTCCCTTCCAACATTGACCATTCTATGATTCTTCCTTCTGTCACCTGCAAAGCATAAAGGAGGAGGAAGAATTAGAGTAGATGGAAGTTGCCAAACAGAGTCTTTGTTCTAACATTTCTCAATTTCCAGGCAATGCAGGCTGCCATGACAGGCAGAAGAATCTCTCCATTACCTCAATAAGCACTGATCAAAGTAAAACTTCAAGCCTATGGCAGCAAACCAGCATAATGCACAATCACAGAATCACAGAATAAATAAGGTTGGAAAAGACCTCAGAGATATCAAGTCCAACCTATCACCCAGCACCTCATGACTAACTAAACCATGGCTTCAAGTGCCATGTCCAATCCCCTCTTGAACACCTCCAGGGATGGTGACTCCACCACCTCCCTGGGCAACCCATTCCAATGGCAAATCATTCTTTCTGTGAAGAACTTTCTCCTCACCTCAAGCTTAAACTTCCCCTGGCACAGTTTGAGACTGTGTCCTCTTGTTCTGTTGCTGGTTGCAATAAGTCTTGTCAATCATTTTTGTGCAGGTAAAGAGAAAAAATTTAAAGAAATCCTCAGTTTGCTACAGTTTGCAGAATTATGCATGTAATAAAATTACAAAAAGGGAAATCCTGGACACTATCTTCTGAGAAGCTATTACTCTTCCATTCTAAAATACCAAGGGAAAAAAAAATAAATCTCTTTCAAATGAATGATCATATTTATTTCTGTTTCCCTTAAAATTCCACCTGCTTTCAGCTAATATCCTTGGGAAAATGTTAGGCAGGACCATTGTTTTTAATTATTTCCTAGTTTTTTTAAAAGGTAATGTAATATTTAAAGGTGAGGAAACTGAAAAAGGAAAGTCTTGAGGACCTCACATATGCACAGTCAGATTCTCAGAAGTGCACATCATTCATCAAAACAATTACAGCTTTTGTTTGCTTTGTTTTGAGCTGAAAATTATGCCCTTTTTTTTTTTTTTTTACAGTGAATTTAGCAGGTTGATGAGCTGTTGAAAACTGATTAAGGACAAGTACAATAAAAACACTTGGCAGTATATGTATCTATTAAGAATAACTTGATTTCAGTGCAGTTAGTCATAAGAAGCTTGTAAGGCAGAACAAGAGCTTAGATTTCCCCACTGAAATTACTAATCATTTGATTCACCCTACACTACATTTTCATGTGAAAATGAACTGTGCTGCACTTGCCATATACTCAAAGTAGATTAAGTCATTGTTTGTGGTGTGCTGTAACGATTCATACTTAGAAACCACATCACTTTCTGTGTGATTTAAGCTTTCATTTAAAGAAAAAAACAAAAGTGGTTATTAAGAATAATTCTTTCAAATATGAAAATGTATTGAAATTGAAGTGTAACAGTCCAGATGATAGCTCTTAAGAGGATGTGATCCATTTCTGTTCATTTTAATAAAACATTTATTCCAAAGTGAAGCAATCAGAATTTCAGCAATTATTGTTGTATGTCTTTTGCCCATTGAACAGAAAAGTGCAACAACAAAATTACTGACACTGAATAACTGAAAATTGAATTGAAATACATTTGCTTTGTAGGACTACAACATTTCTTTCAAGCATGGGGCTAGAGAACAGTTGTCAGAACAGGCAGAGGAGTGCAGATATAAAGAAACCAATAAAGGCTTTCTTGTATATTTAAATGGCAAGCAGAAGAGGGCTCAGAGTACTACAGCCTCTGATGAGTTTGCTAATTTTGAGTAGTATTCTCCTTGTAACACAAACAGAAATTTGCCATATTGATTAAGCCTTAGTGTTTAGTCTAATTTAGTTTCCAGATGTTGATTAGGTCACTAGCTCCAAGAGTTATATTGGGATTATTCCTTGTAATAGCATAAATATAGTGCTATATTTACATTAGGTACAGTAATGAAGTTTCACTGCCTTTGAAATCTGAAATTATTTGTTCTTCTTTAGAAGTCCTTGGACCTTTACTTTTCAACATCTCAACAGGAAACAACCAAAATATTATTAATATATTCTTTCTTTTAATAATGTATACGTGTAGCTAATAAATAGCAAGGTTCCTCTCATTGGTAAGGTTTATGTTGCTTGCTATTCCATTTCTGAGCACCTGAATCATATGACTAGGAGACATTATAGACACAGTGGTAAAAAATTTCTCATACTGACTGAAGAAGGACTTCTGTATAGGACTTTAGTTGCTAACAACTACGTAGCTCTACAGAACAACCCATGAGCATGAGAATGACTGCACATTTTGCCATCAAGGCCACTTCAATAAGGCACATGACTTTTCAAAATGTTCCTGAAGATGTTTTGGAGGTCCTCTGTAGTGGTCCAAGCATTCTTCCTATAGGAGGATGAAGATTATTTGGGTTTGGTACTTATGTATAGTTCTTCAATCCTCAGGGTTTTTTTTTATGAAGTGTACATTGCCTGAATACACACTGAGGACTGCAACTTATACATTTAATACAAAAGCACAGACCCCCACATATTTCTTCTGCACATGACTTTGATTACACACCAGTTTTTCTATCAGAACAAAAACATACCATCAACAAAAAAGAAACTGCTAAGACAAATGTATGTTTATTGGACAGTGGCATCGAGTGCACCCTCAGCAAGTTTGCTGATGACACCAAGCTGTGTGGTGCAGCAGACACGCTGGAGGGAAGGGATGCCATCCAGAGGGACCTGGACAGGCTGGAGAGGTGGGCACAAGCCAGCCTCATGAGCTTCAACAAGACCAAGTGCAGCGTCCTGCATCTGGGTCGAGGCAATCCCAGGCACAAATAAAGGCTGGGCAGTGACTGGCTGGAGAGCAGCCCTGAGGAGAGAGACTTGGGGGTGCTGGTGGACGAGAAGCTCAACATGAGCTCTCGGTGTGCACTTGCAGCCCAGAAGCCCAGTCAGATCCTGGGCTGCATCAAGGAGAAGTGTGGCCAGCAGGTCAAGGAAGGTGATTCTCCCCCTCTACTCAGCTCTGGTGAGACCCCGCCTGGAGTACTGTGTCCAGTTCTGGAGCCCCTATTACAAGAGAGATATGGAGGTGCTGGAATGTGTCCAGAGAAGGGCCATGAGGATGATCAGAGGGCTGGAGCACCTCTCCTATGAGGACAGACTGAAGGAGTTGGGACTGTTCAGTCTGGAGAAGAGAAGGCTCTGAGGTGACCTAATTGTGGCCTTCCAGTATCTGAAGGGGGCCTACAGAAAGGCTGGGGAGGGACTTCTCAGGCTATCAGGTAGTGATAGGACTAGGGGGAATGGAATGAATCTGGAGGTGGGGAGATTCAGGCTGGATGTGAGGAGGAAGTTCTTCACCATGAGAGTGGTGAAGCCCTGGAATGGGTTATCCAGGGAGCTGGTTGGCCCCCATCCCTGGAGGTGTTTAAGACCAGGCTGGATGAGGCTCTGGCCAGCGTGATCTAGTGTAGGGTGTCCCTGCCCATGGCAGGGGTTGGAACTAGATGATCGTTCTAGTCCCTTCAAACCCTGATACTATGATATTATGATACTATTATTTGCTGCAATCATTCTGTATTCTATTGACTATACTAGAGCTAAAGGTAAATAATTCCATTGGTACTCCCACAATGAGAAACTGGTGTTATCCTTATCCTTTTCACAAATCAGTTCTCTAGTTTGATAATGTGTTTTGCTAATGATTTTTTTTTTAAAAAAGTTTTTGTTTCTTAATAACGAAAGTGCTGAAGACATGCCAGGAGGGGGCAATTAGAGATCTCCTCAGCCACTTGATCCCCACAAGACCATGGGACCAGATGGAATACATCCTAGGGTGCTGAGAGAGCTGGCAGATGAGCTGGCCAAGCCACTCTCCATCATTTTTCAGCAGTCCTGGCTCACTGGAGAGGTCCCAGAAGACTGGAAGCTGCCCAACATGGTGCCCATCCACAAGAAAGGCTGGTTGGAAGAGCCAGGGAATTATAGGCTTGTCAGAATGACCTCAGTGCCAGGCAAGATTATGGAACAGGTCACCTCGAGTGTGATCACACAGGATGGCCAGGGGCTGAGGCCTAGCCAGCATGGATTTAGAAAGGGCAGGTCCTGCCTGACCAACCTGATCTCCTTCTATGATCAGGTGACCCGCCTGGTGGATGTGGGGAGGCCTGTGGATGTGGTCTACCTGGACCTCAGCAAGGCCTTTGACACAGTCCCCCACAGCAAACTCCTGGCCAAGCTGGCAGCCCATGGCTGGGACAGGAGCACACTGCGATGGGTTAGGAACTGGCTGGAGGGCCGAGCCCAGAGAGTGGTGGTGAATGGTGCCACATCCAGCTGGCGGCCTGTCACTAGTGGTGTGCCCCAGGGATCAGTGCTGGGCCCCATGCTCTTCAACATCTTTATTGGTGATCTGGATGAGGGCATTGAGTCCATCATCAGTACATTTGCGGATGACACCAAGCTGGGGGCAGGAGTTGATTTGCTGGAGGGTAGAGAGGCTTTGCAGAGGGACCTTGACAGGCTGGACAGATGGGCAGAATGCAACAGCATGAGATTGAACACATCCAAGTGCCGGGTTCTGCACATTGGCCACAGCAACTCCATGCAACGCTACAGGCTGGGGTCCGAGTGGCTGGAGAGCGGCCAGGCAGAGAGGGACCTGGGGGTACAGGTCGATGATAGGTTGAACATGAGCGTGCAGTGTGCCCAGGCAGCCAAGAGGGCCAATGGCATCCTGGCCTGCATCAGGAACTGTGTGGCCAGCAGGAGCAGGGAGGTCATTCTGCCCCTGTACACTGCACTGGTTAGGCCACACCTTGAGTCCTGTGTCCAGTTCTGGGCCCCTCAGTTTAGGAAGGATGTTGACTTGCTGGAACGTGTCCAGAGAAGGGCAACAAGGTTGGTGAGGGGTTTGGAACACAAGCCCTATGAGGAAAGGCTGAGGGAGCTGGGGTTGCTTAGCCTGGAGAAGAGGAGACTGAGGGGTGACCTTATTGCTCTCTACAACTACCTGAAGGGAGGTCGTAGACAGGCAGAGGTTGATCTCTTCTCCCAGGCAACCAGCACCAGAACAAGAGGACACAGTCTCAAGCTGTGCCAGGGGAGGTTTAGGCTGGATGTTAGGAAGAAGTTCTACACAGAGAGAGTGATTGCCCATTGGAATCAGCTGCCCTTGGAGTTGGTGGAGTCACCATAACTGGAGGTGTTCAGGAGGGGACTTCATAGGGTGCTTGGTTGCATGGTTTAGTTGATTAGGTGGTGTTGGTTGATACGTTGGACACTATGATCTTGAAGGTCTCTTCCAACCTGGTTTGTTCTATTCTATTCTAAGCATTAACAAGAATTATAGGGGTGAAAGCAAAATAAATGATCTGGCTATATAGGCCATTTTTTAGGTCTCATTATCACTAAATCTTGTATAGTGTTAGGCATACCTGGCTAAATTTGAAACAGTTATCTAGATACCTGAGTGCTCCCCAGAGGTATTTCCATATAAATTCTTTTTGAACTTGCATATATTAAATACATGCTGTAAATGAGATAAAGTGGGGACATATCCTCTATTATCTCACTTAGAATTTTGTTCATTCCTCATTAAAGTTCTTAAGTGTCAAATGTCTTATTGCAATAATCTCTAGAATCCTCAGGATATGACTCCAGTGTTACGGTCTTTTGCAACACTTACAGAGAAGGCAAATAAAGCAGACTAAGCCGTTCTTACATTTTTGCTAGGTTAGGCATGTTGTTCCATGCATTCATTACTAGGAGGAACATGCCTACACGGGGCTGACAGCTACAGACAGACTCAGTAATGACTGCATTTTGAAAAAACTTTCAGCAAAATATGCCTCTTACTCAGCATCTCTACTAATACATTGCATGGGCATTTGTCTCCTAAGTAAACTTTGAAATTGTTGAGACTGATGCAGAACTTAGAAAAAATTTCTGTTGTCTTTACAAGCTCATCTAATACATTGCTAGACTTTGTTGAACACTGTATTTAAATTTCACAAGGCAGAGACACTTTTGTTTGCTTTGAAGGGTATCAATGCATATTATTTTTAGACATCTAAAAAAATATATTCAATTACAGTATTTGGGGTTAAAAACACTGTAAAGGCTTCTAAGAAGAATAAACATAATATTTTTCTGTATCCTGGTATTAGACTAGTAGACAGTAAAAACAATTTGACTTGGTAAGCCCTGCACTGAGCACAGGCTACAGAGAACAGGTGCAGGGAACTACCACTGCTGGAGGATCTCTGAAGTCAAGAAGAATAATACTTTACATGCAGAAAAGGCTTATTTATGGAATCAAGCCAGGGAACAACTTCCAGCCACTGAAAATGACCTGGGGGACCTGGCTGACATGAACATGAGACAGCATTGTTGCTTAGATGAACAAGAAGGCCAAGGCATCCTGACCTGTATCAGGAATAGTGTGTCCAGCAGGACTAAGGAAGCGTTCACGCCCCTGTATTCAGCAATGCTGAAGCCACACATCAACTACTGTGTTCAGTTTTGGGCTGCTCATTACAAGAAGGACATTGAGGTGGTAGAGATAGCAGATGAGTTGGCCAAGCAGCTCTCCATGATTTTCCTCCAGTCCTGGCTCACCAGTGAGGTCCCAGATGGCTGGAAACTGGCCAATGTGGTCCCTATCCACAAGAAGGGTCAGATGGAGGAACCCGGAAACTATAGGCCAGTCAGCCTGACCTCAGTGCCAGGGAAAATGATGGAGCAGATTATCCTGGCAGCAATAACTGCACACCTGAAGGACGGCCAAGGGCTCAGGTCCAGCCAACATGGATTTAGGAAGGGCAGGTTCTGCCTCTCCAACCTGATCTCCTTCTATGATCAGGTGACCCACCTGGTGGATGTGGGGAGGCCTGTGGATGTGGCCTACCTGGACTTCAGCAAGGCCTTTGACACCGTCCTCCACAACAAACTGCTGGCTAAGCTGTCAGCTCGTGGCTTGGACAGCAACACTCTGTGCTGGGTTAGGAACTGGCTGGAGGGCCAGGCCCAGAGAGTGGTGGTGAATGGTGCCACATCCAGCTGGTGGCCAGTCACCAGTGGCATCCCCCACTGGTGGGGATCAGTGCTGGGCCCCATCCTCTTCAGTCTCTTCACTGATGATATGGATGAGGGGATTGAGACAGTCATCAGCAAATTTGCAGATGACACCAAGTTGGGAGCAGATTTTGGTCAGTTAAAGGGTAGAAGGGCTCTGCAGGGGGACCTCGACCGACCGGACAGATGGGCGGAGTCCAATGGAATGACATTCAGCAAGTCCAAGTGCCGGGTGCTGCACTGTGGTGAAGGCACATTCTGCCCAGATACTAGATCTGGCCCCAGCATGTGGATAGGTCTCCCCTCCTTCAGGAGGAAGACCATTACCAAGTATGGGCATAATTCCAGCTTTACGCTTTCTATAGGCTGAAGCCAGTTGTCTCTGAGAGTGCCCATTGGTCAAACACAGCCTCAAGGAACCTATAAATATTACCCCTGTTGGTAAACAAGTTGCCTCCTCTTTACTTTGCCTCCGTACTTGCTCGAGAGAGCAGCTCTCGAGCCACCACCTCTGCCATTGAGCTTGTTGTTAGCTTCTATCGTTAGCTTCTATCATACATGCACGCATACTGAAGCCTCTGCATCGTGAGAAGCACTTTGATCATGAGGATCAGCCCAGAGGAGGACCTTCACTGAGCCCGAGAAGCCAGCGTCGCTATAGCCGGTCATATCTCTAGGAGAGCCCATCGTGCTATTGGAGAACTGGATCAGCCCCCGAGGGTAAGATCTGCCCAGTTGTCGGGGAGAAGGGACTTGATAGAGATCGAGTCCGCATATACCTAGCCCGGGACTATCTCGAGCGTCCCGCTGTTCCTTAAGCCCAGGAATGGAGAAGCCACATTCTCCCTCTAAGGCTGTTTGCCACGGGGTCAACCCCATAGCTATCGTCCAACCGGGAACCTCTGAGCCCGCCTATTGGCAATCGTTGCCTCGCCCTGCTGTGCAAGCCGACTCCCAGGGCCGACCCCACGGGCCGACTGCGACCAGGAACTAGTCCAGCGGCAGTAGTCAGCCGGACCCCCACCTTGCTACAAACAACAGCTACGGAGTATCTTCCACGTGCTTTCCATCCACTAGCACTCAGTTCAAAGTATCCGCGTGTAGCAGAGTCATCGCTGACGCACAGAAAGATTGCAATATCGCTGTATATTAGCCAGAAGCCGCCCGCGTTCCGCCGAGTCACCATCTAGTGGCCAAGCAGCGGAACTGCACCCTTTGTTATATAAAACACAGAGACAGTCTGTAGATAGTTTAATTAAGTTCTAATCATAATACTAAGCCATTTATGGAATGTATTTCATGAACGTGCATTAGAACATGTATATAAGTTGTTGATTCATCAGTTATTAATAATTTGATAATTAATAAAAATGTTTTCATAATTCATATTTCATATTAATAAATTTAATAACCTCTTCACAACATGCACTTTAGCCACAACAACCCCATGCAGAGCTACAGGCTGGGGTCGGAGTGGCTGGAGAGCTCCCAAACAGAGAGGGACATGGGGGGCGGATCGACAGCTGCCTGAACATGAGCCTGCAGTGTGCCCAGGTGGCCAAGAAGGCCAATGGCATCCTGGCCTGCATTAGGAACAGTGTGGCCAGCAGGAGCAGGGAGGTCATTGTGCCCCTGTACTCTGCTTTGGTTAGGCCACACCTTGAGTACTGTGTCCAGTTCTGGGCCCCTCAGTTTAAGAAGGACATCGAGACACTTGAACATGTCCAGAGAAGGGCAACAAGGCTGGTGAGAGGCCTTGAGCACAAGCCCTATGAGGAGAGGCTGAGGGAGCTGGGATTGTTTAGCCTGGAGAAGAGGAGGCTCAGGGGAGACTTTATTGCTCTCTACAACTACCTGAAAGGTGGTTGTAGCCAGGAAGGGGTTGGTCTCTTCTCTCTAGCAACCAGCACCACAACAAGGGGACACAGTATCCAGCTGCACCAGGGGAAGTTTAGGCTTGAGGTGAGGAGAAAGTTCTTCACTGAGAGAGTCATTCGCCATTGGAATGGGCTGCCCGGGGAGGTGGTGGAGTCACCATCCCTGGAGGTGTTCAAAGGGGATTGGACGTGGCACTTGGTGCCATGGTCTAATCATGGGGTGATACTGTGATACTGTGAGCATGTCCAGAGAAAGGCAATGAAGCTAAAGGTCTAGAGAACAAGTCTCATGAAGAGCAGCTGAAGGAACTGAAACTGTTCAATTCAGGAAAGGGAAGGCTGACAGAAGAACTCACTGCTCTCTACTACTACCTGACAGGAGGTTGTTGTGTGGTGGGGATCACCCTCTTCTCCCTAATATCAACTGATAGAATGAGGAAAGAGCTTCAGGTTGCACCAGGGGAGATTTAGATGGGATACTAGGAAAATTTTATTTCCTAAAGGGTGGTCAGGCATTAGAATAGCTTGCCCAGGGAGGCGGCGGAGTCACTGTCCCTGGAGGTGTTAAAAAACTGTGTAGGCATGGCACTTCAGGACAAGACTGGTGTTAGACATACACCATAGTGGTGTTACATCAGTGATTGGAATCAAGGATCTTAGAGATCATTCCCAGATAAAGCAATTCTGTTATTCTAACTTCCCAGCCTGTAGGAAATGGCCATTGAAGCTATGATTCTCAAATGCATTATTACGTTGTTATTTGTAAGGGTTGAACAGTTTTGCTCAACAGAAAGCCTGGTACAAAACTTGAACACTTTACCTCCAGATCCTGCACTTCCAGGAAATAAATTTGTGCTCTGCTTAAAATGCACCATATTTACTTAGAGAGAGTCAGTTCACTGTTCACTTTAAATACTTTAAAGAAATGTGAAAGGTCTCTACTGTCATTCTTAATTTTCAGTCTAACTTTAAAACATGCAGAATTACTTTATTTTGTTCAGCATCTGTTTCTTGGTTTTCTTATCTCTGTATTTCTTTCTACAGTTTTTTTTTATTTTTGCCTTCTCTTTTCTCTATATTCTCTGCCTCTTTTTCACTTTTTTTCCCCTATAGAGATTTGGTTTTTTTCCTGCTGGTGTTTATTTTCAAGCTGAGTCTTATTGCATCTGCTGCCCACCCTGTGACAGCACTTAGTGTCTGGGTGAGCCTTAGTTTGAGAATGGATGTGTACAAAAATCATAATTTCTTATGCATCCTGCACTGATTTGTTCCTTATAATTCCTGTTTCTCCAACATAACCCTGGGGAGTCATCAAATTAATCAAGTTTCATGATGATTTCAGAGGCCATCTGCAAGAATAATAAAAACACACAGTCATATCATAGTATCAGTCAGGGTTGTAAGGGACCACAAGGATCATCCAGTTCCAACCCAATATACATTACAGAATCACCAGATTCACTTCTAAATGTAGCTATACTGATGATACAAACAATAAAAAGTAAACATGCTGTCCGTCATTGTGATTTCAAAACTGTTCTAGTGTTAGCTGAAGGGCAAAGTTTGGCAAAATTCAGGCAACTATATCACCAGGAACTAAATTCTAACCTTTAAAAGTCAGTAAGATTTCCAGCATTGACTTAAAGGGACAGGAATTTCAGCCAAGACAATCTGGACATCTGATTAAAATTATATGCAATTAAAACACTTGCATTAATGTGCCATGTATTACTATGTTTACACTTACCTTTACAAATATGTATGTTTTGCAGATATTAAGAGAATATGTGGATATTTTGGTTTTTGCCAGTATTATAAATATTTTCCTTGCAATTAGATAGTGGTTTGTCCGTAAATGGGAGCAGTAAGATGTTCTGTCTCAAAGCTTGTAATCATATAATCATAGAATCATAGAATTAATAAGGTTGGAAAAGATCTCAAAGATCATCAAGTCCAACCTGTCACCACAGACCTCATGACTACTAAACCATGGCACCAAGTGCCATGTCCAATCCCCTCTTGAACACCTCCAGGGATGGTGACTCCACCACCTCCCTGGGCAGCACATTCCAATGGCTAACAACTCTCTCGGCGAAGAACTTTCTCCTCACCTCAAGCCTAAACTTCCCTTGGCACAGTTTGAGGCTGTGTCCTCTTGTTCTGGTGCTGGTTGCCTTGGAGAAGAGATCAACCTCCTCCTGGCTACAACCCCCTTCAGGTAGTTGCAGACAGCAATAAAGTCTCCCCTGAGCCTCCTCTTCTCCAGGCTAAACAATCCCAGCTCCCTCAGCCTCTCCTCACAAGGCTTGTGCTCAAGGCCTCTCACTAGCAAATTCAAGCATTTGTTTTCTGTGAGTAGTAGAATTAACTTTACTACGAGGGGGAGCGGGGAGTGTTCTCCTTAAAATAGCACTTGCAAATTGCAAGTTCTTGCTTTCTTGATGCTCTGGATGCTGAAGATCTAGTAGTGTATTTTAAATAGCAGCATTGTAATTACAAGGTCATTTTATCTAAAGTGATGACAGTGCTTTCAAGCACTGCAAATTCATCATTAACACATGTGCTCTAGCTTCCATTTCTGAGAAAATTCCAGGAAGTATCTGAAAAGAGTTTCAAGGTAGACTAACAGGAAATGTTTGGACTCAGGTAGATACAAAGATACCTGTGTTACAATGTTCAACACAGCCTGAAAAGAGGCCCTCGACCTGCCAGAGTGCCATCTCAGGCATAGTAAAGTTCTTTGGCAAGACTAGGTTCTGTGTGTAAAGAATTTGGCATTCCTTTGGCATCAAGAACATAATGGAACTTTGTTGGGGTTTTTTTTTGTTTGGTAGGTTCGTTGGGTTTTTTTAATGTACTGAAGATATAAAATTATACCAGAAGTGAGCTGCATAGCCCCACAGCCATCCATACTAGAGGGGCTGGTGCCCAAGCCATGGGATGGGTGGAGGGGTCTGTGAGCATCAGCCATGTGAACTGCAACTGCACTGTGGTGCTGGAGCGCAGAGGGAACCATTTCTCTAATCGATTACTATTTTGTCTTTTCTGCAATGGACAAATGCAGCCTACAGTGCAGTTGTATCACTGTCTCCAAACATTCCTCTTAGAACCCCCAAAAAAATTTGGGTTTTTTTAAAAAGAAAAGAAATTTGACCTGGGAACCGAGTCTTTGTTAAACATATTTTCAGAGTAAGCTTCTCGAAGATTAGTATCAGCCGTGGCCACAGCTGGACAGGCGGTGTGCCAAGGCCCGCAGGTGACTCGCAGCAGCAGCCACCCGAATAGCAGGTACTTCTCCCCGACGCGGACCCGCCTCCCGCGGCCGCTGCCGGGCGGGGCGGGTGTCGCTCGCGCACCCCGCCCTGTGGGGGCGGTTCGCTGTTGACGCCGTCAGCCCGCTGCTGCTCCACCGGTACTTCCGAGCGGCTCCCGAGGGGCTCCCCGGGTAGACGCGCCGCGCCGCGGCGGGGCGGGCTCCCCTGCCAGGAGCATCAGACAGGTTTTAGCAGCCGCTGGATGGGAGCCTTTCCCCGCCGGACACGGCCGCGCTCGCCGCCCAGCCGGCTGCTGGAAGGAGAACGGCAGAACATGCTACTGGCGGGGTGGTTCTGCAGGGACTGACATGCTGCTGAAGGAGGGAAGGTGCCAGCCCCATCGCTTTTCCGCGCGGTAGTGGAGGCGATGCTGCAGGGCGCTCCCCAGGCTCTCCCACGGGCGCCGGGCTATCGCCCACAGCAGCTGCGCTCGCTGCCGTGAGAGGTACGGTCCCGGACGGGCCGAGGCGACGAGCGGTGCGGGCCCGCAGCCCACCTGGGCAGCGGCGGGAGCAGTTGCTGCCCGCGCCCGCGGGGCCCCGCGCGGCGGGCGGCTCCGCGCGGCGGATGCGTGTGCATGAGCGCTGCATCGAGCGGGCGCAGGAAGCGCCCCCGCTCCGCCGCCTCCATCTTCCAGGGCAGCAAGACCTCGCCGCACGGCCGCGACAGCGAGCGCCGGGGCAGTGACTCCGATAGCGCCTACCAGACCCAAAGAGCCCTGGACGACTGCAAGACGGTGAGTACCGCGAACGGGCTTGCTTTAATTTCTGTCCTTTCTGAGTGGTCTGTCGCGGGCGGCGGTGCCGCTCCTCCCGCCAGCTTGCCTATTCCTATCACGTGCAGTTGCACTATTTTTAAAACTGCAGTCCCAGCCGGGGGTGCTGCCCCGTCGCCTGGCTCGAAAGCAAAAGAGGGGAGGGGAAGCGACACCCTCGAGGAGCCGGCTGGACGCTGCGGGACAGAAGCAGAGCGCCAGCTCCCGCTGGAACCCTCGCCTCAACACGTGCCGCTGTGCTTTGCTAGGTCTGGCCAAATCTACCCCAGATTGTGCCCACTGAAGCCTCAATAGGTAAAGGAATAGTTGCCTCCACTGCATTACTGCACTCTTTGCTTGCTGTCTTGTGCAGCAACCACACTGTTGCCCTAAAATCCTTCCAAAGTTCATGACCTACTAGTACTTGTTCTCACTCTCCCCAGAGTAGCTGGTTGCAGCGGTAAAGCCCCAGATCAAGCACCTGCAATCAACGTTAATTTGGGTCTGTCATATTATGGTATGATATTTTTCTCCATTTATGGTCAAAATGCTTGGCTCATGATGCTTCCCTCCAGGTGCTATATAACCTCTTACCTGTCTTCTTAAGCTACAGACAGCTGGACATTTGGCCCCAAAAATTGCTCCTTTAACCCATAACAGAAGTAGAAAACAAATGAAGTTGATGCTACTTTACTTGAAAAATCTGGATCTTGCTAAAGGTCTGTCCAGTAGTTTACTGATGCTTCTGTTCTGCAGGATTCTGGTAATTTTATTCCACTAGAAGGGATTTTTTTAGCTCTGAAAGCAAATTGTGCTGGCAGGTGCCCACTCTTGATACTTAAAATCGGGAGCAATTCCCAGTGCACCGAGCAACAAAAGCTGCTACAGTAGCTATATAAACACATCCAGGATCCTAGTGGGTCCTGCTTTTTCAATCCCAGTAGCATAGTCTGGTTAGTTAAACAGAAGTGCTATCTGTCTAGAATTCATTGATTAGAAATCAAATATGATTTACAGATGAGCTGTCATGATGCAGAAAGAATCAGGAGATAAAACCAGTGTTGTTTTTTATCTTGTTCTCTGTCTCAATGGTGCAACATTGGTGTAGTTTCTGTTCTCTTTGGCAATGCTAAGGTGGCGAAATGTGTGCTCAGTTTAGACAGGGAATGTAAGGTGAGAACTGGAAAAACATGTCTGGCACAGCTGCTTACCAGTTGCAAGATGAGGCACTTTTCCCCTTTATGGAGAAAACTATGGCTATGACACAATATACTGAAAATATTTTTTTTTCTCCATTGCTTTCATGAATTCTCTTAAGCAAAAGGATTGAGAGAGTTGAAGCCAAATTTAGCAAATACTGTGTGTATGGTTTTGCTTGGTGAGTGCTTTTGGTTTTGGTTGCACACTGGGGGTGGGAGAGTGCAGGAATACTGGAATGTGCTGGTGTTGTTTTGCTGCTCCCAAAGCAAAGAAACCTTTTTGCTACTCCAACTCAATGAAATTTAAGAAAGCATGGCCAGAAAAAGGAGCCTGATATGAGTTCTTAGTTGCACAGAATAGTTACAGTCCGGTACATGAAAACTCAGAATGTAGTACTGCAGGACAAGCAACTTACTTGTTTTGAGGGTGAGCGTTTGAGGGCTAGGCTTCAAAATTAGGGAGATCTGATAGAACCCAGAACTTTAGCAGGCTTGTATGTTGGGATATATTAAAAGCCTAGTGGTAATTATGGCTGCAGAATTATGAGTAGCTCCTCTTGTGTGTTTTAATGTAGTTTAGAAATTGAGGTCAAATTAGCAAAACACAGATTAATCAATATTCTGTTCTATTGCTCTGTGCCTTCCAACCCCTGACACCACATGGAGCAAGTGGGCTGATGTGCTTTCTTTCAGAAGGCAGCAAATGGTTCATTTCCTTAAAGTGTAATCCCACATACATGATCAGTGGAACTAAACACTAATGATCTTTCCATCACTGTAAAAGTTACCCGTTCACCCAGTATCATCCATGCCTATTGGCAGGGTACTAGGTTAATGTGAAGGTTGAAGTGTGTATTCTCTTCTTTTCTGTTTTTCACACACAGATGTTGGAAAAAGCCCTTTCTAGAATCCTAACTGGAAAGTGCCTTTCTGGTGCATCTTCTCAGCCAGTAACTTTAAATCAATCTTAAATCTGAAATTTGGGTTAGAGGCCAGTGACAGAACAGAAATAATTTACAAAACAAATTAACAGATTAACCAGTGTAAAAGCAAATGCTACATTCCAATCGCTAAACATACTGTTAATCAGGAAGCAGGAGAAGCAAAGTCAATGATTTCTGGAGATATTTTTGTCTTTTATGATAGCAAAAAATAGCCTTATCCTACTAGTAAAACATCTGTTTGGATTTTTTTTTTTTTTTTTTTTTTTTGTTGGTTGGTTGTTGGTGGGGTTTTTTTGTCTGCTTAATATTTGAGACTAAAAGCTCAAACATTTTCAGAGATTAGAAGCAGAAACAGTATTTTTCTGGAAATGAACATTTCTAGTTCCCAGAAGAGGCAGCTGCTATGAAGGTCCCTAGTCATTGACTAAATACGCAGCACTTGATTATGTATGCCATGAAATTGGGAGCAGTAGAAAAGAAATAAGTCCTGAACTGGACATGTGTTTTACAAAACTTGTTTTTATCAGCGTAGTTAAAATTCTCATGTAAATAAATCCTCTTTGTTTTTCAGCTTGTCCAGGACTTCAATACCCAAGTGGCTCTCTATCGGGAGCTGGTAATTTCCGTTGGGGATGTCTCAGTCACCTGTCCATCCTTGCATGTGGAAATGCACAAAACTCGAACCCAAGGATGTGAGATGGCCTGTCAGGCTCAGCAGAAGTTAGCAGCAATTTCTGGGTAGGAATATATTTATGTTTAATTAAAGCCGTGCTCATATGCACCTCTTTGCCAAATAATACGCCATGGAAATTTCAGCAAACCCATTAACTTCTGTTTCAGTTTTAGGCATAGAGATGTATGACCATGACTTTTGCAGAATGTTCATAACCTTATGATTTCATCAAATGCTTTTATGTAAGACAGTCAGGATTTTACTCTGTATCATTAGAGAGCCTTGTTTTCAGGGGTGAAACAGCAGTAGCTTCTGCCCTGTCTTTTGTTGGGTATATCTAATTGAATAGGTAGAGATGAGCTCAGCTCAAGTGGAGACTTAAAATTATATGAAAAAATAATTAGGTGAAAGAGGGTGGAATACAAATGCTGTTGTGAAAACTTGTGGTTACATTCTGCATATTTTAAAAATCCTTATTTGTGTTGAAATAAGAATTGAAGATCTGCCAGCTTATCATGTTTTAACTTATTCTTTTCTTTAATATTACATTATTTACATTCCTTTCCATGGTGACAGAATGTATCACCGCGTACTTGAGACTGTGCCTCAGCACAAGATAAACCAGCATAAAGAGTTGTGTCTTATAAAATGGGAATTCATGCTGCTTATGTAAAATCTGACTTTGTGGATTCTTTGTGGTATGGTGATAGGGCATTTAGGTTAACCCATGTACCTCCCAAGTCATCTCTCTGACTATACTTTATTGTAACTTTTGCACTTGCCTTAGGCACCATAAACCATTCTCTACCAGTGGGAAAAAAATGATATTTTTTGACTCTGCCTAATCTCCACTGAAATTCTTTCATCCTTTCAGTGTATATGAGAAATATAAGAAAAGTTTAATGTGTAAGGGAAGACCACACAAACTAAACAGCAGGAAATGCTGGCTGGTCATTCTGGTAGAACTGTCAACATTTTCAGATGTGATTTGTGTGCAAAGTTGATATTGTGACCTCTGATTTATTCCTCAAAAGTACATGCTTGTAAGTTACTCTAAAGCCTGTGATAATTAAAGTGAACAACCAATCAAACAAAAACAAACAACCAAGATATGCAGTTCTTAAGGAGTGAACTGAAAATGTGGAATCAAACAGTAGTGAAACTGATCTTGTGCACTTTCAGAGACTAACACAAACCAAAATGATACATCCAAACAGCAGAACATAAAATGAGGGGAGATTAATTTTTTTTTTTTTTTTTCCTCTGTAAAGACGACCAGTGATACATGCTTATTTAGAAGTATGGAGTTGTTTAAAGTAATCATTTCACAGCTGGGAGTCTGTCATATACACAAAGATGTCCTGAAGGTTGTGCAGTTGCTGTGAGATTGACATTTAACTAATCTAAAACTGTTTTAAATAACTGTGATAATGATGTGATATCCATAACAACTGATAGGTGTTAGAAACCCTCTGGAAATTGCTTGGTTGGTTTGACAGACATTTTACAAGATGTGGTTCATATCCCTACACTCCTGCAGCTGAGGAAAGCCTTATGAGACAACTTAATTTGCATGGTGTATCTGAGGAAAGGTGGAAAATGAAGGTGCACAGCAAGGATTCAGTTTAGAAAAGAAAATCAAGGTAAGGAGTAACAGATACTCTTAGAGGTTCAGCCTTTAATTCAACAGGAAGAGTGATGTAGTGCATATGGCATGAGAATGGGAACCTAATCTAGCAGGAAGAAAAAAAGAAAGAAAAACACTTAGGGATAGAAATCTGTTGAATCATCCTCAGTATTAGATAGTCTTGAGGGTAGCTTATAGCTCAGAAACCACTGGTAGTCAGCAGATGAAACAAAGGCTCACTTAGTTTGCTACTTTTGTTAAAAATGTACAGCACTGCAGTTTGCAAACTTGTTAGAAAAAGCTTTCCCACACAGAGAAAATGATAGCAATTAATTAATTATGTTACCAGACTATTACAATTTCTTTGCATATCAGTGTTGTGTTGCTTGTGGTCGTCAGCCATGTTTATTTGGTCAAAGTGACCTGAGCTGATGTAGGGCACTTTCATTCAAGAAGTTGGCGTCACTGTCTAAGATAACATTAAAAACTTTAATCTTGTTTCTGCTGATGTCTTCCTTGGAAAATTAGCAGAAAGCTTCGTTTTATGCTTCCTGTTTGAGTATATCAGGACTTGAGACTGTTAAAGTCTCTCCTGATTCAGGCAGTTAGAAGAGGCACATACTTCCCTTCCAAAATCACCTGTTCTACAAGACTAAGGAAAGTAGCAAAGAGGAAAGTTGTAAAAACCTGTAGAGAAAGAAATAGGAGCAGATCCTCTGTAGCTGCTGAGAAAGGCAGCTCTGAAAGAAAATTTAGTAACTGGGGGAAGGGGAAAAAATGTTGAGGTGGATATAAGACCTTAGGAACTAAACTGGATATTTTTATGCTCAAGTGGAGGAAAAAAGTTTGGTCATGGACATATCAGTTCTGGGATATTAGATGGACATTAGAGTATAAGAGTGGTGTAATATGAGCAAAAAGAGGATATCGCTGGTGTAGCTGTAGAAAAACTGCTCACTGATAGACCAGCAAAAGGAAAGGGGGAAGCGATAGCTACACTTAAAAACTGGGAAAAAGAAAAGCCAAGGAGGTGATGACAAAGATGGAAGTGGTAAGGAAATGTAAAACCTTGGGAGTTCAGCACTAGATTAAACCATATTACCTCATCTCGCTCAAATCTGATTGCTGCTAGGAGCAGTCATTTCATAAGAAAGCATGTAAAGCGCAGGCTGTTCACAGAATTATGCCTTCCCCCAGTATTATTTCCACTACCCAGCAGTCAGTAGTTTCAGGGTTTCATGAGCCAAAGGCTGCATCTGAAGAATTTGTATCTGACAAATATGAGACTGTACAGAAGATTTCAGGAGTTGTCTAAATATGAAAGTATTTTACTCAGAACATTCCAAGGGTGAATAATGACATCTTTACACTGCTGTGTGTTTTTAAAAAAAATAATGAAAAAGGAAATTTCAGATGCAATCTCCAGCTTACCACAGCTTCATAGCTATTACATCCTCTTCCTAATTTCATAGACTCATAGATTCATAGAATGGTTTGGATTGGAAGGGACCTTGAAGATCATCTATTTCCAACCCCCTTGCCACCTTCCACTAGACCAGGTTGCTCAAGGCCTCATCTATCCTGACCTTGAACACCTCCAAGGTGACTGACCTCCATAGGCAACCTGTGCCAGTGTCTTGCCACCATTACTGTAAAGAATTGATTTCTAATATGAAGTCTGAATCTACTCTCCTCAAGCTTCAATCTGTTCCCTCTCACCTGATCACTACAAGCCCTTGTAAAAAGTATCTTCCTGGCTTTCTTTGGGGGCCCCTTCAGGTACTGGAGGGCTGCTATAAGGTCTTTTGCTGGTGAGAGCTCTCAGGGAAAGTCTCAGGGTTATTCTTTCAGGGAATAAAGATTAGAAGTAAAAATAACTTAAATTGAAATACCCTAATTCTAGTTGATGATCTTCTAGAAATGCAAATCAAAGTAAACTATTCTTTCAGTGTTGGTTTTCTGACTTCAGGTCAATTCCTTCTACCACACTCAAACTAGAAATGCTGAGTGATTTTCAATAAATTGTCTTCTGAAAAAGCTGAGTAAAGTTTTATCCTGAAATTACGTTTTCTGCTGTATTAATTTTAGATGTCAAACATCTCAAATTACTTATATTGTGTGCCCTTGCAGCATCAGATACTATAGTCAAAACTGGAAAAAATAAAGTAGCAAGTAAGTGAGTCAGAATGAAAGTAAAAATATTTGTAATCAATAGGAAGATGGGGTGGAAGTGCAAATCTCTGTTTTGCAAAAGGAGTTTGCTTAATGGGATGATAAAGACTAGCAATATTTTAGAAATCATTAAAATGAGAGCCAACGTTATTGGTGAATTACACAAAGTCTGAGTTATCTTTCCATTTACATCCCAGAACTGTATTTTCAGATACAGGTCTGCACAACTGTGTGCACATTTTTGGTAAATGTCCCTTTCATTTTCTCAGGCACTTGATAGGCTTACATAATGCAAGTACTTCTGTGTGCACTAGGCACGCTGAAACTAGAACTGGCAGTAACATGTCTGATATATATGTCAACAGTGGCTGGGATTTTGCATGAAACGGAGCTTGTGTGAGGAGCTAAGGGGTTCACTGCAATATACATCTGTGTGAACACAGCTTTGAAAGCAGTCATCTGCTGTTGTTCAGACAGGTGTTGCAGAGTCCTGAATCTAAGAAGTAAAACCCTGCCTCAGTGCAGGTTGGGAGCCAGCCACCTGGAAAACAGCTTCATAGAATCACCTGGGGGATTCTGGTGAATACCAAGCTGAAGACAGGTCAGCACAGTGCCTTTGTGGCAAAGAGGGCAAACAAACTTCCCATGCTATGTTGCCAACAGGTTGAGGGAATTGATCCTTCCCTTCTACTCTGCTGTTGAGGGCATATCTGCAGTATTGTGTCCTGCCTGGGCTCCCTAGTAGGAAAGAGAAAGGGCTATATCATAGTGGGTCTGGCCAATGGTGATGAATATAATTATGAACATGAAGCATCTGACACAAGGAGAGGTTGAGAAACCTGGGAGTGTTTAGCCTGGAGAAGAAAAGGCTTGTATTAAAAAATACCTGATGGGATAGTATCAAGAAGCAGACAGACTCTACTCAGTGGTATCCAGTGATAAGACAGCAGGTACATACAGAAGTACTGAAAAGCTAATATCACAGAATTAACCAGGTTGGAAAAGGTCTTTAAGATCATCAAGTCCAGCCTATCACCCAACATCATCTAATCAACTAAACCTTGGCACTAAGTTCCTCATCCAGTCTTATTTTAAACACTTCCAGGGATGGTGACTCCACCACCTCCCTGGGCAGCCCCTTCCAATGGCCAATCACTCTTTCTGTAAAGAATTTCTTCCTAATCCAGCCTAAACCTCCCCTGATGCAGCTTGAGACTGTGTCCTCTCATTCTGTCACTGGTTGCCTGGGAAAAGAGACCAACCCCCACCTGGCTGCAACCTCCCTTCAAGGAGTTATAGTCAGCAATAGGGTCTCCCTGAGCCTCCTCTTCTCCAGGATAAACAACCCCAGCTCCCTCAGCTTCTCTTCATGGCACTTGTGCTCCAAACCCCTCACCAGCTTTGTTGCCCTTTCCTGGACACATTCCAGCAACTCAACATCTTTTCTAAACAGGGGGGCCCAGAACTGGACAAGGTGTGGCCTAACCAGTGCTGAGTACAGGGTCTCAATGAGCTCCCTGCACCTGCTGGCCACACTATTCCTGATACAGGCCAGGATGCCATTGGCCTTCTTGGCCACCATGGCAAACTGCTGTGTCATGTTCAGCCTCCTGTCAACCCCCAGGTCCCTTTCTGCCTGGCCACTCTCCAGCCACTCCAGTTCCAGCCTGTAGTGCTTCATGGAGTTCTTGTGACCAAAGTGCAGCATCTGGCACTTGGACTTGTTGAATGCCATCATGTTGGACTCTGCCCATCTGTCCAGCCTGTCAACGTCCCTCTGCAGAGCTCTCCTACCCTCTAACAGATCAACACCTGCCCCCAGCTTGGTGTCATCTGCAAACTTACTGATGATGGACTCAATCCCCTCATCCAGATCATCGATAAAGATATTGAACAGGATGGGGCCCAGCACTGATCCCTGAGGCACACCAGTAGTGACTGGCTGCCAGCTGGATGTGGCACCATTCACCACCACTCTCTGGGGTTGTCCTCCAGACAGTTCCTAACCCAGCACAGAGTGCTGCTGTCCAAGCCACAGGCTGCCAGCTTGGCCAGGAGTTTGCTGTGGGGGATGGTGTCAAAGGCCTTGCTGAAGTCCAGGTAGACTACATCCACAGGCCTCCCCACATCCACCAGGTGGGTCATCTAATCATAGAAGGAGATCAGGTTGGTCAGGCAGGACCTGCCCCTCCTCATTTCATGCTGGCTGGGCCTGATCCCTTGGCCATCCTGGAAGTGCTGCGTGATTGCACTCAAGATGACCTGTTCCATAATCTTGCCTGGCACTGAGGTCAGGCTGACAGGCCTATAATTCCCTGGCTCATCCAATCGGCCCTTCTTGTGGATGGGCATCACGTTGGCCAGCTTCCAGTCTTCTGGGACCTCTCCAGTGAGCCAGAACTTGAAAAATGATGGAAAGTGGTTTAGCAAGCTCATCTGCCAGTTTTCTCATTACCCTAGGATGGATCCCATCTGGTCCCATAGGCTTGTGGGAATCCAAGTACTTCCTCCTTTTTAAAAACATTTTTAAAAGCATTTCTCAAAAAGCATTTTTAAAACCTGTTTTTTACTTGAGATTGCTAATATACTGGAACAGGTGCCCTGAGAGGTCATGGAGTCTCCTTCCTTGGACATAATCAAAGCTCAGCTGGACATAGTCCTTAGAAGCCTTCCCTAGCTGACTAATCTAGTTGGACTAGATTAGTTCTGGCTGTTCCTTCTGGCCTGTCACAAGAGTCCCTGTAAATCTTCTGACTGAGAAAATTCCAAAATAATCTTTCTTTATTTGACATTGAGGTTCGCCTGTTGCTTATATAAAACATTTATAATGCAACTTTGCCTGAATTCAGGAAAAGTTAAGGAAGTAAACTTGAAAATTGTATCCTGGTTGCATTTCTGCCTTTATTTTAGACCACAAAAATGTTACTGTAGTGTTGCTTTAAGTATGTACTCTTTTGTGATTTCTACTTTTGCTTTGCAATCTGCAGTAGATTACTTAAGTTTTCAATAAGGTATAGGGGGTAATTCTTCAGATCTAATTAATATTAAATCAGTTCCTAAGGTTGTGTTAAAACATTCAAATTGCACCCAATTGTGTCAAACTTTCTGTTAAACTGTCTGCATTTTACCCAAATTATGACAATTTATCTGCTTTCTAAGCATACAAGCAAACAAAAGAGACTGCTCCAAAATACTTCCCAAAATAAGAGAAAATGAGAATTCAGGCTTGCAACTTAAGGAAAGCTGCATTAAGACAGGCATTAACAGAAACCATTTTAACTGTGTAACTTCAGCTGTTAAATAAAGCACTGCTGGCATGCAGTATAGCTGAGCAGAAACAAAATGTAGCAACACTTAGCTCAACAGGGAAGAATTTTTATAATCAGGAATCATAACTAAGGTAATGCCAGCAGACAGAGAAACAAACAAGAGTTCTGCCCAAGTTAGATACCAACCAGTCATGCTGCATGTATGGAGATCTCTGCCCTCCCTATGTGTCTTCACAGTCTCTGCCATTGTACTCCTTTAAGCGCGTGTATCAAAGATGGGAAGAATATTATTCTTGGTCCCTGGAGTTCTGAATTACAGGCACTGCTCCTATATCCTACCTCAGTTACAGTCAGCATTGTTTCATTAGCCAAAATAAGGTAAGTGCTTCACAGAGGTTGCAACATGATAATCAGAATGTGGCCTGGTAAAATAATTAAATATTAAAAATAATGGGATGTCATTTAAGAAAACAAACAAAGTAGTCAATATTCTGTGCATGAATTAACACTGCTGTACTGGGGCTGTTGAAATTAGAAAAGTCAGGGAGATCTTTGTCTCCTTTCAAAGAAGAGATTTCAGAATCTGGAGCAAGTTCATTAGTGAGCATTCTTATCATAGAATCGTAGAATTGCTTTGCTTGGAAAGGATTTTTAAGATCATCAAGTTCAACATCCACAAAATCACAAAATGTTAGGGATTGGAAGGGACCTCTAGAGGTATCTAGTCCAACCCCTCTGCCAACGCAGGATCACCTACAGTAGTCTGTACAGAAACCCACGTCCAAGTGGGTTTTGAAAGTCTCCAGAGAAGGAGAATACACCACCTTTCTGAGCAGCCTGTTCCAGTACTCAGAGACCCTCACCATAAAGAAGTGTCTCCTCTTGTTGAGGTGCAAACTCCTTTGTTCTACCATGTACCCATTTTGCTTTGGCCTATCATTGAACATCACCTCTGAAAAGAGACTATCACCTTCATCCTGACACCATCCCTCAGATATTTATAGATGTTGATAAGGTCCCCTCTCAGCCTTCTCTTTCAGGACTAAATAGCCCCAGCCCCCAGATGTTCAAGTCCCACAGTCATCCTCGTAGCTCTCCATTGGACTCTCTGCAGCAGATCCCTGTCTTACTTGAATTGGGGCTCAAAACTGTATTCCAGGTATGGTCTCACCAGAGCAGAGGGGCAGGAAAATTTTTGTAGACCCCCGAACACACAGGCCTTCTTAGCACAAGAGCATGTCACTGTCCCATGGATAACTCGCTGGCTACTAGGAGTCCAAGGTCTTTCTCCATATAGCTGCTTTCCAGTAAGATGGCCCCATTATCTAACTCCACCAAGACTGGTGCCAAATCATCACCATGTGGCCTTAGCACCATAGTATAAAGCCTCATTTTCCCTCAACACTTACATTGAGCTTCTGTAAACATTTACTGTAACCTTCTTAAATGCTTGTAATTTTCCTGTGGTTTTGAGCAGGTCAGATTCTAGGGCCACTTTGTAACACCTTCAATTTGCAGTATCTTCACTGAAGTGACTCCAAACTTAGTACAGGGTGTCAGAGACTCCATCTGTTCCCATGACTCAAATCCAATTTAAATTCATCCAAGCCAAGAGGGGGAGCAAGAAGATCTCCACTCTGGACTTCAGGAGGGCAGACTTCAGGCTACTCAAGGAACTAACTCAGAAGGTTCCCTGGGAAAGAGCCCTTAAAAATAAAGGGGTCCAGGAGAGCTGGAACTACTTCAAGAAAGAACTCTTGATGGCACAGGAACAGGCTGTGCCAGTGTGCCGGAAGATGAGCCACCGGGGCAGACGGCCAGCCTGGATGGGCAATGAACTTCTAAAGGAACTAAGGGGAAAAAAAGAGGGTGTATTATCTTTGGAAAAAAAGGGGAGGCAACCCATGGAATGTTTAGGGATGTTGCTAAGTCTTGTAGGAAGAAAATTAGGGAGGCAAAAGCACATTTGGAGCTGAGACTGGCCTCTGCTGTGAAGGACAACAAAAAGTCCTTCTATAAATATATTAATAGCAAGAGGAAGGGCAAGGTCAACCTCCACTCCTTGATGGGCATGGAGGGGAACGTTGTAACAAAGGATGAGGAAGAGGCAGAGGTACTTAACACCTTCTTTACCTCAATTTTTACTAGCAGGACAGAACGGCTTCCAGACAGCTGGCCTGCAGAGCTGGCAGAAGGAGCCAGGGAGCAGCATAGTACCCCTCTGTTCCAGGATGGGACAGTTAGAGATCTTCTCAGCCGCTTGGACCCCTACAAGGCCATGGGACCGGATGGGATCCATCCTAGGGTGCTGAGAGAGCTGGCAGATGAGCTGGCCAAGCCACTCTCCATCATTTTTCAACAGTCGTGGCTCACTGGAGAGGTCCCAGAAGACTGGAAGCTGCCCAACATGGTGCCCATCCTCAAGAAGGGCCAGTTGGAAGAGCCAGGGAATTATAGGCCTGTCAACCTGACCTCAGTGCCAGGCAAGATTATGGAATGGGTCATCTTGAGTGCAATCACACAGCACTTCTAGGATGGCCAGGGGCTCAGGCCTAGCCAGCATGGATTTAGGAGGGGCAGGTCCTGCCTGACCAACCTGATCTCCTTCTATGATCAGGTGACCCGCCTGGTGGATGTGGGGAGGCCTGTGGATGTGGTCTACCTGGACCTCAGCAAGGCCTTTGACACAGTCCCCCACAGCAAACTCCTGGCCAAGCTGGCAGCCCATGGCTTGGACAGGATCACATTGCGTTGGGTTAGGAACTGTCTGGAGGGCCGAGCCCAGAGAGTGGTGGTGAATGGTGCCACATCCAGCTGGCGGCCTGTCACTAGTGGTGTGCCCCAGGGATCAGTGCTGGGCCCCATGCTTTTCAACATCTTTATTGATGATCTGGATGAGGGCATTGAGTCCATCATCAGTAAATTTGCAGATGACACCAAGCTGGGGGCAGGAGTTGATTTGCTGGAGGGCAGAGAGGCTTTGCAGAGGGACCTCGACAGGCTGGACAGATGGGCAGAGTCCAATGGCATGAGATTGAACACATCCAAGTGCCGGGTTCTGCACATTGGCCACAGCAACCCCATGCAGTGCTACAGGCTGGGGTCCGAGTGGCTGGAGAGTGGCCAGGCAGAGAGGGACCTGGGGGTGCTGGTTGATGGGAGGCTGAACATGAGCGTGCAGTGTGCCCAGGCAGCCAGGAGGGCCAACCGCATCCTGGCCTGCATTAGGAATAGTATGGCCAGCAGGAGCAGGGAGGTCATTGTGCCCCTGTACTCTGCTTTGGTTAGGCCGCACCTTGAGTCCTGTGTCCAGTTCTGGGCCCCTCAGTTTAAGAAGGACATCGAGACACTTGAATGTGTCCAGAGAAGGGCAACAAGGCTGGTGAGAGGCCTTGAGCACAAGCCCTGTGAGGAGAGGCTGAGGGAGCTGGGGTTGTTTAGCCTGGAGAAGAGGAGGCTCAGGGGCGACCTCATTGCTCTCAACAACTACCTGAAGGGTGGTTGTAGCCAGGAAGGGGTTGGCCTCTTCTCCCTGGCAGCCAGCACCAGAACAAGGGGACACAGTCTCAAGCTGCACCAGGGGAGGTTTAGGCTCAAGGTGAGGAGAAAGTTCTTCACCGAGAGAGTGATTCGTCATTGGAATGGGCTGCCCGGGGAGGTGGTTGAGTCTCCGTCCCTGGAGGCGTTCAAGAGGGGACTGGATGTGGCACTTGGTGCCATGGTCTAGTTGTGAGGTTTGTGGTTACAGGTTGGACTTGATGATCTTCGAGGTCTCTTCCAACCTTGGTAATACTACTACTATACTACTACTATGCTTAAATTCCATTTCTGACTAATGGAAATTAGTCTACAGGGAATGTTTTGTGAAGTAAGCTCAGATATAGGTATTGTGAACATACTCTTCATGCACAAACAGTGGTGTGCAGTAAGCATACCATAGCGTATGCCTTTCTCAAGAGGGTAAGTGCATATGTTGTTCTCAATGGTTTCCTTCTCAGAAATTTCTCTATGAGGCATGCACATTTAAAATAATGGAAAGGACTGTTGAAAAGGTAAGACCATTTTCTGTCTAGCTGAGTTAAGTTGGCTTCTGTTGAGAATAAAATCTCAATTTAATACTCAATTTAAGTTGCAGGGTGCATTTAAGTCACATACCTCAAGTTCTAACAGGCAAATTCAAAAAGCAAGTAATGCAAGGAGAAAACAAGGTTATTTACTAAAGCAGAGGCTCTCAAAATAGCTAACCTCTACAGATTCACTTTTCCTTTGTACCTTTGTCTTTGGAACTGTGCTCTAATAGGCAGTTGGGACTTAAAGATAACAAGGTCTTACTATTTCCCTTTATAGATCTGTTTTTCTTAACTGGAGGCCACATTCAGTAAAGGACAAACCTACCTAGAAGTGAATTTAGAATTTACTCCTCTGTGTCCAAAATAACAATTTTGAAAAGCCTGGAAGTTCTACATCTTCAGTGTCACAGCTCTGACAAAGCGGAAGAGCTTAGCACCTTGCTTAACAGTAAAGCTAATCAGCAGGTAAAAGTGAGGCATTCTTACTTGACCAGGCCTTAATGAGCTTGATCCAGTAGTTGCTTTCAGAGCATCCTCAGAGCCTAGCACACACTGACCATTTTGGACTCCTTAACAAGACACAGTGGCACCTGCCTAGTGTCTTGAACTAAAGCTGAAGGTGAGTCAACTCCATTTCCACATGCCTTCCAGAAGAATAGCCTGACTGTAGTCCTGGGAAAGGGAGCTAAAAGTAGGACAAACATGATTATCGTTGATCACTTAATGTGGTGGGTGTGACTTACTTGCTGCTTTCTTCCATCTCACAATTGATGGGCACATTCACAGTACCTTCCAGTGCAGCACTGCCACTGCTGAGACACTTAATGACTGCACATGCTGAGTAAGCCTGCCACTTATGTGAAGGGTCCTCTAACAGAAGAGAAGCTATGTCCTAGCCCAGCAGTTGGGGTCTCTGCCTCGTGCTCAAGGTTCACCACAAATAGCCATATTTTTCTTGGCAAGCATATAGCAGTGTAGCTTTTCCTCTAGAACATGACCTGAAGCTATGAGGTAACTGCAGGGTAGGAGAAGGCACAGCGCCATCATCTGACCCAGAAAGTGTATTGTGCACATGGGAGCAAAATGGTATAGGGGTCAGCAGTGCCAGTGCAGGTAATCATGAAAGACTGCTACAAAACTTTCTTGATGGTGAGGAGAACTTGTATTCTAGTCCTTGCTCCCATGATTTTTTCTGTGTTTTAAGTAGAGATTCAGAACTCTGTGCATTCTTCAGCGTTCTGCATCTTCAACAAGTGATGGGTAAATCCTTCTACATTGTACCTCAGTTAGAGGAGGCTGCAGAATTAGGATGGTGTGGCTTCCATTTTGACATGCCTTCTACATTCAGCACTCCATTCCAAGTCCATCCTGGAATCAGATACCAAAATATAAGTTGCTGCTGTTTTTTAGCCCTTCACTGGAATGCTTTTCTCTCCGGTGTATGAGCAGCATTCCACTACAGTTAGATTCCAAGATGTTTGATTCTCTACATCTACCTCAGGAATCCTACCCCAGCCACAGGTAAACTTAGTTATCTGTAACAATGATTGAAATACCTACTCTGTTTTGCACCCCTATTTTGAGAGACACAAACCTTTTACATCAGAAATAGAAGTGAAAGAAAACAATGTACATAGCCAGAGAGATTTTGGGACTGAATTACCTTGGCCAAGTCCCTTTAGAAATGCTGCAGCATCAGACCTGACCTTGTTTGGACAATTCAGTGCTTCTGCAAGCATTCTCTAAATTCATGCCCTTCTCTTAACCCATTTTGTCCTTCCTTCAGAATAACTGCTGTTACTGTTGGACATAGAAAACAGTCGTCTCAGGGAGTAATCAGCAGGAGGATCCAGCTATCATCGGGAGCTGTGGGGATTTTGATAAGCCTGCAAAATTTAAATGTAGACTGTTTTTTAGCAGTTGCTGTACCTTTGCTTTTCTTGGTTCTCTCATACCCTCTTCTCCTTTGTCATCTCTTTTCTTTAGTGTGTCTGTTTCTTGCCTGTCTTTACCTCGTAGCCCATCTCCAAACAGTAATGAAATTAATATCACATTTGGTGCTGTCATGTTAACTATTTGGAAACTCTTCAGGGCAGAGACCTGAATGTAATTATAACGAGCCCACTGGAATCTACTGACCTTTAGATCTCAGGCATTATTGTAATAAACATGGTAGATGTGTAATTAATGTTCCTATTTTTTTTCCTGTTTTGAGCAGCCTGTTCCACCACTAAGTGTCTCCTTATGTTGACATGCAAACTTCTGTGTCCCATTGTCCCTTGTCCTATTATTGGGCACCCCACTGAAAAGAGACCTTCATCTTGACACCCACTCTTCAGATATTTATAGATGTTGGTAAGATCCCTTCTCAGCCTTCTCAAGACTAAACAGCCCCTGGTCTCTCAGTCTTTCTTCATAAGGGAGATGTTCAAGTTCCTCAATCATCTCATATTTCTCTATTGAACTTTCTCTAGCAGATCCCTGTTTCTCTTGAACTGGGGAGCCCAAAACTGGACACAGTGGTCTCACAAGAGTGGAGCAGAGAGGGAGAGGGACCTTGCTAGACCTGCTGAACACACTTTCCCAGGATGCCATTTGCCTTCTTGGCACAAGGGCACATGGATAACTTGCTGTCCACTAGGACTATTTATGGGAGAAAATCTGTTTCCTTGGGAAATTTTGCCAAAAAAACATATTTGGTGGCTACAAAAACTACACTGGACTCCTCCCTAATTTCTCAGTGGTATTTGCACCAAAATGATTGAGAAAAGTGCCGTTGTGTCCCCTTTGAGCCCAGTGCTTTCAGAAACCTCTCACCAGCATGTTTCAGTAATTTTCTTCTCTAGATTTTTGCTGAAACACAGCTGAGGCTAGAGCTGAGAATTCAGTCATAAGTTTCAAGTGCTTCTTTTCTGATCATTTTCTTAAATAGCATTTGATTAAGAAATCCCACATGGCTACCCTCTTTAGTGTTAGACTGATTACCATGGTTCTGTACAGCTTTGGTTTTGTTGCTTTCAGCAAATATATCTGATTCTTAGTGAATCTTGCACTGGTAACACAGTCCAGACTATGTTACCAATGTGCTCATACATCTTAAGAGAAATGAAAACGTGAGATCATCAAGTTTTGCATTAGAAGAAGACTTTCAACATGGACTCTTAGAACTCTGTGCATACTGGGGTTTTGCTTCTGGTTTCTTCTTTTTTTAAGATTTGGACTGAAATATGCCTGCTAATTGAAATATTTTTACCAATTCTAAGTAGTTCACAACACTCTGAAACACTCTAATTAACAACAACAAAAAATAATAAATTGATTCCACGCCCCTCAATGAAATAATCCAGTACAGTTGCTAAGTTAATTGTGCAGTACCCAGTAATTAAGCATATGTCCTTCTCACAACCTGTGTGCTGTCATGCCATTTTCAAGTGGTAGAATTCCTGCAGAGTCACCTAAGAAAAGACTTTGTATTTATTGTGATCTTTGGTGCATGGGGGCTTGCTCTGATAAGATGTCAAGCACCAAAGATAAAGCATAACTGCTGTCAATAGAATCATCAGTAAACTGCAAGATTGGTGTCCAGCCAAGGAGACCTCAGACTTTCAGGCTTAGACAGGGAAAATTCCAGCCAAACCCAAATGCTTTATAAAGTGTGTAAAATCTTTTCCAGTTTTTCTACTGGCTTTATAGCTCTGTTTTGTAACAAATATTTGAAACCATTTTCTGGGCATTAGGATCTCATCTGATCAAAGCCTTAAAATAAGCATTCCCAAATCTGGAATCTTTCCAGTACTATCAATTAAATGGTATTAAATTCAGTTTTTAGAATCAAACATATACTGAAGTGCTAACTCTTAACTGAATACTATTTCCACTTTGCTGGATAAATGTATAGATTTACATTTAGATTTTGTACATCGTTTTTAGTAAAAGAGAAGTGATGCACTGACTTATTTGTATATGAACAATTATTCAGTGTAATTCTTTTTATCTCTTATGTTCCATTTTTTACCTTGCTATTCTTATCTTTCTTATGAATACTTTCTGCATGAACATTTCCTGCCAGCAGATTTGGAATAAGAATTCAAATTCTGTCATACTAAATCATGTTCTCAAAGTTGTTGGAGAAACTGCCTTCTCCATGCAGAAGAAAACAAGTTTGCATGTATTGAGTGAGCAAACAAAAGCTGACACTTTGTATCTCTGTCTATCATGGCAAGACAGATCATTTCAAATATACTGTTGGTAAGCTTGTCAAAATGGCAAATTCTTAAGAGGCAAAATATTTGAAAGTGACTTGTTTATAGAGCAGCCTCAAATTAGTTCCATAAATTTTGGCGTGTTACTGTAGTGAAGCAGAGCTGTCCACCCATGTACATTTTACACCCTTTTCCAAAAAACCTCAACATCAACAAAACAGAGATTGGTAATTTGGGATAGTACGACAACTGCAACCATAGCCCTGTGTACAGGTTGAGTAGTGTGAGGCTGTGTGCAGAGGAAGTGTCCCCTTCACGCAGGTTGAAGAACACCAGGGCCTCAAAGTCATGGACATTCCATAGTCTGGGCATTTAACCAAGTGCAGACCTACCCAAAGTAGTGTGTTTACAGCCTTGCTATTCATTTTACACCATTCTTGCAGAATGGTGCATCTGCTAATACAGGATACTGGATTCCCAAAGAAGACACTCTGGAGTCATCTTTGCTTCCCATGCAGAAATAGGTATTTCAAAGAGGCAAAAGAAGCAACAGCAGTTCACAAAGGCAAGTGAAGACTAGAGCGGGATTTGAATATCTGAAGTGAAAAAAAATGCCAAGTTCTTTATGATAAAATACTGCTTCCTGAACACATGTTATCAACAGATGGTTGAAAAAATGTCTTTCTCTGTATGTGAATTTAAACATTTCAGGAAGCCAATCTACTTATTTTCTCTAACTATCTATCGCCTTTCTTTTTTTTTTTTTTTTTTTTTTTTTTTTTGACACATTCATTTTCTCACAATCTCTCAGCTGTGAATTTTAACTTAACTACTCAGAGATTTATCTGTCAAATACCTAGTGGAGCTGTGGGAGATACTTCTACTGACACTACCACAATTTCATTTTTACCTTGGAATATTTTTACATGGAACTACTTGTGTATTTGGGGGTTTTAAAGGTAAATGCTCAAGGTTATAAGAATGATCTATTCAGAGGACTTCTAGAAGAATTTGATATTTCAGAATCCCAAATCCTACCTTTTTCTGAGCAGCCTAGTAATGATGTACACAACATACTATTTTCCTTTGGTTTTACAAGTGTAGTGGTCATATTGTTTCATTAATAGGGAAAAAGAAATGACAGTGTGTAAATCTTTTCAGTAATGGTTAATACAGTGTAGCTTTTGCCCAAATGCCAGTGAAGTTTTCAGAACATTTTTCCTTTGGTTCCAGTAGTCCTTAGAACAATGTATTTTATCATACTGTTGAAGAAATGCAAATACATTGTTGCTTGCTGATTCTCAGTTTATCACCTCTTCAAATCTGCAGTGCCCTTTGGGGGGAAAAAAAAACATTGACATTTATAGCCAAAGTAGGTAATAGAGACAAAAAATGGAAAGGAGAGGTGTCGTAAATCAAAGCAGTCATGTGGTTTAGCGTCTTAAGGATGGTCAACAGCAGATGGCATCATTTGCCTGCAGCAGAGTTCCTTCTAAGTCCCATATGTTAGTTGTTTGTTGTGACCTAGATCCTAATTAATTTTCAAGCCTTTTTGGGAAGTCTGACCCTGCTTGTCCATGCAGATGAGAATAAATTTCACAGAATATCCCACAGGATATACTTATTTTGAGAGCTTTCAAACATTTTCTTTCCAACTCTAAACCAGAGGAACTACACAGGAGAGTATGAAATTTTTGTCATTTAAATTTTGTAGACTGTTGAGAGATACAGTTCTTAAATTATTAACAAATAATAAGAGATTAAGGAATATTTTGAAGAACTGAATATCTTAACTGAAATCAAAGGAGAAATCCATAGGCAGCATTGAGTTTCAGCTGTCTGCAGTCAAATTGCAAGAGGCAATATGGAGGTATATTGGGTTGAGTGTGTTAGCTGGCACAGACCTGTCTGTACTTTTGCACCTGGTATATCAGAGAAATTAATTTGATTACAGCTTGTGGATACTGACAAGGCAGTGTGCTGAGTAGGAATTTTTTTGGGAAACTTAAAAACTGATGCATATACAACTAATATGACTGCCTCCTTCTTGGTTATCACATCGTTTCTGGGAGATCTACGTCATGGTGTATCTATTATTGGTATCATTTAATTCTAGACACTGAAGTTGTGAGATTATTTTTTTGTCCAGCTGAGGCTAGAGCTAAGCAAGGTTTACTTTAGAACTCAGCTAAAGATTTATCTAACTAGACACCACCTCTTTTCAACAGAGAGCTTGATAGTGTACAGAACAAAAAGCTCTGTTCAGCTCATCTTTGACTAGTGCAGAAATCTCTTGGATTTCTCTAAAGTAAAGGCAAGAGACAAATGAAGGGAAAGAAGGATGAAAGGAGGCTGACTTAGTTTCTGCAAAGGTGTAGTGGTCAAGCCCTTTTTTTCTTAAAAAAAAAAATCTTAGAGTAACTCAAAAGCATAGTTAAAGACACATTTTCAATTTCACTTGGAATTCTGATTGCTTAAAAGTCTCCTGTCATGGATTTTAGGCTTAGCTAGTGTGGTGGTTTAGCCTTGGCCAACAATCAGACTCTCACCCAACTGCTTGATCTCTCACTTGTCAGCAGGGCAAGGGGAAACAAAAACAAATCATTAAAGTAACGTATATTCTGCTCCCTTTCCCGTGCTCACCTTCACTCCAGGCACCACTACTTACCCCATGCTCCTGAGCAGTGCAGGAAGGATGGGGAATAGAAGGTTGCAGTAGGTCCATAACAGTTCTTCTTTGCCTCTTTTTCATCTTCACACTTGTCCTCTGAGCTATCATGGGCTCCTCCACAGGCTGCAGTCCTGTCAGGAAAATCAGTTCCAACATAGGTTCCTTCAGGAATATCCATCTGCTCTGGTGTGTTGCTCTCTGCTATGGAGGACCTCCTCTTTCTTTCCCTGACCTTAATGTTCTGTCTGTTATTTCTCATTCTTTTTATTCTCTCTTCCTCTCCCCCTGTGGCATTTTCTTCCCTTTTTAAAAATATAATTTTCAAAGATGGCCTCAGCTGTATTCAGCTATGGGTCCACTGTAGAGCTGGAAGGGACTGGCTGGAACCAGCTTTGTCCAGCACAGGGCAGCCCCTCATTTCCTCATTGGAGCTGCCACCCGGACCAAAACCTTGCCATCTGCTACCAATACACCTAGTCTTACCTAAAGTGAACAAGTTTTAATAAAGTTTCTTGTATTGGTGCTGTTTTACTCAAGTGCAAGAACTTTCACTTGTAGTCAGTTTTGTCCTGTAGTGGAACAGTTTGAGTGGTCGTCTGATTATTTACTTCTTGCCTGCACTTGATTTTAGCCAGTAAAGTTCACTTCTAAGGGAACAGGTCTAGAAAATTCTGGCCTGTGATTCTGGTAGTTTCCCAAAAATGGTTTCTGACTAGCATCTGCAAATACTGGGTATGCTGTCAAGTACAGGCACAGCTCTTCAAAATATTCTGTTCTCCTGATAATGTAAAGAATGCAGAAAAATCACAGTATTAATTAATTAGTAATGTTACTGCATCTGCAGTAATTATCTCATAGAGTGAGTTTCCAAAAGAATTTTAGACTGCCATAAAAAAAAATTAAAAAAAAAAAAAAAAAGTGATGCTACATTTTTTCACTTGGAGTTATTTCTGAAAGAGGGAAGCTTGCTAGGAAAAGGAAACAAAAACGTATTCAAAAAATACTGTAATTAGAGGCCATATGTGGTGCCTGGTTAATCAGATAACTTCTGTGGAAGCCAATGAGATGGTTTTGACCAGATAAGTATATTTCCTGATGTTGTAGTTGCAGCTAGATTGTTCCAGCATGGAAAATATCTGATCTGCCATCAACTTGGAGTTAGGAATGTCTGTAGGATGTAAGTTACAGCATTATGGTTGTATTCTGTTTGTGTTGTCATTTACAGAGATAGACTCAATCAGCCTTAGCAGAGTAACTTGAGATTTACACTGGTCTAACTAAACAAAATATGACCACCTCTCTTTTCTTACTGAAAGTGTTGTTTTAACTACTTCAAAGGATTTGATATAGAATCGGTCAGGGTTGGAAGGGACCACAAGGATCATCTAGTTCCAACCCCCTGCCAAGGCCAGGGACACCCTACACTAGATCACGCTGGCCAGAGCCTCGTCCAGCCTGGTCTTAAACACCTCCAGGGACGGGGCCCCAGCCACCTCCCTGGATAACCCATTCCATGGCTTCACCACTCTCATGGTGAAGAACTTCCTCCTCACATCCAGTCTGAATCTCCCCACCTCCAGATTCATTCCGTTCCCCCTAGTCCTATCACTACCTGAGATCCTGAGAAGTCCCTCCCCAGCCTTCCTGTAGGCCCCCTTCAGATACTGGAAGGCCACAATGAGGTCACCTCGGAGCCTTCTCTTCTCCAGGCTGAACAGCCCCAACTCCTTCAGTCTGTCCTCATAGGAGAGGTGCTCCAGCCCTCTGATCATCCTCATGGCCCTTCTCTGGACACGCTCCAGCACGTCCACATCCCTCCTGTAATAGGGGCTCCAGAACTGGACGCAGTACTCCAGGTGGGGTCTCACCAGAGCTGAGTAGAGGGGAAGAAGCACCTCCCTTGACCTGCTGGTCACACTTCTCCTGATGCAGCCCAGGATCTGATTGGCTTTCCGGGCTGCAAGTGCACACTGAGAGCTCATGTTGAGCTTCTGGTCCACCAGCACCCCCAAGTCTCTCTCCTCAGGGCTGCTCTCCAGCCAGTCCCTGCCCAGCCTGGATTTGTGCCTGGGATTGCCTCGACCCAGATGCAGGACCCTGCCCTTGGTCTTGTTGAAGCTCATGAGGTTGGCTTGTGCCCACCTCTCCAGCCTGTCCAGGTCCCTCTGAATGGCATCCCTTCCCTCCAGCGTGTCCACTGCACCACACAGCTTGGTGTCATCAGCAAACTTGCTGAGGGTGCACTCGATGCCACTGTCCATGTCACCCACAAAGATGTTGAACAAGACAGGTCCCAGGACTGATCCCTGAGGGACTCCGCTTGTCACTGGCCTCCACTGGGACATGGACCCATTGACAGCCACTCTTTGGGTGCGGCCATCAAGCCAGTTTTTTATCCATCTAGTGGTCCATCCATCAAACCCATGTGTCACCAGCTTGGAGACCAGGAGGTGGTGCGGGACAGTGTCGAAGGCTTTGCTCAAGTCCAGGTAAACGACATCAGTTGCTCGCCCCTCATCTATTAATGCTGTCACCTGATCATAGAAGGCCACCAGGTTTGTCAGGCAGGATTTGCCCTTGGCAAAGCCATGCTGACTATTCCAAATCACCTCTTCACTATTCTTCTGAGTCATTAGTGCCTCCAGGAGGATCTGCTCCATGATCTTTCCGGGCACAGAGGTGAGACTGACTGGCCTGTAGTTCCCCGGTTCCTCCTTCTTGCCCTTTTTGAAAATGGGAGTAATGTTTCCCCTTTTCCAGTCTGTGGGGACTTCCCCAGTCTGCCATGACTTTTGGAATATAATATGTATATTTGGAATATAATATAATATAATATAATATAATATAATATAATATAATATAATATAATATAATATAATATAATATATAATTGTTGCTGCCATTTGTGGGTCTACTGGAAAGGGCTTATCCTGTGACTGAACTGGGATGTTGTGTCACAGTAGTATCAAAGTATTACAGCACATTAGTAGAGAACAAAAACCCAACACATAATACTGAAACTGACAGCACTTTGTGTGAAACATGCATTAGAAAAGAAAATTTTTATTTTTTAAAAAATCTGTTTAATAGGAAATGTTTGCCACTGGATGACTTATTTACTTCCATTCCAAATGAATCAGAAAATATTTTGCTGCCTTAAAAGATGAATAGTTAGGCGATAAATAAATGATGTGTTTAAGATAACAAAAGCAGAGGCAGATTTACAGTCTTTTGCATCTGAGCCATAATCAGAAGGGACTTCTTGCCCTTGGTATGTAAGGGGATGGAGTGTAGTTCCTCTGGAGTCTTTGTGATATTTTTAATTGTAACAGAACTGTTATGTCTGAGGTAGATATTGTTTCAAGATCATCTTTGCTGTATCCTTCTAAACTGCAGGGTTTCTGATACAAAAATTTAAAGACAGTCTACGGGGAAATATTTGTGGACAGTGATTTTCCAGAGCTTATCAAGCAAATTTAGATTCCTTTTCATGGGAAGTACATATATGGGGTGTAAGATGGAATTTCCTTAACATTATTTTAGCTTTAGCTTTTGAAGACAAGCAGTTTTCAATTATATGTCTAGACAGGTCTTTCAGCTCATTGTATTTTAAAACTATTGATACTGTTCATAAAAATATTTTTCCCTAGAGCTAAGTTAGAATTTGTGAAAACAGTATTTTTACAAGAAGGTGTATAAAACCTTTTCAATACCTTAGTCTTTCAACCAGAGATGAATACATCCGTATGTATTTTTAAATGTTGTTCATAGTAAAAGTACTCCTCTGTTGTAAATATGTGACTAAAATTTTTAAGTTAAATTCATAATTAGACCATAATCTTTGTTCAGTTTTAGTAGTCTTAAATTTCATTAATTTCAATGGAACTATAATCTAAATGAGTGACGATTGAAGAAAACCCAAAGGTGTTTTTTCACATGGGTGGCAGTTTTAGGCTATGCCTTTAAATTTTTTTTCACAGATCTCGAACAGAAAGTAGTAGAATGTAAATATATCACTATTAGGTGTAAAAAGGAAAATAATGATAGTTCTAAACAATCCCATTGGAGAGATAAAGAATTTAAACTAGTTGTACCAAAACAATCTCTCTCTTATCTCACTTCTTTGCTCTGGGAGAGATACTAACTTGCTTCTGCTTGACCTTGGCTGCATTGTTTTGTCTAAGTCTACCATATCTCTGCTCCTTTCTCTTGTCCCTTTTATATACAGGAAAGAAAGGGGGAGCAGGGAGGGAGAAGCTATTAGCTCCCCTAGTCTTTGACCAGGGGTGTCCATGTGCTGTTTTTTAATTCTAAATACCTGTAAATATTGTAAATACTGTATATTTTGTACATATTCATTGCATTCCATTGTGGTTTTGCTTGTAAATTCAGTTTTCATTTGCTTCCAACTGAGCTGGTCTGGCAAATGTAAGGTGGGGGGGAGGGCAGTAATTTTAACCCACCACAACATGCAACCAACATTTTGGCATTACAATAAAATCATCTGCCAACTACTTTGGAAAAAAAAAAAAAGGGGAAAAAAGAGGTTTTGATACCATTTTCACTCTTCAGCTTTACATGTTAACAAAGAGACATTTTAATTACATTTCTTACATGTACTGAGTACTGTATGGTTGGTATAAGAGCTCCCTCTAAAGGTTTTATTTTAAATGTCAGCCCACCTCTTGTCATTGCTTCACAAACATGTTCAGTTGGCTCATAGGCAGGTGCTCACTGCTGTGCTAGCTTTCATATGCATGTAAGCTGTTAAACAGCTCTGAGAGAACACAATTTGGCACAGTAGTTGTATGAAATTGTGTTATATGAGGTTTCTCTTGTATAAGTGATCTTCATAGAGGTCAGCGGGACTAACTGAAACAGAGGACTTTGGAGGGCAAAAATAGAAGTTTTGTAAATAAGTATGTGCTTGGCATATAGATAGTTAATAGTAAACATTATAGTCAGTATTCTGAAGGTCATGGCTACACTAGTCCTCTGTCCAATATTTTTCATAGCATGATACTGAATATATGGAAAGAAAAAATTACTGACAGAAGTTAAATTGGTGACACTTTAAAGGGAAATGTGAAGCTCACTACATAGAATGTTTTGTACTACAGGAGTTATAAAAGAAATCTTTATGTACATTGGCATCAGAACACGTGGCTTTCAGAGATTAAAATGAGGCCTATATATAAGCATAATAGGGAATTCCT
Organism: Picus viridis; assembly: GCA_033816785.1. NCBI lineage: Eukaryota > Metazoa > Chordata > Aves > Piciformes > Picidae > Picus > Picus viridis. The sequence continues at coordinate 61,910,901 of CM066606.1, forward strand.
TTCTTGCAAGCTAATGGCATTCTTGTGGTCATTACTGCAGTTAAACACTAAACAGTTTGCACAATCAGTGAGGGTAGTGGCCTGGAAATAACTCATGTTGTATAAACTTTGGATAATTAAAAATACTTTACATGTGTGTCACTGCTTTTACTCTAGATTTCTGTATTTGCCAATTAGAGAAGAATTTGCTTGCAGACCAATTACAGATGCTTCATATTATTGAAAAAAATGATAGAACATTCATGCATCATAGATGTTTCTAGTTCTTATTTTAATGCTACTCATGAATACAGTTTGCAAGAAAAATACATTAGATTTACAACAGCGAAAAAAAAAGTCAATTAAAAGACCTATTATTGTGTTTTGTGATTACTCCTAAGGCTCATATGTGAATAGGAAGCCACTGATAAACTCACATAGGCTTACAAGTCAGTCATCTTGTGTGTAATTGTTGCTTTCTTAGTTCACACAATTAAAAAAGCAGTTAGCAACATCAAAAAAGTTTTAAAGAAATATTTGTAATGTGCAGTTGCATGTGGAACTGGATAAGTTTCCAATTATCTAGTGTTTGCTTCTATCGTAGTAAGCACATATTGCTTACCAGATCAAGAATGAGGTAGAGTGATACAGTCAATCTGCCAGGCCTCACCATTCTTGTACTTGGACCATTGGTCACCATATGAACAAGGGCTTAATTGGCTTAATAGCAGCAAAAATTTCACAGTCATGGATGACTTGTGTGATAGCATCCATGATAATGTCTATGGATCTGTCATGAGCCCACTGCTAGGTTGCATCTCTGCCTTAATGTCCTGAAGAATCATGAGCCCACTGAGCTAAGAACAGCTCACTTTGGTGTTTCCAGTCGAGATCAAGATCACAGTTCGTGTCTACTTGAGAAACTCTTGCAGCTAGATCTGCCTGATGGTTGTGGTGTTGTTCCTCAGTAGCTTTGTTCCCAGGAATGTGAAAACCAATGTTTCTCACCTTCACTGGAATTCTCTCAATTCGAGCAGCAATGTCCTGCCACAGGTCAGCTGCCCAAATAGGCTTTCCTTTCCTCTGCCAACCATTCTTTTTCCAGCCCTTTAGCCAACCCCACAGAGCATTGGCTACCATCCATGAGTTGGTGTAGAGATAAAGCTATGGCCATCTCTTACATTCAGCTATGTCAAGAGCTAGCTGGACAGCTTTTACCTCTGCAAATTGACTGGATTCTCCTTCTCCATCGTTTGCCTCTGCAACTCGGCGTGTTAGACTCCACACTGCAGACTTCCACCTTCGCTTGTTTCCAACAAGACATCAGGAACCGTCTGTGAACAAAGCATATTTCTTTTCATCGTTGTCAAGGTCATTGTAAGGAAGAGCTTCCTCAGCACAAGTTACTCTCTCCTCTGGAGGTTTAGTACAGTTAGGACCAGATTGTGATCACCTCCACTAGACCAGATCTTTGACAATTTCCCATTCGAGCTCTCTGTGTTATCAGAGCCATCCACTTGGACCAGGTGGCATCTGTGGCATGATGTTGTGTAGAACTTTTGCCTTTGAACATCCAATTCAAAACTGGCAATCTAGGAGCTAGAAGAAGTTGTGACTCAGTTCCAATTACTTCAGATGCAGCTTTTAGTCCTTCACAGGCAGCTAGAATATCTTTTGCTGTTGGAGTAAAATTTGCCCTTCAGCCTTTAGCCTTGACTCCAGAAACCAAGTGGACATCCACATGTCTTACCTGGAGCTCTTTGCCATAAGCACCAGGTTGGACCATTGTCACTTGCAGCCGTGTACAAATTGTTCTTAATATCTGGACCAGTTTGGACAGGTCCCACACCCATTGCTTCATCTACTTCTTGCTTTATCTGGTCAAAGGCTGCTTGTTGCTCTGGACCCCACTGGAAACTGTTTCTCTTTCGAGTCACATCATACAGAAGTTTCACCATCTGACTGTATCCAGGAATGTGCAGTCTCCAAAATCCCACTATCCCCAAGAAACGTAGAGTTTCTTGCTTGTTCATGGGATTTGCCATGGTAGAGACTCTGTTTACCGCATTCACTGGAATATGATGGCAACCATCCTGCCACCATACTCCTAGAGGCAGGATCTCACTGGCAGGTCCTTTCACATTGTCTCACTTGATAGCAAAACCTGCTTTCAAGACAATGTCAATGATTTTGTTACCTTTCTCAAAGACTTCTTCAGCAGTTTTACCCCAGACAATGATATTGTGAAGGAACTGGATGTGTTCTGGAGCACCACCTTTCTCCAGAGCATTGTGGATCACCACATGACAGACGCTTGAGCTGTGAACCCAACCTTGAGGTAATCTGTTAAAAGTGTATTGGACTTCTCTCCAGGTGTAAGCAAAGAGGCCTGCATTCCTCTCCTATGGCAATAGAGAAAGAAGCATTATCAATGTCTATGGTAGCATACCATTTGGCCTCTTTGGATTCCAGCTCATACTGGAGTTCCATCATGTCTGGTACTGCTGCACTCATAGGTGGAGTTACTTCATTCATGGCACAGAACTCAACTGTCAGATGCCAGTCTCCAATCTGCTTTCGCACAGGCCACACTGGACTGTTGAAAGGTGAATGAGTTTTGCTGACAACATTCTGACTTTCCAGCTGATGAAGTGGGTTTTGTGTGAGCACCAAAGGGTCATGGTTGGTTCTTTATTGTTTGTGATGCACAGTTTGTGATACACAAGCCCTATGAAGAGAGGCTGAGGGAGCTGGGGTTGCTTAGCCTGGAGAAGAGGAGACTCAGGGGTGACCTTATTGCTCTCTACAACTACCTGAAGGGAGGTTGTAGACAGGCAGAGGTTGGTCTCTTCTCCCAGGCAGCCAGCATCAGAACAAGAGGACACAGTCTCAAGCTGTGCCAGGGCAGGTTTAGACTGGACGTTAGGAGGAAGTTCTATACAGAAAGATTGATTCCCCATTGGAATGGGCTACCTGGGGAGGTGGTGGAGTCACCATCATTGGAGGTGTTCAGGAGGAGACTTGATGGGGTGCTTGGTGACATGATCTAGTTGTTTGATGGGTTGGACGCAATGATCTTGAAGGTCTCTTCCAACCTGGTTTATTGTATTGTATTGTATTTGAGAAACAAACGGCAACTTAACATCCTCTGTCTCATGTTGTCCCACAACTGCAGATTCATCAGAAAGCTCAGGTCTAACAGACAGCTTCAACTTTTCTCCATCAATTTCTACAGTTGCTATTCCAAAAGCCCCTTTGTAATCCTTAGGGTCTTTGAAACACCCTTCTCTCAGAAAATCAGTTCCCCAAATAGGTGAGTCAGGTCCTGTCACAACAGTACGTTTCTTCCACTGTTTACCAGTTAAACTTACGTCAACTTCTATCTTAGTTAACTCTTGAGATCCACCAGTGACTCCCAGAATAGTTATAGGCTCTGATCCCTAATAATTTGATGGCATTATGGTGCACTGAGCTCCTGTGTCAACCAAGGTCCTGTACTTCTGAAATTGTGAAGTGCCAGGCCACTGGATGTACACATCCCAATAGATTCTATTATCTCCATTATCCCTCTCCTCCCCCTGGTGGGAGGCAGGGCACCCTTAATTATGGGGAATACATCCACATGTGCAGTTAGCACAGCATCTGGTGTGAGAGGTGGAATCACTGCTGGAGCTGTTAGAGTTGTTCTGGAAAACTGAGGAAGTAACAACTACCCTTCTGGTATTGCTGCCTCAGGCTCTGCCATTCTGCAGTTCCCTTAGTCTCCTGAGAAGATCAGACACTGGTTGACCATCCCACCTGTTCATGTTCTCACCAAACTGATCAAGCGGAGTTATCCAAATACTCCCACATGATTGCCTCTGTTGTCTGTTTTGGTTTGATGTGTTTTGGAGTGGCCTCCTTGGAGGACGTCTGTTTCTAACAGCTGAAACTTGTATCCATCTGGAAGAAGATGAAGTATTGGAATTATCTCCCTGTGACAATTTGGATATGGAGGTTTTAAGTTCCTCCTTCAGCTCTTTCATGCAATTCTGTCTCTCCAGACAGAATTTCAATGGCTGAAACCAAAGAAACACATGTGAGACTATCCTCCAGTTATCTTATTTGGTCAGTGAAATGGCCAACAGTAGGAGGTGCTCCACCATAATTTCTTGCCACAAATATGCTTGCCAGCATAGTAGCATAATTAGGAGGAGCAAGTTTGATGAGCTTTTTAGGAAGACCTGTTCCCATAGGAATTTCATCAGGATTCAGAATACCATGGTCTCCATACATCACTTCTCTCACAACAAACTCTCTCAAACACTTAATTCCCTCATCCACGGTGTTTCAAGGCTTAGGGTTCCTTGAAAGGTCATCTCTGGATGGGTGCTTCATAACAGCTGCCAGTAAAAGGCCTCTCCACAGAGAAACCTTATCAAGACAGCTGCCTAGATGACTATTCCACTATTCTTTCAGAGGGTTCTGAGCTGGGACGCTGACTTGTCCCCCACTACTAAAGCAGGGGCCCCTGTATCATAGCACCTGGGTAGCCAGGTTAGGATTGGCTCATTCTCTCTTTTAATATAATCCTTTCTTACATGCCTAATTTCCTGCCTGGGAGCGTTAGCTGTTTGGATATCATCTTCAGTAATCTCATCTTCTTGAAGTTGCTGTCCGCATAATCCTGCTGCTACTCTCCATAGGATCTCTTTAAGTTCAGAAGCACTTCCATTAGCTCCTGACTTACCAGAAATTACATCCTGTCCTGCGTCTCCTCTATCCACTGATGGTCTTGGTAATTCAACTATATCTTTAAGGCAAACTTTCTCTGCATCTGCAGAAGGATCCTTTTTAACAGAAAGGAGAGCATCAGAAGGATCTTGCTGTTCTTGTGGTTCTTCTGCCTCTGCATCTGCCTTGTGTCTGCCCCTTTTATCCAAAGCTGCAATTTGTGTAACTGGAGCCACGTTCAAATTTACAGCAGACTTTGCAGAGGCAGAAGGGGTTTGCAAGGAAGCAGCATCAGTGGGTGGACTTTGGGACCCAGTGGCTGCTGCAGAACTCTCTTCTGCTCCTGCTGCTGCAGGCGGAAGAGATTTTGCCTCTCTGAAGCCATGGCCCCCATTCTAGATGGTGGCACTGCCCATTTAGCCACCATCTTAGGTACGGGCACTGCCACTGTGGGCTGCATCTGCCCCCCACTGGTTAAATGTCAGAATTGGTGCCGACCTCACTCAGAGCTGCTTTCCCATTAACTCCTGTCTGTCTGTTTGCCCTGCTTGTCCTGTTTCTGTGTCTTCCCCATCATTAGAAATTTCTGCATTTGAGTTAAAATTAGCCCTCCAATGTCTACATCTGCTACATCTAAAAATAGAACACCTATTTACTGCATGTCTTGGTACAGTGCCATTAATAAGAACACATTGATTATTACCAATAACAGAATCACACATAGCAAATAAACAGTTTTGGAATCCCAGCTGTTCACATAACTCTCAGCAACAGGAGTACTGAATTTGTTTATCTCTGCAGGAACAGTTACAGTCACATTATCATATCTTTTAAGCCAAAGAAATCCTAAGCAGTGATCAGACAGCATATTCAGCTTGTATTTAAACCAAAGAAAGATCTTACATACCAAATATCTACCCACCTTATCTAACATGAGGGCCACACACCATCTATACAGAATCACCATCAGAGCAGAATATATCAAATGCCATAAAACCCAAACCAGCTTCATTCTGCTTCCTTAATCTGAGCAGAAATTAATCAATCAAGCAATTGCCCCACATGGAATAGGTGCCAATTATTTTTTGTAATGTGGTGGGTTGAAGTTTCCCCCAGCATTAACTTTGCCAGACCAACTCAGTTAGAAGCAAATGAAGCTGTATTTACAAGCAAGGACTACACTCTACAATGGAATGCAATGAATATATACAAAATAGACAGTATTTACAATATTATACAGATATTTACAATTAGCAAACAACATGAAACCCCCTCCCCCGTCAAGAGACCAGGGAAGCCTTTCCACTGCCCACCTCTACCTCCCTGTCCCAAGAGAGAAAAGGAGCAGAGAGAAATCAGTGGCTTAGACTTAACTAAACAGCTCAGCCAAGACCAGCCCATCTTATTCTAGATATTTATCCAATTAATTTGTTTAGAATAATCTTCTGTTCTCCGTTTTACACCCAATAGTGATTTATTTGTACTTTTCTACTTTTTTTGCTCAAAATCTGTAACTAAATTTTAAACACATAGCCTAAAATCACCACAGGTTTTAAGTCTAGGGCTTTGTACAGCTAAGGAATTGTTTGTAAATAGTTTGATAGAAACAGGTGTTTTATCATATCTGCATTTCTTAATAGTTGATGAAGAAGATTTGGTGTTGCTTGCAACAGTAAGGAGGTAGATTTGATGACTGTAATGTCCTTCCAGTCCCATTGCTAACAATATTTTCTCTTTTACTGCAGCCCTGAAGATGGTGAAATTCATCCTGAAATCTGTAGACTGTACATCCAGTTGCAATGTTGCTTAGAAATGTACACAACAGAAATGCTTAAGTCCATATGTTTGCTAGGATCACTGCAGTTTCATCGGAAAGGTACTGAATTGCACAAATACACAGCTGCTGATTTAAAAAGAAAAACATAGAAAGAAAAAAAAACCTGAAAAAAAAAAAAAAACCAGGAAAAAAAAAAAAAAAAAAGAACAGTCTTTTGGGGCATGCATGAATATTCATGAAAGACAAACCACCAAACTTTAAAATTAACAGATATTGAAGTGTGTCATATCAGGCATGTATCACTGATGTCCTTGCAGGTTTAAAAATCTGAACTTTTTTTTAAAGGAGTGGTCTCTAACGGTTTAGCTGTTAATCAGTTTAGTGGGCAAACACAGTCATTTTATTAGAGGTATTTGTTAGGTATGATACTTAGAGCAAGTGTTTGGTGGAGCAATATCATTTGGGTTTAGTGTTACTCTAATCCCTTAGTATCTCTGTTGTTGTTTACCCAGAAACACCAGCTTATAGCAAAAGATAGATTGGTTACAAAGCTGCCCACCTTTATAAAACTAGATACTGGATTCAGAGTTCAAATCTACATCATAGTCTCTTCTAAACATGTAAGAGATGTACTTGCTTCAGTGAAAATGCCTCTCTCTAATGATTTCATATACAATTAGCCACCTAGTGAAAGGAAGATATAATGCTGATGATTTACTGAACAGGTGTTTTAAACCCATAACAACAGGTTACTTAGTTACCTCATTACTCAGTAATGGCAGGGTCAGTACTGTATTGTGCTGACTATAACTATTCTTCCCCCAGTAAAGACCAGACAAATTTCTGTAATGAACTGTAACAAAGCTCTTGTAATGAACTGTATATTTCTTGTCATGCTGAAAGATCCTGTAATATACTTTTCACATCTAGTGTAGGATAGAGCTAAAGCCAGGTGGTTTTCCAAAAAAAAAAAAAAAAAAAAAAAAAAAAGTCTATAAAATAGGAAAAGGCAAGATTAACACTGCCACTGTATAACAAGATGCCAGTAACTGTTAGAATGAATTATCGTTTTTTAAGACAGATTGTACTACATTTCTGAGGATTGGCTGCACTTGTCAAACCACCTCCTTTAACTGATGTATCTTGAGATCACCTGAGTAGCCACAGTATGTTCTGTCTCTCCTTTTGCCTCAAGATGGAATCTACGTTAATAATTTAACCTAAATATGAAACTATTAGATGTCTAAACATTAAGGTGAATTACAGCATTGTAGTATGGGCCAACTTCAGTTCCTGGAAGTGCTATTCATAGAACAGAATCATGGAATTGTTTTGGTTAGAAAAGACATCCAAGATCATTGAGTCCAGCAGTCGATGGAAAACCACCATAGCCATTAATACACATTGACTCCTTATCTTTTCATGGCAGCTATTCTATTATTTCTAAATAGATTAAGTTTTGTCCAGTATCCATATAGTGGTAATCACAGTAACCTGTGTCCAAATTTCTGTGGCATTATTTGAGAAAAATTCATAATAGTAAAAAAAATAATACATTCACAAGAATTTATTTAAGTTTAGGAACTTAGCCAATAGAATGCTGCACTTGTATATTATAAATCTGGTATTTACAACACCTAGAAGCTTCCTCCAACAATGGAAATTACATGTTAAGTGGTTTTTCATAGTGAAGTTCATCATATACTAGAACAGCCACCCAAGAAGGCTATGAAATTTCCATCTTTGGAAATACTGATAACTGAAATAGCCCTAAGCAGTCTGATGCAGGTTAGTCCTGCTTTCAGTAGTGTGTTAGACTAAATGACCTTCCACCTGTTTTTTCTACACTGCCAAACCATACTGTTATCCAAGAAGCAGAATGAACCCATACGTTTCTGGGATTGTAGTGTAGGTAATTCGTATGCATTTATCTCTAGGAATGAAAGAGCCAGTAACTTCACCATTATAAAATATATTATGCTCTTGCTATATATGGCTTTTTAATGTCTTCATCAGTTTTCACAATCTGAATGACTATATTAAGAAGGAAAAAAAGTTTTTCTTGCGTACAAAGAATATTATCCTTAGAAACTTTGCTTAATTTATAAATGTGCATGTCTGATGTTCTTGCTGTGCCTTGAAGCTCCTTTTTTATGTTAATATTTTCCATTTGCTAGTCCTCTTACCTACTGGAAAAGTTAGTTTTTTTTATCTCCGTGAGATTTCACCAATTTAATTTCTTACTTGGGAGTCAGCGGAGATTCAAGTAGAATGACCATGCATCCTATTCTCAGCAATCTGCAGCTAGTAAATGATAATGTGGGTACTGGTATCTTGATCAGACATTATCAAAGAAACTATAGAACTGATAAAGCTAAGGTAGTGGGCTGATGTTGGTGCGCTTTTCCCAAGAGAAACTTAGCCAATCCTTCCTGCTGGGAAACTACTTATTATTAATTAGACACTACACTGCAGTTTGAAGGGCTGAAGTAACTGACATAACTTCTGTCCATGGAAGCTGCTGGGTGTGATTATCCTTATTCCAAACTAATACTGAGGCTGTCAAGGTCCCACGTTGAGGAAACCTAGAACTACCTCAGAGTTCTTAAGTACACTTCACCATACGTTGTTGTATTCAGCCACAGTTGTCTGGGGGTCAAAGGCTTTCACTGATACCTTACAAAGAACTTAATCGCATTTTTATATGTAAACAGATAAAAGAGCTTTGCTGATTCATATATCCACAATAAGAATAATATATTTGTTTCATTGTTAGGAACTGGAAAATATTCTTATTGTCATTGGATCACTGTAGCATGCCACTCTGGAAGTGCATGTTTACATAGAGAATATTAATTTATCAGGATCATCTACAGAAATACTTGAGTGGGTGCTTATATAATTGCATATATTAGAAAATATTTTGTTTAAACCCCAAATGATTGTAATCATTCTGTCGCATTTAATCAAGGCACTCATTTTGATAACTGGCTTGGTTTAAATTACATGCTATCTGAAATTTTGAAAGGGAAAGGAAGGCTCATTTAAAAGTGTGATGGGTTGAGGCAGACCCCCTCCCCACCACAGGCAAAAAATGAAACTCAGACAAACAGATTGCAAAAGTGGTGGAAAGTTTAAATGGAAAGCGGTGAACGTTTGCAGAGGGCCAGAAGCACAGTGACAAAAGAGATCCCAAGGACACCCAGAAACATCCCATCCCCACCTAAGGGTACACTGAACCCCCACACCCAGGGCTCTTTCTTCCCCCCCCCCCCCGCTAGGCTAGTCTCAGCTGGCTAGATCTGAGATTGCCCATCCCCCTCGCCTTGGGCCTAGCCAGGCCCAAAAGGCCAGGAGACACCCCCAAGTTACCAGGTGGTGGCGAGGGAAGAAAAGAGGAAGTGCCAGGACCCCCACTGAGATCTTATGGGGAAGCAGGGTATTATGGGATGAAATACCTGGCTTCCTGTGTCCACCCACTGGGCTGGACTCCTTCCACATGAGGAACGCTTCCTCATGTGGACATAGCAGTGGGCACCCAGCCCAAACTGCTACAAAAAGATGTGGTGAAATAGCATTCTCTTGAAAGACTAGTAGATATTGTGTAATTACTTATATATATACTTGCACAAGAGGGATAAAATGCAAGAGAAAAGAGAAGAACACAGGTGTGGAGAAACAAGCACTCGTAAAATTCCAGAGAATCTCTTGTTCTCATGTGGACTCTGTGAATTGGCCAAAATGAACAAAACAAGAACAGACATGGAAGGAGGAAAGCACAACTTCTGCCTGAGACTTCTTGTTCCTTTCGTTTGTTCCTTAAACTTTCCAGTGAGACAGTCTATGAGTTCTGCAGGTAAACGCAGCAGTGTGAGTCAGGAATGAAGTCAATCAAACTATAAGATGTAGTTTGCAACTTTTTTTTTTTTTAACCTCCTTCACAACTCTTTCCTATTCCCCTTTTTATGTTCACCTTTTCATTTATTTTAGCTGTGATGTACAGTTTGTGAATTTGTCCTTAACTGACAGATTAGAAGCCTAACGGAAATGCTGCTTTCTTTTGAGAGGTTCTATCCTCTTTGTTAAATTCTGTTACTCTCCTTAAAGATCCTTCTCTATTCATCTGCAGCAAACTCTTAACTATCTCCGAGGCACATATACTAGATGTTTTTTTCATTATATATGTTTCTTTGTGATGAAGGTGATGACTAAGAGTAGGTGCATAGGGTGAAATGACAGAAGCAAACACAGAGGTCACCACAGAAGCAGTAAGAACAGGTGGGACACTTAAAGCACAGTTGTCACAGATGATGTGTGTAACCTCACTGAACTGATGATTTTCTGCTTTATTTATCCTCACTCAAGTCTGATCTTCAGCATTGTCTAATTCAGGAATTTAATTTCATACTGAAGGCATTTTCTGCATCTTAAAAAACACACACTGGATTTGAGGTTATAAAACAAAGAATATATCATATTTTTATGTTAAAATTTCACAATAAAAAGAGCCTCCTTCTAGTCAACTGCCAAGAACAGCATGTGTCAACATCACTGATGACATTGTGTGTATGATGTAACTCCAACTGAAATGAATGGAAGTCTTTCCACCAAGTAAAGTTAAAGGAAAAGTTAGGGTTCATATCCCTATTTTAAGAATGTGTAATGCCACCATCAAAAGAAGAAATTAAAGAGCTTTTGTTTCTTTACAGACTATGGTATGTAGTAGAAATGTTGAACCTCACTCATATATACTATTCAATAAAGTCTTTATTATTAGCCTTTATTATAACTCTTAAACTGTTTTCAAGTGATTGGAGCAGATGCTCTGAAATTCAGAAAAGATTCATGAATGGTTCACAACACAATAGAATTACTGGTAGACAGCTCTTTTCATTCGAAATCTGTGCTGTTCATTGTGATAAATGTGCAAAAGCTTTTTTTTGCTAACAGAAAGAACATAACAGTCTCAACGCTTCTTTTCTCAAGTTGCAAAAAAGAACATTTACTGTTTTTTCCATCTAGTATTGTTACTGGTGTTCCATTGAAAAACCTTTTACATCTCTGAAGGAGGAATCTGTAGACAGGCTTGTTCTTGACAGCCTGTCACCAAAGTTCAAGTCACAGCTCCACCATAACACTGCAGAGTAATGGGAAAATTAACAGATACCTGGTTCCAACAGTAAGACCTTGTGGTATCAGTGGCAAATTAGATGGCTTCCTTGGGGCAATTCTCTTTTGCAAAAAAAGTGGTAAGTGAGGTATTGCTATCTGTGTGTTGTGTTAAGAGCTTAGTTATGAATAATGAAGTTTACACAGACGAACAATTTAAATTGTAGTGTATGAACTACCTTTAAAAAAACAGCATAAACAACAGTTAAGAAATAGAAAATAATGAATTTTGTATGCACAGGATGATAACTGCTGCCCAGGGAGGTGGTGGAGTCACCAGCCTTGGATGTGTTTAAAGGTCATTTGGATGTGGAGCTTGGAGATATGGTTTAGGGGTGAACCTTGTAAAGTAGGGTTAATGGTTGGACTTGGTGATCCTGAGGGTCTTTTCCAACCTGAATGTTTCTGTGATTTCTGTGATAATAGGGTAAAACACAGTCTGGGAAGTAGGGTTAGGCTGCTATTCCACAAGCAAGCAAGTCAGACTAATAGCTTGTTATTACCATGAAGACCTTGATCCCTTCCTCCATGTCTCCCCTTCCTTACACCTTCACTTCTTCCCCTCTTTCACTGCTTTGGGCCATATGATTATCTGCCTCTTGTGGCACTTGCTCTAAGACATTTAGGATTCTTTACTGATGTGAATTAAATCACTGCAGTGTCAGGAAAAAAGTATGTTTTACGTTTTTTTTATTTGGGTAATCTCTTACCGTTTGATGGAATGAAGTGGCTCACAAGAGGAGTCAGGCAACAGAAATTAGCGGTGGATGGCAAATTAAGCAGCAGAGAAAGGACACACAACATAATTCCTTTATAGATAGTAAACTTACTGTGTCAGGTCATTCAATGCCTTGGAAGCACAGTTAGGTGACAGTTTTGGGGGAGGAGTAAGGAAAAGGGTTTCCTGACTTTAACGAATAATTGAACCATTAAGCATGTGTCTTTTGCAGTATAAATAATATCTAGTTTGATATTCAGACAAGTAGCTATTTTTTATTTTATTTTTTTTCTTTTTTCAGGAAAGGAATAACTTAACCAGAATACCAAATTTAGAGAACTTGCCCCAAAAAGTGTTTCTAAAGATCCAGAAATTTCTAGTTTAAAAAGGAAAAAGAAACAGTCTAATAGCAGGAATGCTTACTTGCAATGTGGAACAGCAATATACCATTGTCTGAAGCCTTGGTCTCTAGTCTCCCAGAAAAATGGGACAAATCACCACTACTCTGTTAATTGTTCTTTCTGTTCTTTGTCAAACCTTAGAGGAACTACTCAGATTTGTCCTGATGGGAAAATGTTTCTAATTGCAAAAACCATGAGATGAAAAAAAGTTTTCTCCTCCACTCCTCATACCATTGGTTTAAACACTGACATTTTTTCTCTATTTTTAGAATGTTTTATTTGCTTCTTTCTGAGGTGGTTTACTTTTTTTCCACAAGAGAACTCGGAAAGATAAAAACTTCAACTTCTCAGTAACATGTCTGGGATGCACTCCAATTTGTCTTTCCACATTAAAATGTATTTGAGGCTAGGACTGTACTTGCCTCTATAGATGAGAAATACCATTTGGGGTGTCCACAGAAGGTTCGCAAGGACACCAAAGACTTCCACCAAAAAGATAGTACTTAACTACCTTGCATGCTCCACTGTCATAGTCCATATCCCTTGTCCCATTCTTTCCCTGACAAAAGCTCTGACAGATCTGTTGTGAAGCCTCCATTCAATTCTGGCACTGCATTTTATTTTCATATAGTGAGCATAAATTAAGCAACTGTAAACATGGAAATTCACAATAGAATGCAAATTAGGCTGTGGGTAGTGGCAGCTATGTATTGCTTTTAAAACACCAAGCACAAAGCTCTACATTTTTGTCTTCTATTTTCCCTTGGTGCGGCTGTAATGCCAGCAGATGCAGATTGCAATGTTCTTTAGTGTCAACCTTTTTGAAGTTGCTTTTAGAATGTACGCTGTACTTCCTTTACTTACTAGGTTCTGTTTTGTACTCTCTATTTTGTATTACATGGGAGCCTCTGGAGTCTAAGTGAAACCCTTCATAAAGCTCACTATATAAAATTCTGATCTCCACATATGCTTCCATGGGACTTCTGCAGTTTTATTTGGCAAGAGAAACATATAGCAACACTGATTACCAAATTGGGGTGGTGTGCTCTCTTTCTGAACAGTTCTTACTCAGAGTTTGTATTCACTGCTGTCTGATTCATTTATCCTATGCAAGATCAAGCTCAAAACATCAACAATATAATCTGAGAATACATTTTAGTTAATAAATAATTTGGATGTGTGTTTTGTTTCAATATTTTAAAGGAAAGGAGCCTTGTGCCCCACCCAAGATCCTAGATACAAAAGTGGAAGAGAGTTCAGAAGTACCTATTTTAGAAGACACGTCATCATCACCAACAGACACTCAGCAGCATTTATGGCAGGTTTCCACAGATATTGAAAATACTGAAAGGTACGCACAGCACTTCATACTTAAACCAAATAAACTTCTGTCTAGAGTTTATTTACTCATTTTGAAGTAGGCAGACAGTATTATAAAAGGTATTAATAAATAAAGTATAAGTTATTAATAAATAAAATAACCTGTTAACTTTTCTGTTACATTTAGTGTATCTGAGAACAACTCTTAAAAGACAGAGAGAAGCGGTATCTATAATTAAGGTAATTACCAGAGGGTAATTGCCAAAAATTAAGTGTGGGAAATGTTGTTACTGGTGGGTCAGGCATCTTAAGAGGCAGCTTTTTTGTCTTGAGGGGTTTATCTTTTTATACCTGAAATCCACTGGCCTGCAGTTCTGCATTCATAAAAGCATGAAATCTCATTCATTTCAGTTATTTATGTTCTTAGTTATGAATGTGAAAGCCTTATGAGTTGAGGGGAGCATCATCCACAAGTCTGGTAAAGTGGACTTCTCTTACTCTCTTAACTATGCAGCTGAAAGAAAAAAATGAGACCCTTTACCAGGGTGTAACTCTAATGGTCAACAGATCTTCACAAAAAATACCTACTTTGATCACAGAATCAGCCAGGTTGGCAGAGACCTCCAAGATCATCAAATCCAACTGATCACCCAACCCTAACTAATCAAAAAGATCATGGCACTAAATGCCCCATCCAGTCTTTTCTTAAACACCTCCAAGGATGTTGACCCCACCACCTCCCTGAGCAGCCCATTCCAATGGGCAATCACTCTTTCTGTGAAGAACTTCTTTCTATCAAAAAGCCTAAACTCCAACCCCCACCCCGCATAGCTTGATACTGTGTCCTCACATTATGTTGCTGGTTGCCTAGGAGAAGAGACCAACCCCCACCTGGCTGCACCCTCCCTTCAGGTAGTTGTAGAGAGCAATAAGGTCTCACCTGAGCCTACTCTTTTCCAGGCTAAACAACTCCAGCTCCCTCAGCTGCTCCTCATAGGGCTCCTGTTCAGCCTGCTGTCAACCAGTACCCCCAGGTCCCTTTCTGCCTTGCCTCTCTCCAGCCACTCTGCCCCCAGCCTGCAGCGCTTCAAGGGTTTCTTGTGGCCAATGTGTAGAACCCTGCACTGAGATGTGTCAAATCTCATGCTGTTGGACTCTGCCCATCTGTTCAGCCTGTCAAGGTCCCTCTGCAGAGCTCTCCTACCCTCTAACAGATCAACACCTGCTCCCAGCTGGGTTTCATCTGCAAACTCAATCCCCTCATCCGGATCATCAGTAAAGATACTGGACAGGATTGGGGGCAACATTGATCCCTTTTTATGTTAGGCTGCAGCTGCCATTTTAATGACTATAATTTTGTGTGTTTGTCAAACGAAATCATGTTCTACTGAGAAAGTAGGATGGAGAAAAAAACTGAACAATTTCTTACTAGTTTTGCTGCTTCATTTCATTGTGTGTAGGTGAATGAGGCAAGGCCACATTGATTTTAGTCCTGAAAGCCTTAAGAAATTAGAAGCCTGCACAAAAAATAGCTGGTGTGCCATCTGTGTGTAAAGCAGGAACCTTTTTGCAACTTCTGAGCACTCTCAAAAACAGACAAAAATGTAACTTAATTTGCGACATGATATTTTGTTGTCATATTTTCCATCTTTGGCCATTTAGAAAATTTCACAGCTGAGTCCTCCTAAAGGAGGTGAAACTGACAGCCCTGTTTCTAAAATTTTCACTTTCTATGTGGGGAGTTTTAAGTTTTAAGCTTAGCTACTTGTATAAAAATTTCCTTCTGAGCAACAGAGCACATTCATGGCACAAGCTAGAAAACGCTGATGGAGGGTATTAAGTTGACATTGGTACTAGCTTGTGTTAATTTTAAGGCTTATTTTGTGTTTTGTCAGTAGGATCATATTGTGCCCACCAGCTCATTTAATACGGAATACTGAAGTGCCAGAATAGATCATTTGAACCAGATGCAGCTAGTTACAATATGAAACTGGATTAAAAATCCTCCCTTATTATATTTACTGCCCTTTATTTTGGTAGGCATCCTCTGATACATGTATGTGAAGCAAGTGTTTGCCTAATAGTTTTTTTCTTTATTGCTCCATTATTTCAGTGTGTAAAACTACATTGTGAGCCATTCCCTACTCAGACTTCAACTGGTATTCTATTTTTCTATTCTTTCACCTTCTGTTTTCTCAGAGATATGAGAGAAATGAAAAACCTTTTAAGTAAACTCAGGGAGACTATGCCTTTACCACTGAAAAATCAAGGTAGGTTTGTATTTTTTTCATGTAAGGAAAATTAAGACAATTAAAGGGTTTGCCTTACATTAGATCTAAAATGTCTAGAGATATTTTATACAAGTTACAGAAAGAAAAATCTAGGAGAGGTCTCTTCCCTATTGATCTCAAGTTTCATTTGAGATATCCTGGAATTTTATAGATAAGGTATCTATAATGCAATAATAGTTTTTCCTGTTGGCAGCATCACAACTAATTCCCAGTGTCAGGAGGTTTTCTTTTTCCAAAATAAGAATGGGGATCCCACTGAGTAATGGGCTTGTAGCTTCTGTGACATGACACTACACATGCTGAAAAAATACTTGCCTTTAGTCTCCCAACAGCCTGCTTTTCTCAGCAGCCAGCTACAAGTCATCCCATACAAATGCACAGTGGTGCAGGTTCTCCAGCCTATGCATGCATTTAGCATTGGGACTTTATTTCCTGGCCCAGCAGTGTTAAATATTCTACACCTACGGAGATTTTCTTTCTTCATGTAAACATTAAAAGACTGCAGTCTTCCTTTTTGATTTCTTCTTGATAATGTATATTTCTTAAGTACTGTGTAGTCTTTGCATTGTGGCAGCTGATGAAGTGTGCCTAATGTGTCCTAGATATTGTCCCAAGAAACCAAGCAATCTAGCAGTCTGCACAATATGGTAAGAGATGAATATGGACTGAACAAATTCATTGTGCAAGTAAGAGTTTGAGGAGATGGCTTTATGGAAAACACATGAAAGGCGAAAGAGAATTGCTTATGACCCATGATACAGATGTACCATCACAGAGACTGTAAGAATGACATTATGCCTATGCCTAGCCTAGGTGAAAGGAGTGTAGTGGAAATAAGGCAGGAAAGGACAGATTAGAATATAAAGCATATAGGAACTTGAATTCAAAGTAGAGATATAAGGCACTGAGAATTATTCTCTGCTGTCTGATGTCTACACTGTCCTTTAGCACTGGCCAGAAAATCACTGATCACCTCTACAGCAGGATGGGAAACTTGTCAGCCAGAGTTTAAAAACTCTGACACATGTCCCAGGATAAATGGGACAATCATCAATGGTATTTTTGCAGCTCCCACAGGCTCCATCTGTGATCATTGGTTACAGATGACGTCTGAGAATGGATGCTGCAGGAATGGATAATCATACAACATTTACATTTATTTAAAATATTCCAACACTTAATTAATTAAAGCTAGATAACAGTGTAAGTATCAGAACAAACAACCAATGTTATAGGTAATTAATATGGTCTGGACTGTAGTGTTGACCTTTATATGAATTACAATCAGTCTTTAAGAGAAAGACTGTGAGATCAGTGAATGCTGTTGAATGAGCTGACCTTCACAGGACTTGATCCTGCATTCAGCAAATTAGTCTTTTGCTGTTGATTTCAGTGACAGCCAGAATGGATTTAAGCTTGCAAGCACCACAAACTGACTGCTCACAGACTTTTTCCCCATGAAATTCTCTGAGTTGACAGCAGGAAAGTTACTCTGCTGAGAAATTTAGTTGATGTGTTCATAAGCTTCAGTCACAGTATTAAATCAACTCTTACCTAGGTTCTCATAGTTAAGTATTTGTATTTACAGTAATGTCTAGATTCCTGATGTGACCAGAACAGGAGCATAATGAGGCATAGCTCTTAGCCTGAAATCATGCCTGAAGGTGCCTGAAATTCAAAATGAATTGTAAAGGTTTTTGTGAGATAGCTCACTGCCAGTGCATGAGTTAACATAAGTATGTGCAATTTTTTATTCATTTGAAAGGGGATAATATTAAAGGTAGAATAATAACCAGAAATAAAGTGATCATTTTGTGCTAACTTTTCCATAAAAGTGTTTTTAATCTTAATGTGCCAAGATGTTCCAGTGTTGCTGTTTTAAATGGAAAGTCTCTGTGATGCAAACACACAGCCACTTAATAAAGGGATTTTTATTTTTTTAATTAATTTAACCTTAGCATTGACATTTCCAAACTTGTTTGCCTGCAAGTTCTCAAGCTATTTAACTTTAGGCTTTATTTGGGAATGTAACATTCATCTATGCAGGAATATTGTGGCAGCCTACATTTTCCATTAATGGAGATATAAAATCACAGAATGGTCTGGGATGGAAGAGACCTCCGAAGGTTGTCTAGTCCAGCTGCTCTGCAGTCAGCAGGGGCATCCTCAACTAGATCAGGCTGCCCAGAGCCCTGTTGAGCCTCACCTTGAATATCTCCAGGGATAGAGCCTCAACCACCTCCCTGGGCAACCCGTTCCAATGTTCCACCAACCTCATAGTAAAGAACCTGTTCCTAACATCCAACCTAAATCTGCTCTTCTGTAGTTTGAAGCCATTAACCATTGTCCTGTCACCGCAGGCCTTTGTAAACAGTCTCTCTCCATCCTTCTTGTAGGCCCCTTCAGCTACTGGAAGGGTGCTATTAGGTCTCCCTGGAGCCTCCTCTTTTTCATGCTGAACAACCCTCAGCCTGTCTTTGTAGCAGGGGTGCTCCAAGCCCCTGATCATTTTTCTGGCCCTTTTCTGGACCCACTCCATCAGGTCCATGTCCTTCTCATACTGGGGCCTCCATTTAAGTGAGTACCAGTGAAATGGTATTTGTCTTGCCAAAATTTCTATTGCATTATGATGGAAATCCTGATAATTAACATTGTAAGACTTTTATATACAGAATTCAGGTTATAATTTTCTCTGTGTCTAGAACAATGTTGTCTATTATGTGACCCTTTAGGTACCGTTAGGACACATAAGTGATACAAATTTTCTCTGTGTGCGTGTGTGTGCATGCCTGTATTGAAATGGCGGGTTTTTTTCATCACAGATGATAGCAGCCTTCTAAACTTGACTCCATACCCATTGGTAAGAAGACGGAAGCGAAGATTCTTTGGACTGTGTTGCCTTGTCTCAAGTTAGAAGATTAAACACAAAAGCACCAAGAAAATCATATCTTTGATTAAACCACTGTTACTTGACCACAGAAAAGACAAACATTGCTACTCTTTATTATCAAATGCATTTTCTACATGCTAATCCTTTTTCTCTTCTGCTCCATCCCACTTTCCAAAATAAGGATTTTAATAGTTTAAAGTTATGGTGATAAAAAGCTAGCTATGGCATAGATCTAGCATAATTAAGAATGTTTTTAGAACTTTTTAAACTATGTTTTGCATGCTTACTTTCAACCACTCAGAGACAAGACACATGAATTATGGTTAATAGATTTTTTTTTTTAATTGATAGTTTGAACTGCTTTTAGAAGTTTGTGCCTAGTATAGTACTCTTACTAGTATATTAAAATACTTGGTCATAATCTAACACTCATTAAGCATAGGAAACTATTTAACAGCAAAAGCATTAAAGTTACAAAACAAACAGTATTGTAACAGAGTTTGCACAAAATTTATGGTTGCTTTTTGTGCTCTCATTCATATTTAGTCTTCCACTATATTTCAATTTAAAAGCTCCATAGAGTAATATCTTAATTTGTGATACACAAACCATATATCAAAATACTAGGAACTTGTAAATAGACATCGTAATATCTATGTACTGTAAAATGCATAACATATTTTCTTTCAAGCTACAAGCTTTTAAGCTCTACAGGCTTTTTGGGGAAGAAATAATTTATTAAAAGAAGGTATATTAAAATAAACAGTGTAAAATACAACACCAACCCAGTTGGTTTCCAATAGAAATCAAAGCATGATGTCTGGATATCACTGAATATTAACTCTTACAGGGCATGCCAGAATTATCTGAGACTGTAAGATACTCAATGTTTTACATTGTTAATAAAGTTTTTTATTTAATCTGAATATTGTCTCATTTCTTGTTCTGTTGCCAGAATATGTGGTGATTTTTTCTGATGTTGTTGTCAGAGAAGCGTGTTTACAAAGACAAAAAAATTACAATGAATATATAAGTGCTAAAATGACAGCCATAGATCTGTGTATCTATACATACATATCTATAGACAGTAGGGGCAATAGATACTAATAGATCACACTCATTGTACTGAATTTAAGATCCTCAGGGCAAATAGTAGGATGTATCCCAAGCTTACAACCCTGGATTTTAAGCATGCAGACTTTGAACACTTCAGGGATCTGCTGGCCAAATTATCATGGGACAATGCCTAGAGGGAAGAGGGGCCCAGGACAGCTGGTCAGTATTCAAGGATCACCTTCTCCATGCCCAGAAGCAAAGTATACCCACAGAGAGGAAAGCAGGAAAGAATGCTTGGAGACCTACCTGGATGAGCAAGGAGCTCCTGGCTCCTGGACACGCTGTCACACAAGAGAAATTCTACTAGGAGTGGAATAAAGCACAGCTAGAATGGGGGCATATAGAGAAGATCTTGTCTACTGGGTTATTTATAGAAATCTAGAGTTACTGAGACTTCTGCAATGTAATTGTTGAAACAAAGCATTTCACCATTTGTTTTTACTAGACAGTCTTCCTCACAATGTGTGCTGCTTTCCTTAGGATTTGTATATCTCTCTTCTGCAAAAGCATGTTTGTAATAGTTTTTATTTAAAAGCTTTTGAAGTTCATGTAAAAAGCATTCCATATCAGTCTAAACTAATAACTAATGGGATGCACCTGTCCCAGAGGGGGAAAAGGATTCTAAGGCCTAGGGCAGAAGTTGGTAGGACTCATTGATGGAGCTTTAAACTAGATTTGAAGGGGGAAGGGGTTGTTAATCTCATGCTTGTCTGTGACAAGCATTGGGGCAGCCCAGCAGAGGCAGAGGGATGGAGTGCCAGCAAGGGCTCTCAACTTGTTGCCCTGAGGCAAGTTAAGGACAAAGCACTGGGGCACCCCCAGGAAATCAAGTGGGACTCACCTCAGAGGGTGGCACGGCCGGCCCAGCTGAAGTTCCTCTATGCAAATGCATACAGATTGGGCAATAAACAGGATGAATTAAGGGCCACTGTGCTTCTGGAATGCTATGACATAGTGGCTATCACTGAAACTTGGTGGGATGATTCCTATGACTGGAATGTCGGGATAAATGGGTACAAGCTCTTTAGGAAGGACAAGCAGGGGAGGAGGTGTTGCTCTCTATAGCAATGACCAGCTGGAATCAGTGGAGCTCTACCAGAGGAAGGATGAAGAGCTGGTTGAGAGTATGTGGGTGAAGATTAAAAGGAAGACAGGGGAAGGTGATGTTACTGTAAGGGTATGCTACAGACCACCTGACCAGCAGAACAAAGCAGATGAGGCCCTCCACAGGCAAGTAGAAGCGGCTTCATGTTCACAGGGCCTGGTCCTTGTGGGGGATTTCAACTACCTTGACATCTGCTGGAGGGACAACACAGCCATGTACCAGCATTCCAGGATGTTCCTGGAATGCATAGATGACAACTTCCTCCTCCAAATGGTAGAGGAACCAATGAGAAAAGGTGCTATGCTGGACCTTGTTCTCCCCAATAGGGAAGGGCTGGTGATCTGTGTGAGGCTCAAGGATAACCTTGGCTGCAGTGACCATGAAGAAAGAGAATTTAAGATCCTCAGGGCAGCTACGAAGTTACAAGGTTACAACCCTGGACTTCACGCACGCAGACTTTGATCGCTTCAAGGATCTGCTGGCCAAAGTATTGTGGGACCGAGCCCTAGAGGAAAGGAGTGCCCTGGACAGCTGGTCAGTGTTCAAGAATCACCTTCTCCATGCCCAGGAGCAAAGTATACCCACAAAGAGGAAAGCAGGAAAGAATGCTAGGAGACCTACCTCGATGAGCAAGGAGCTCCTGGACACACTGTCACACAAAAGAAACTCTACAAGGAGTGGAAGAAAGCACAGCTTATTAGGAGTGTATAAGGAAGCTGCCCAAGCAGCAAAAGACCTGGTTAGAAAAGCTAAAGCTCAGTTAGAATTAAATCCAGCCAGGGAGATCAAGGGGAACAGTAGAAATTTCTATAGCTATAGTAATGGTAGAAAAGTTGTGGACACCCTCAGAAAGGAAACTGGTGATCTGGTGGCAAGTGACATGCAGAAAGCTGAGGTTCTCAGTGACTTCTTTACCTCAGTCTTCACTGGCAAGGGCTCCAGCCACACTCCCAGAATAATGGAAGATAATGGCAAGGTCTGGAAGAAGGAACTGTGGTTGAAGATCAGGTTTGTGACCATCTGAAGAACCGGGAGCGTTCAAGTCCATGGGACTCAAGGAGGTACATCCACGGGTGCTGAGGGAACTGACGGATGAGTTTGCTAAACCTCTATTATATTCCAAAAGTCATGGCAGTCCAGGGATGTCCCCACTGACTGGAAAAGGGGAAACATAACCCCCATTTTCAAGAAGAGGGATGACCCAGGGAACTATAGGCCAGTTAGTCTCACCTCTGTGCCCAGTAAGATCATGGAGCAGATCCTCCTGGAGGCACTGCTGAGGCAGAAGAATAATGAAGAAGTGATTGGGTACAATCAGCATGGCTTCACCAAGGGCAAATCCTGCCTGCCAAACCTGGTGGCCTTTTATGATAAGGTCACAACAGTAATAGATTAAGGCTGAGCAACTGATGTCCTTTACCTGAACCTGAGCAAAGCCTTCAACACTGTCCCACACCACATCCTGGTCTCCAAGCTGGTGCAGTATGGGTTTGATGGATGGACTATTCAGTGGATAAAGAACTGGCTTGAGGGCCACACCCAAAGGGTGGCTGTCAATGGGTCCATGTCCAAGTGGAGGCCAGTGACAAGTGGAGTCCCTCAGGGATCAGGGCTGGGACCAGTCTTGTTTAACATCTTTGTTGGCGACATGGACAGTGGCATTGAGTGCACCCTCAGCAGGTTTGCTGACGACGCCAAGCTGTGTGGTGCAGCAGACATGCTGGACAGAAGGGATGCACCCAGAGGGACCTTGACAGGCTGGAGAGGTGGGCCCATGACAACCTCATGAGGTTCAACAAGACCAAGTGCAGGCTCCTGCATCTGTGTCAGGGCAATCCCAAGCACCAATATAGGCTGGACAGCGAGTGGCTTGAGAGCAGCCCTGAAGAAAAGGACTTGGAGTTGCTGGTGGATGAGAAGCTCAACATGAGCCACCAGTGTGCACTTGCAGCCCAGAAAACAAATCATATCCTGGGCTGCATCAAGAAAAGCATAGCCAGCAGGTCGAGGGAGGTGATTCTCCGCCTCTACTCTGGTGAGATCCCACCTGGAGTACTGCATCCAGTTCTGGAGCCCCTATTGCAAGAAGGATCTGGACATGCTGGATCGTGTCCAGTGAAGGGCTATGAGGATGATTAGAGGGCTGGAGCACCTCTCCTATGAGGACAGACTGAGGGAGTTGGGGCTATTCAGTCTGGAGAAGACAAGGCTCCAAGGAGACCTTATTGTGTCCTTCCAGTACCTTAAGAGGGCTACAAGAAAGATGATGAGGGGCTTCTTAGGGTGTCAGGTAACAATAGGACTAGGGGGAATGGAACAAAACTAGAAATTTGTGCATTCAGACTGGATGTTAGGAAGAAAGTCTTCACCATGAGGGTTGTTAGACACTGGAACAGATTGCTGAGGGAGGTGGTAGAAGCCCCATCCCTGGAGGTTTTTAAGGCCAGGCTGAATGTGGCTCTGGGCAACCTGATCTAGTGTGAGATGTCCCTGCCCAAGCAACTAGGTGATCCTTGAGGTCCCTTCCAACCCTAACAATTCTATGATTCTGCGATATTTCTGGATGATAAGCAAGGCACCAGAGCTAAACTTGCGCAAGACTGAATGCTATGAAACCTTTAACTGTCTGTAACTAACTACTGTATAAAGCAGGTCACAGCCAGCAATACATGAAGAAGGTGACTGTGAACCCTTCTGCCATTCCACCGTGACCCAGTATGTCAACAGGAAACCATTTTCTTCTTAAAGTACATGTCTTCAGTGGTGCATAAGGAGGTGCTGCTTTCTTGTCACAGGAAACACCAATTACTTTATTCATAAAGAGCCACACCACTCCTGGGTTTTGGTGTGTCCGTTTTGTTTTTTGTATTTCAGAATGCCAGGTTGAATGTGACCACAAGGTCCAACCTTTCTACCTGATAGTGTGGTTTAAATAAGATGACCCAACACCATGTCAAGATGAGTCTTAAAACTGTCCAATATAGTGGAATCCACTACTTCTCTTGGGAAATTATTCAGTGTCTAAATGTTCCCATGGTAAACAATTTTCTGCTGGATTCCAATTGGAATCTTCCCAGGAATAGCTTGTACACATTACCCTTTGTCTTCCCCGTGATTCTTTGTAAAAAGGGAGTCTCCATCCTCCTGTACATCCTCGATGTACAGCCACTCTCAATGTACAGATAACCAGTAGGTTTTATTAGTTCAGCCTGATATGGAATGCTTTTTACATGAACTTCAAAAGCTTTTAAATAAAAACTATTACAAGCACACTTGTGTGGAAGAAAGATATACAAATCCTAAGGAAAGTAGTGCACATTGTGAGGAAGACTGTCTAGTAAAAACAAATGGTGAAATAGTTTGTTTCAACAATTACATTGCAGAAGTCTCAGTAACTGTAGAGTTCTATAAATAGCCCAGTAGACAAGATCTTGTATATTGTCAGGATCTGGATTCATCTTTGGATATCTAGGGGGCCCTTAGAATCACCATGCTTCTCACACACATCTGAGAGGAGATTTGGCACCAGAACAGCAACCAACTGCTTTATCAGATGCCATATAAAGAGAGACAGCACCCCTAATCAACTATGATAGTAACATATATAACTTATGATTTCACCTTGTTGAAGGGTTAAACTTGGAGAGCAGAGCTCCAAGCACCACCAGGATGATAGGGGAGATGTATTAGCCTTGATGGGTCATAAACCACGGGAACACAATGCAGCAGTGTAGTTGAAAGTACACAGATACCCGATTACAAATGGTCATTGTGACCTGAAGTGCAAGAATTCATAAATATCATAGATTGTTGTAACAGAGTCACTGATCTTTTAACTTTCTCTGATGCTTGCTAAAATCTTGATAAGATATAGGTGTTAGTGTGATGCATTTTCTGTAGCCAATCCAGAGTTTACAACTGTTGCTCAAACGAGTCTAACAACCAACCACAAACTGCTTTTAGTTGTGTTACCCTTTATAAAGAAAAGATTTTGTACAATAAAGTTGGCACTTAGCCTGGATCAGGCTGCATCCCATCTCTTAATCATGGCACCTTGTGATCAAGGTGAAGCATAAAGCAAGGAAGAAAAACACCGAGGGGCAATACCAAACCGGCCTTTCCCCACTCACAGCTTCCCGTGAATAAACTCCTCAGGATGGAGCTACTTCAAGGAAGCTGGACCTACTTCAAGGAAGAACTCTTGAAGGCACAGGAACAGGCTGTGCCAATGTGCCGGAAGATGAGCCTCTGGGGCAGACGGCCAGCCTGGATGGGCAATGAACTTCTAAAAGAACTAAGGGAAAAAAAGAGGGTGTATCATCTTTGGAAGAAAGGGGAGGCAACCCATGGAATGTTTAAGGATGTTGCTAGGTCTTGTAGGAAGAAAATTAGGGAGGCAAAAGCACATTTGGAGCTGAGACTGGCCTCTGCTGTGAAGGACAACAAAAAGTCCTTCTATAAATATATTAATAGCAAGAGGAAGGACAAGGACAACCTCCACACCTTGGTGGACACGGAGGGGAATGTTGTAACAAAGGATGAGGAAAAGGCAGA
The DNA here is from genome assembly GCA_033816785.1 of Picus viridis. Taxonomy (NCBI): domain Eukaryota; kingdom Metazoa; phylum Chordata; class Aves; order Piciformes; family Picidae; genus Picus; species Picus viridis. The sequence goes on from CM066606.1 coordinate 61,936,934, forward strand.
AGTACTTAACACCTTCTTTGCCTCAATTTTTACTAGCAGGACAGAACATCTTCTGGACAGCTGGCCTGCAGAGCTGGCAGAAGGAGCCAGGGAGCAGCATAGTACCCCTCTGTTCCAGGAGGGGGTAATTAGAGATCTCCTCAGCCACTTGGATCCCCACAAGTCCATGGGACCAGGTAGGATCCATCCTAGGGTGCTGAGAGAACTGGCAGATGAGCTGTCCAAGCCGCTCTCCATCATTTTCCAACAGTCCTGGCTCACCGGAGAGGTCCCAGATGACTGGAAACTGGCCAGTGTGGTGCCCAACCACAAAAGAAGGGTCAGATGGAGGAACCTGGAAACTACAGGCCTGTCAGCCTGACCTCAGTGCCAGGCAAGAGTATGGAACAGGTCATCTCATATGCAATCACACAGCACTTACAGGATGGCCAAGGGATCAGGCCCAGCCAGCATGGATTTAGGAAGGGCAGGTCCCGCCTCTCCAACCTGATCTCCTTCTATGATCAGGTGACCCACCTGGTGGATGTGGGGAGGCCTGTGGATGTGGTCTACCTGGACCTCAGCAAGGCCTTTGACACCGTCCCCCACAGCAAACTCCTGGACAAGCTGTCAGACCATGGCTTGGACAGGATCACACTGCTTTGGGTTAGGAACTGTCTGGAGGGCCAAGCCCAGAGAGTGGTGGTGTCACTAGTGGTGTGCCCCAAGGATCAGTGCTGGGCCAGTCACGGGTGGTGTGTCCCAAGGATCAGTACTGGGCCCCATGCTCTTTAACATCTTTATTGGTGATCTGGATGAGGGCATTGAGTCCATCATCGGTAAATCTGCAGATGACACCAAGCTGGGGGCAGGTGTTGATCTGTTACCAGGTAGGAGAGCTCAGCAGAGGGACCTCGCTAGGCTGGACAGATGGGCAAAATCCTATTCTATTCTATTCTATTCTATTCTATTCTATTCTATTCTATTCTATTCTATTCTATTCTAATTAATGGTATGAGACAAGCCTTATTCATATCTCAAGGAACAGGCATATCTTCACTTCTTAGTGGTTGCACTTTCTAATGGCTTTTCTTTATTTTTTTCCCAATGTTACCTGCTCTCCAGGGCATGCATAATGTGCTGTCCAGATCTACCCTCATGTTGCCTGTCTTTTCCTGTCTGATCTCATCTAGTTTTGGACTGTTGGTTTTCTCCTCAGTAGTACTTGAGACTTCACTTTATTTCCTATTATCTGCACATTTACTTGGTGTGATATTTATAATAATTCCATTCTTTTAAGATGCATTTAAGTACCAGTATTAATGGGAATCCTGGAGTTCAAAGGAATGTATTGTTGTATTTGTCCAGTCTGCTACTTTGTAATGCAAGCATTTCTTCATCAGTCGTTATTTGTACTATGCTCCTTTCAAAAGCGGTATTTCATGCTCTTCTGGGACTGCAGTTCTTAGATGTGTAGAAAGTTCCTGCCAGTTTCAAGCCTACATTTACTCCTGGACAATGAATGCTAATTTGTTTGTATACTTACATTATCATTTACATGCTTTGTTTGGTGTTACTTTTATCTTTTCCCCTAAAAATTAGGGAGGATTATATCCTTATCAACTTGCATTTCGCTAATTGAAAAGTCAGGTTTTCCTAGTTTTCTGTAAACGTTCCTATAGTAGTATCTTTAGAATAAAAATGCCTACCTCCTCAAAGACTAGGTAGATGTTAATTTTCTCCTGGTTTTAAGTTCCTTCAGTTAGAGTTTACTGAAGCAAGACTTCATATAATCAACCTACCAAATTAAAGAGGGGAAAAAATTAGTAACTGAAGGCTTTGTTTAGTAATACAAAAGATCTGCTTAAAGCATCCAGAAAAGAGCAAAAGCATCCTTAAATTTAATAATATGAAGAGTGTGATTTTTTTTCCTACTCAGAAACAGTGTATTATTTTTTTAGGCATCAAATTGAAACTAATCTACACATCTATTCAAAAGAGAAGATAAACATTTATTCTGCTGTTTTTTCTTTCTTCAATTTACACAGCTCCTTTATTGTCTGCATTAACTTAGAAAACTATGGTTTAGACATCTGGGAAAGTGTCAAGAAATAATTTGCACTGTTGGCATTGAAGAGGCTTTTTAATCTTTGCTACAGCTTGGAAGAGAAGTAATAAAACTTCTGAAGCTGGAACTGGGGTTGGAGGGAGGGGAAAGAAAGTTGCTGATGCAAAGGGCAATCCTCTTTAGGCTATGGGGGTTTTTGGCAGATGCTCTAGAAAGAGAGCACTATTTAAGATTCAAAACATTTCAGAGATTTGGAAAGGTTTGGCAGAGCAAATTTGTAGAATTTAGATGTAACAGATGAGATTTCCTAAGGAAGTTGAAGTTACCAATCTGAAAAACAATGTATCTTTCAATGGATAAAGAGTCTGCTTTTTATCCTTTGAAAAAAATACTAGAATTTTCATTGGTACAAGTACAAAAAAAGATCCCAGTCTTTCATCCTTCTTTCAGTGCCTTACATTCCTACCCTCTGGCACTAGCAACCCAGGCTCTTAGAAAGAAAACTTCAGCCTCCTCATCTTCCCTACTTCTTTTATTCTGAAGTTGGGCATAATACCAAAGGAACTTCTTTCATTTCAATACCTCGCTACAGAGTGGGTCTGAATTGATGAAGAATGTGAAAGGGAAACAAGCACTCTGTAGTAAGCATCTGGCAAATTTCCCTTTCTATAGCAAGCTCTCATGTACCTATTATCTAAATACAGAAAAAAAATTCTTAAGGTGTCGTGTTTTAGGAAAGCTTTTAAGATAAATTCCCACATACTTCAGGGGTCTGCAAAACACCTACCAGCATCAGAGTTTCTCAAGTTTTGAAAGGCTTCTGTTACTTATTATCTGAAGCCTGTTTGAGGCAACTGATTATTAAGAGTCCAGTATTAGGGGATTCCTGTTGTTTTCACTGTAATGGTTACTTGATTTAATTATTGAAAGCTTGTAACAAAAAAACCAAAACCAAACCAACAACAACAAAAAAAGAGCAGATTGAAAGTGTAAATATCCCCAGAATATTTACGAGTCCTAGTAAAAGGTTTAATCCAGTCCTTTCTAAACATAGTGTGGAAAGCTGAAGCCTGCACAGTGAATTTCATGTACCACAAGTCCCATATACCCACATCTCTCATATATATAGAAAAGGATAAATTTTGTCTACTTTTTATAACTCTGGGAGGTTTGTTGTTGTATTGCTGGCTCACTTTTTCTGTAGTAATTCAGAATTAATGTTTACATGTAAAATTTTTTAAAAATAAAAATTATTGGATCAAATGATTTTTAGCTTAATTTTTTTTTTTTTTTTTTTTTTTTTAATGAACAATTAACCAACCCCTAAATCAGAGAGAAATCTTACTTTTCAGACTAATACAAGTCAGCTATTTTGGAACAGATGTCTTTCCTGAAAAATGGAAGAAAAGAGAGGTAAGAGTAAACAGAGTGAGAAACAAGGGGTATAACCGTTATAAAGTATTCCTTAGTGTCATCCTTCAGAATGCATACAATTCAAAATCTGATAAGGCACAACTGTCTTTTTAAGAAGTGACTAAAATTTCATGCACACTAGAGGGCCAAAATGTTATTAATTTTAAAAGTGTATTGCTTCTATCATCAAAATAATTTCCACTAGGTTCACAAGTCTGAAAAGTTGTTCATGCATGGCTTGGATGAAGGAAAGGGACAGAACTAGTTTTGTTCAGTGATTTTACTTTTCAGCTCAGTCTCTTCTACAGAACTGCACTTTCTAAAGTTAACAGTGTCAGTTTTCAAAAGTGATATCACTCAATATTTATTGTTAGTACTAAGGATGGGTACACAGAAAGGATCTTGCTTATACTTGCTACTACAGAAAACAAGGTCACAGCTAAATCTTCTGTGCCACATTGTAGTGCCAACACTCATTAGCAGGTAAAGAAAGTCAAGCTTGTGGAAAGTAACAAACATGAGACATGATACTTTCCACTCTTCTGCCCTTGATTCCAATCCGCAGGTTCTGGAATTCAGTTCTTGTCTGTCACTGAGTCCAGACTGGACTCTAGGGCACTTCAATATTAGTTTTGTGTATATTTCATTATTTTCCTGCTAACATATTTTCTTTCTATTGTTACCATTTAATTAAAGCTTTTTTTATTGTTGTTGTTTGCTTGTTTGTTTTTTTAGCCCATGATATTTTCTCTCTTATTCCCTTTCCCATCCACTTCTGGGGATGGAGAAGGGGCAATGGAGAACATCTGTTTCGTGGCCACTCCAGCCTTAACCTGTGACAAGAAGCAATTTAAAATAAATAGTACAAGCAGGGTCTGTAGCATAAACTAGTATTTTCATCAAAATTAAAACAGTCATGAAATTGCCTTTTCTTCAGATCTGGGCTGCATACTGAAATAGATGTACACATAAAAATTGGTTGCTGAAGTTGATCAGCTGTTCTTGTTTGCATTGTTTCAGGACCATCTGTCTTTAGTTTTAAATTACAGTACTGGAGATGTCACCAAAATAAGCTGCAGTTTTGGTTTTTTAATTAAGCGTAGGAGTTCTACATAGATAAACATTTTAATTCATGAACCGCATCTTCAAAATATCACCACATAATATTGTGGCAGTTTGGAGTAGAGGATCCATAAAAGTGGTTTATAACTACTAAACTTCAAAGTGCACTGGGATGAGTATATGAATACTGGGTATTCATATACTGTTAGTACACAGAGAGTTTCTTACAGCTCTACTTAATTCTTTGTTGAAATTCTATTATGGTCAAAAGTCTGCTAGGATATTTTATAAATTATTGCATTATGCTAAAGCCTTAGGAATATTTATATGCAAGACAGATCAATAAGGATTAACAATACATAAGATAACAATTACAATACATAAGATTCTTACTGGGAAGGTCGTGAGTTCAAGCCTGCAGTGGGCAGGAGAGTTCTCTCTGGGCAGCAATGTCCTCCCTTCTCAAGAGGGGATTGGACTTGGTGCCATGGTCTAGTCATGGGGTCTGTGGTGACAGGTTGGACTGGATGATCTTCGAGGTCTCTTCCAACCATGGTGATACTGTGATACTGTGATAATACAATAACACAATATAATAATACAATACACCAGGTTGGAAGAGACCTTCAAGATCATCACGTCCAACCCATCAACTAATCCAACCCACCCAAACAACTAAACCATGCAGCCAAGCACCCCATCAAGTCTCCTCCTGAACACATCCAATGAAGGTGACTCCACCACCTCCACGGGTCACCCATTCCAATGGGCAATCACTCTCTCTGTATAAAACTTCTTCCTAACATCCAGCCTAAACCTGCCCTGGTGCAGCCTGAGACTGTGTCCTCTTGTTCTGGTACTGGCTGCCTGGGAGAAGAAACCAACCACTGCCTGGCTACAACCTCACTTCAGGTAGTTGTAGAGAGCAATAAGGTCACCCCTCAGTCTCCTCTTCTCCAGGCTAAGCAACCCCAGCTCCCTCAGCCTTTCCTCATAGGGCTTGTGTTCCAAACCCCTCACCAACTTCATTGCCCTTCTCTGGACACGTTCCAGCAAGTCAACATCCTTCTTAAACTGAGGGGCCCAGAACTGGACACAGGACTCAAGGTGTGGCCTAACCAGTGCAGTGTACAGGGGCAGAATGACCTCCCTGCTCCTGCTGGCCACACTGTTCCTGATGCAGGCCAGGATGCCATTGGCCCTCCTGGCTGCCTGGGCACACTGCAGGCTCATGTTCAGCCTACCATCGACCAGTACCCCTAGGTCATTCTCTGCCTGGCCGCTCTCCAGACACTCTGACCCCAGCCTGTAGCACTGCATGGGGTTGCTGTGGCCAATGTGCAGAACCCAACACTTGGAGGTGTTCAATCTCATGCCCTTGGATTCTGCCCATCTGTCCAACCTGTCAAGGTCCCTCTGCAAAGCCTCTCAACCCTCCAGCAGATAAACTCCTGCCCCCAGCTTGGTGTCATCCGCAAATGTACTGATGATGGACTCAATGCCCTCATCCAGATCATCAATAAAGATATTAAAGAGCATGGGGCCCAGCACTGATCCCTGGGGCACACCAGTAGTGACTGGCTGCCAGCTGGATGTGGCACCATTCACCACCACTCTCTGGGCTCGGCCCTCCAGCCAGTTCCTAACCCAACACAGTGTGCTCCCGTCCAAGCCATGGGCTGATAGCTTGGCCAGGAGTTTGCTGTGGGGGACGGTGTCAAAGGCCTTGCTGAGGTCCAGGTAGACCACATCCACAGGCCTCCCCACATCCACCAGGCGGGTCACCTGATCATAGAAGGAGATCAGGTTGGTCAGGCAGGACCTGCCCTTCCTAAATCCATGCTGGCTAGGCCTGATCCCTTGGCCATCCTGTAAGTGCTGTGTGATTGCACTCGAGATGACCCGTTCCATAATCTTGCCTGGCACTGAGGTCAGGCTGACAGGCTAAAATTCCTGGCTCATCCAACCGGCCCTTCTTGTGGACGGGCACCACGTTGGGCAGCTTCCAGTCTTCTGGGAACTCTCCGGTGAGCCAGGACTGTTGGAAAATGATGGAGAGTGGCTTGGCCACTGTGTTGGGTTAGGAACTGGCTGGAGGGCCAAGCCCAGAGAGTGGTGGTGAATGGTGCCACATCCAGCTGGCAGCCAGTCACTACTGGTGTGCCCCAAGGATCAGTGCTGGGCCCCATGCTCTTTAATATCTTTATTGGTGATCTGGATGAGGGCATTGAGTCCATCATCAGTACATTTGCGGACAACACCAAGCTGGGGACAGGTGTTGATCTGTTACAGGGTAGGAGAGCTCAACAGAGGGACCTCACCAGGCTGGACAGATGGGCAGAGTCCAATGGCATGAGATTTAACACCTGCAAGTGCCGGGTTCTGCACATTGGCCACAGCAACCCCATGCAGTGCTACAGGCTGGGGTCAGAGTGTCTGGAGAGCGGCTAGGCAGAGAATGACCTAGGGGTACTGGTCGATGGTAGGCTGAACATGAGCCTGCAGTGTGCCCAGGCAGCCAGGAGGGCCAATGGCATCCTGGCCTGCATCAGGAACAGTGTGGCCAGCAGGAGCAGGGAGGTCATTCTGCCCCTGTACACTGCACTGGTTAGGCCACACCTTGAGTCCTGTGTCCAGTTCTGGGCCCCTCAGTTTAAGAAGGATGTTGACTTGCTGGAACGTGTCCAGAGAAGGGCAATGAAGTTGGTGAGGGGTTTGGAACACAAGCCCTATGAGGAAAGGCTGAGGGAGCTGGGGTTGCTTAGCCTGGAGAAGAGGAGACTGAGGGGTGACCTTATTGCTCTCTACAACTACCTGAAGTGAGGTTGTAGACAGGCAGAGGTTGGTTTCTTCTCCCAGGCAGCCAGTACCAGAACAAGAGGACACAGTCTCAGGCTGTGCCAGGGCAGGTTTAGGCTGGATGTTAGGAAGAAGTTTTATACAGAGAGAGTGATTGCCCATTGGAATGGGTGACCTGTGGAGGTGGTGGAGTCACGTTCATTGGATGTGTTCAGGAGGAGACTTGATGGGGTGCTTGGCTGCATGGTTTAGTTGTTTGGGTGGGTTGGGTTGGTTGATGGGTTGGACGTGATGATCTTGAAGGTCTCTTCCAACCTGGTTTATTCTGTTGTATTCTATTCTATTGTATCATTAGTTTAGACTGCTTGTATCCTTCCCATTTTTGTATTAACATTTATCTAATCCCTTTGTTTCCTTAATTCTTTTCCCTTTTCTGCAATTGATTATTTTCTACTACCACTGCGTCATCTTGTATTCTTTATCCCCTAAATTTGTCTTCATGATCGTTTGTGGTGGCTTGGCCCTTGCCTGGAGGCCAGATGCCCACTAAAATGACTCTATCACTCCACCTTAAAAGTGGACAGGGCGAGAGGGGAAAAATACAACGAAAGCCAGTAATAGGATAGGAGCAATTTAGTAACACTAATAAGCAAACAGCAATAGACCGCGTGGAAGCAAAAAGCAGAGAGAGAGATGTCAGTCTCCACTTCCCATCAGCAGGACGGTGGTTGGTCTCAGGAAGCAGGGCTCTCTAAGATTGGTGGTTCTTTGGGAGGATAGACGCCATGGATGAATCCCCCCACTTCCTTCTTTCACTCCATTCTTCTATCTGAGCTGATGTCATGTGGTATGGAATACTTCTTTGGCCAGTCTGGGTCAGCTGGCTCAGCCATGTCCCCTTCCAAGATCTTGCCCACCCTTCAGTGTACCCTTGGGGCAGGGAAATGTTGAAAGGACACAGCCTGGGCACTTATTCAACAGTAGCCAAGACACTGCTGTGTTAACAACGACTGCAGCAAAACACAGCACTAGAAAGATGCTGTGTGGCGAATTAACTCCAGCTCAGTCCAACCCAATACACTGTTATACTAGGATTTCCTGTGAACAGTTTCAGTGCGCTCATATTTTTATTAGAAAAGCAATTTTGGCATATTTTTCTATCCATTCATGTTCTTATTTATTGTGATTTACAGCTTAGAATCTCTATTAGTGCCCTTCTCTGGTCCTACTGCCTCAAGGGGGAGGAGTTGTAGTAAAAGGCACCAAGAGTCTGTGATGTATAATAATTTTGAGAAGTTAAGGCAGGTGAACCCCTGGACATGGTACTGTCAGAACTACTTTCTAAGAGCTTCACAGCTGGCTCTCCTGTGGAAAATGCAAGATGCCACTGAATAATCATTCAGGGAAAAGGTTTGTCGTATTTGATATTCTGTTCTTCATACATACACATTCCACCCTTTTTTGACTGTGGAGTGATGTGAGGACCTGCAACAGATGAACTGATGAAAATGCAGTTCAGAAGTTCCTGGAACTGATTATTCTGTTGAACAGACAACAGGCACTGTGGTGGATTCATTACTCATGATACACCTCAGAATGACCTGCAGCTAAGACTTGCTTTGTTGTCAACTGTAAAAGCACTGAGTAAATAGAGTTCAATATGTGTTATTACAGCAGTTTTGATCTGCTTAAAGATCACACATGTAAGATTACTCAGTCCATTCTAAGTTCAATGTTAGACATTGTAATTTTTAGTAGCTATATTTGCTGTGTTGCAATTCCTAGCTATAATTTTTGCTGTGCTATTTATTGCCAAAAATAAGACAAAACGCTTCAATTCAAGTGCTGTGTAATAATACCATACCTTCTGGTTTTAGTTCTACGTCTAGTTACCTATTGCTAACACTTTTATTTGTCCCTCATTTATGTTCCCACACGGACTGCACAAGACCACCATACAAGACAAATTGACTAACCTGCAGCAAACTGAACCCCTTTTCTCGGTTCAGAGAGAGAAAGAGACTCAGTTCCTTTGAATATTCCCATGATGGGCTGAATTTAGGGAGTGGAACTTCAAGCAATGCTCAGCTGATAAAAGGAAATGTTTTAGCTCTTGTAGGCCACAAACCCTGGGAGCAAACTGCAGCTGTGTAGAGAGAAAAAGCATTTTGCTAATTACCAACGACCATCGTGACTCAGGGAAGCCACACAACGACCTGAGAATTAGAGCTGGCAAACATTGCAGTAGAGTCTTTTGTCTTCTCTCTGAACTTAGATAAGAGATGTGTGATCGTTTGTCTTTTGTCTAACACCTGTCTGAGCCTTGCCAAGGGATGTGTGTTCCCTGGCATTTTCTCGGCGGCCAATCACAAATCTGTAACTGTCGAACGGACACATCTAATTACCAGTCACGAGTTGCTTTTGATTATGTTAGCTTATAGAAAGAAAATACTTTGTACAATAAAGTAGACACTTTGCTTGCATCAAGCTTTGTCTCCATCTCTCAATTGCGGTATTCCCACGTTATGAAATTGGAGGCACAAACGAGGCCAAAATATCAACAGCAAGACTATTTATTACACAAATAAAGTGGATGGATCAGAAGGAGAGAGGGAGAAAATAGAGAGTGAGAGAACAGGGAGAGAGAAGAGGAAAGGAATTATATTATCACACCGCTCACCCCCCAAGACAGTTTGAGTCTGTGGAGGAAGGCTGCCGCAGCTTTGGAAGTGAGATGTCGGGTCTGTGCAGAAAGGCTACTGCAGCTTTGGCATCCAGGAGATGTCCTTGTTGGCTGTGCTGTCCTCTGAGCAGCCTCTTGAGCTCCATGAGTTGTAGCAGGCAGAACTTAGGGCACAGAAAGAGGGATCCTCTTGGTCTGCTTCTTCCAGGCTGCATGGTGATGTCTCTGTCATTTTTCTCTCCTGGTATTCTCTCCATTTTTCTTCAGAGCAGCATTGCCCTGGTCTTCTCCTTCTCTTGTGTTTTCCTTCTCAGCGGCACTGTCCAGGTCTTTTCCTTCACCATGTTTTCCTTCTCCTGTGTTTTTCTTCTACTGAGCCAGTAGTTGCTCAGATGTTTTATACAGCTTTTAGGTATAAAACTTCCAGGACAGCTGCAGTCTGGTGAGCAATTGTTATCTATGCACCTTCCAGAGAGTTGTTCCAGTGGTGTCTGCCCAATACACATCAGTTACTGTCTGGGCAAGCAACAAAGGTGATTTTATCTTCGTTGAGTCACACCAAGAGAGACAAGAGTTAGTCTGTCACACCCCTGAACACCATAGGCTAAAAAAAAAAAAAAAAAAAAAAAAAAAAAAAAAAAAAAAAAAAGAGAAAAGTACTTAATGAATGACAGTGCAATACTCACATAAATTGTGATGGTAAAGCAGAAAAGCAGAAAACTAATTACTACATTATTAACCAGTGATGTATGTAGCACTCTCTCACACTGCAAACTGATGCTAGTAGCAACTAATACACTTCAGACCTTTAAGAGATCATGAAGATAGCAAGTATATTCATATTGACAAAATATCTCTAAAGATCATGAACACTACTAAGCACAGAAGTGTAACTTTAGGAAAGTCTAAAGCAAGGAAGATTTTTCCTCCTTCTGCCAATCTGCTGCGTATCAAACTTCAGTTAAAAATGTTATATAAATTTATTTGATTATGCTGAAAATAACTTTCCCTTGAGTACATAAAAATGAATATTCATACATCATGAAAGACACTAAAGGGTTTTCCATGGTGTCTCACAAGCTGCAGAGAATGGTGAGGATGCAATTTTTGTGTTGTGAACATGTTATTTCCTTTAGCTATTTGTAAAACTAATCAATTCATCTTTGATTTAGTAATTCAGTCTTTGGTGTGTTTTATAGGAGGGTGTTTCCCAGCAAGGAGGTGGATTGCAGATGTGCATATTTTTAGAATACAATACAATACAATAGGAATTAACCAGGTTGGAAGAGACCTCTGAGATCATCAAGTCCAACCTATTGTCCAACACTATCTAATCAACTAAACTATGGAACCAAGCACCCTATCCAGTCTCTTCCTAAATACCTCCAGTGATGGTGACTCCACCACCTCCCTGGGCAGCCCATTCCAATGGCCAATCACTCTTTCTAAGAGGAACTTCTTCCTAACATCCAGCCTAAACGTCCCCCCGGTGCAGCTTGAGACTGTGTCCTCTTGTGGTGCTAGTTGCCTGGGAGAAGAGACCAACCCCCACATGGCTACCAACTACTCTTCAGGCAGTTGTAGATAGCAATAAGGTCTCCCCTGAGCCTCCTCTTCTCCAGGCTGAGCAACCCCAGCTCCCTCAGCCTTTCCTCATAGGGCTTGTGCTCCAAACTCCTCACCAGCTTTGTTGCCCTTCTCTGGACATGTTCCAGCAACTCCTTTCCTAAACTGAGGGCCCCAGAACTGGACACAGTACTCAAGGTGTGGCCTAACCATTGCTGTGTACAGGAGCACAATGACCTCCCTGCTCCTGCTGGGCACACTGTTCTTGACACAGGCCAGGATGCCATTGGCCTTCTTGGCCACCTGGGCACACTGCAGGCTCATGTTCAGCTTACTATCGACCAGTACCCCTAGGTCCCTTTCTAACTGGCTGCTCTCCAGCCACTCTGACCCCAGCCTGTAGTTCTGCATGGGATTCTTGTGACCAAAGTGTAGAACCTGGCACTTAGATGTGTTAAATCTCATGCCGCTGGAATCTTCCCATCTGTCCAGCCTGTCAAGGTCCCTCTGCAGAGCCCTCCTACGCTCTAACACATCAAGTTGGTGAGGGGTTTGGAACACAAGCCCTATGAGGAGAGGCTGAGGGAGCTGGGGTTGCTTAGCCTGGAGAGGAGGAGACTGAGGGGTGACCTTATTGCTCTCTACAACTACCTGAAGGGAGGTTGTAGATAGGCAGAGGCTGGTCTCTTCTCCCAGGCAGCCAGTACCAGAACAAGAGGACACAATCTCAGACTGTGCATGGGAAGGTTTAGGCTGGATGTTAGGAAGAAGTTCTATACAGAGAGAGTGATTGCCTATTGGGATTAGCTGCCTGTGGAGGTGGTGGAGTCACGTTCATTGGATGTGTTCAGGAGGAGACTTGATGGGGTGCTTGGCTGCATGGTTTAGTTGTTTAGGTGGGTTGGATTGGTTGATGGGTTGGACGCAATGATCTTGAAGGTCTCTTCCAACCTGCTGTATTGTATTGTATTGGGCCTATTGAACAGCAGCAGTTACATCACATATTGCCATTTAAAATGTGATGAAAAATGAGGCATATAACAATTGATAAGGGCAAAGAAATAGCTGAGTTTTAACATTAGAAGTCTTGCTTGCATACCTAAATCTGCTCTATGTCACTTTTTTTTCTGAAACAAAAGTAGGCATTTTGGTTCAAGGTAAGAGTCCAGTGAAAAAATAGTATTTGTTACATTTCAGAGTCACTAAAATGACAGCTAAGTCAAAGAAGAAAAATACAATAGTAGTATTTATTGCTACATCATTTTTAAAGATTATATTAGAGATTAACTTGGTGGAGAACTATTGATTGCAGCATCTCCTGGAACCTTGAACGCTTGTGTAAAAATCCACTGACTTCAATGTAGGTTTGTAAATAAAACAAGGTGGTGTCCTGAAAAATAAGCTGATACACGATATTCTCTCAGTTTCATAAATGTGTGAATTGAGAAAATAGCAATATTTAAATTTTTAAAATTAGAAAAGCTTTTTTCTCCCAATAGAATATTTATGTATGCTAGTAAAAAGTGGCAAAGCATGAACATTGAAAAATACTATTATAACTACCATAAATAGCTGCTATAGTGCTACATGGAAGGTAACTGCACTACCATTTAGACAGCCAATCTTTTGACCTTACCAATTAGAACTAGAAATAGAAATGGCTACGCAGAAGTGTAAAGAACATTATTAAAATGCGTAACAGTTGCTTATCTGAACGTTAAGAATATATCCATTCTTGAATTTATAATTAAATATAGTCTGACAGCTAAATTATACTTTTCTATAGAAATATTCTAATTTGTCTAATAAACTCTTCAGTCATTCTCATATAGAAAAGTTTGGTAACATTTCTTTTCAGTTCGTTGTCTTCATATGAAGCTTCCAGAAATCAAGAAACCAGTAAGGTACAAACTCCCATTCCCCAGTGTTGGCATCATGGGTTCATCAGGAGATTATGGGCAGATCATAGGAAAAAGAGTTCCCCTAATTCCAATAACCCTTCCAATCTCATTAAGTAAGGAATTATTTTTTTTTCTGGGATGGGGAGGATTTGGGGGAGGAAATCACAGCGAGTTGTATCTTAAGCCGTATCTTATGTAAGTATTTCCTCTGTCAACAGTAGTACTGGCTTAAATAGCCCCCAACTTCCCTGCTGCTCTCTACAGAATGACAGTCTCAGAGAATTAAGCCAGTCAACAATAAGCTCCAACAGCAACAGTAAGGAGACTGAACAGGGTGACTGTATATTAAATTAATACTCATGAAAGAAATATTCCTTATAACATGCACAGGCTATCAGCTAATCAGCGATCATACGATCCAAGTCCATCCCATAAATGATATGACATGAAGAACTACATTGGACCAAAGCCAGTAGCAAAAAGAGTAGATGCAAGGACTGTTTCATGCTCTACTGCAAGACCTACATAAAACGTTACAGAAAATTTCTCTTTGCTTTGTGGCTTCCTGAGTATTTTGACCCTTAGCATTTCCTACCACAGCATCTACAGCATGAGCTGCCCAATAACAAGGATACCAATACAAGACATTAAAGATTGAAAGACAGAATTAGATCTAGGTAGAATTGCAGAATGATTTGGCTTGGGGGACCTTAAAGACCAGCTAGTTGCAAGTCCCCTGACCACAGCCCATTGGAACAGGTTGCTCAGGGCCCCATCTCACTGTCACGCCAAATGCAAGCACCATTACATGTTGAAAATCTGCTCAAAATTATCAGGATATCAGGTAGTGATAGGACTAGGGGGAATAGAATGAAGTTGGAGCTGGGGAGATTCAGGCTGGACATGAGGAGGAAGTTCTTCACCATGAGAGTGGTGAAGCCCTGGAATGGGTTGTCCAGGGAGGTGGTTGAGGCACCGTCCCTGGAGGTGTTTAAGATCAGGCTGGATGAGGCTCTGGCCGGCCTGATCTAGTGTGGGGTGTCCCTGCCCATGGCAGGGGGGTTGGAACTAGATGATCCTTGTGGTCCCTTCCAACCCTGACTGATACTATGATCAGTCTGTCTTGAACCTATAACCTACAAGAGTACAAGATATTAATTGGATACTACAGAATTCCGTTGTAAACTTCTGACACACTTAACATTGCTCCCAACAGCAAATGGTAAGTTTTGCTACTGACCTTCACACTGCTTATATTCATTAGTTCATTCATGGGTTTTAAAAAATTTTTCAATGGGAGCTTAATTAGAATGAAATGGAAGTGTCATGATTCTTGTCAATCATCAGTCTTCTAATTTCCTGTTTCAGTTCAACTAGGCATTTAATCACCACATGCTGTATTAACATGGTTTTTAAAACTTTGTAAACCACCTTGCTATACAAACACCTACTGTTAGGAAGTGGTACTTTATGCTGAAATGGTTGCAATTGTAAAGGAACAAAACATAGGCAGCAAGAAAACACACTGAAAAACTAATAGCTTTTATTTGCTTGTGTTTGTTTTCAGCTTGCTCACAGTGATCCTGCCAAAAGAATGTGCAGCTGTATTTCAGAGTCTGTGGTGGTTTTAGGCTATGTGCTTAAAATTCAGTTACCGATTTTGAGCAGAAAAGTAGAAAAAAATAAATAAATCACTACTGGGTGTAAAAAGGAAAACAAAAGATTATTCTAAACAAATTCATTGGATAAATATCTAGTGTAAGATGAGTTGTACCAAAACAATTCTCTCTCTTATGATCTCTGCTGTTTGCTTTGCTTGGGAGAGATTAACCTGCTTGTCTGCTGGATTTGGCTGAGTTGTTAAGTCTAACCCACTGCTTTCTGCAGGCTTCTTTTTCTCTCTTGTGGGACAGGGGGAGCAGTGGAAAGGCTTCCCTGGTCTCTGACCAGGGGCCTTTTTGTGTTGTTTGCTAATCATAAATATTTGTATAATATTGTAAATACTGTATATTTTGTACATATTCATTGCATTCCACCATAGAGTGTAGTTTTTGCTTGTAAATACAGCTTCATTTGCTTCTGAGTTTATCTGGCAAAGCTAATGCTGGGGGAAACTTCAACTCACCACAGGGTCTATGACTAGACCAATTTTAGAAGACAATTTTGAAGGAGTAATGTCTTTTAGCTTCTCACTGCCCATTGTTCCTCTTCTCTGCACCCAAACAGAAAAGCTAACCTGAATTTCAAAATTTGATTTAGCCAGTCTGACATCAAGCATATTTAAATCCACAGCTTTCTACACAAACACTTGTAAATCTCACCATATCCTACTGTAAAGGATTCCAAACAACTAATTACAATGGAACTAAGAACGTATTTTTCTCCCAAATGGTCCATGTAATAAATTTTAAGCGCTGATATTTGCAAATAGATTCTTAAAAATACATATACATCTCCTTTTAAAATGGCATTTTCAAAGCATAAATAAATTTGATTTGAAAGGAAAATCATCTTCCCTGCAGAAGTGCACATAAAAATAGGCCAGCACCTCAGTTACTACTAGAACTATCTGAACTATCCGAAGATGAGCTTTTTTCCTTTTGTCTCTTCTTTTTTTCCTTTTTATGATGCTTTCCTTTCTTAGTTTTGTTCTTTTTTTCCTTTTCCCTTTCCTTTTTGTGTGACTTCTGCTTTTTGACTTTGGCCCATCCTCTTCAGTTTCACTTGATGAGGAAGATCTAGTGGGAAAAAAGGAAGATCGATATGTAATTAAAGTAAGAAAATGAAACAAGAATAATAGGTGGGATTTACACATTCCGGTATTTAAATGTCACAAAATTTTGCATAGAATTCATACAGCAGAATGGAAAAATGGTATCTAGTCTATGTGCCCAATTGCATGAAGACATTTCTAATTCCATCATTTTGCCAGAAAAGCAGTGTGTTTGTAACACAGATTAATTAACAATAGAATACGCCAATCTGTGGTGTTTCACTAAGTAGGGCAGAAAAGTAGTTTCCAACTTTTAAAATATCACATTATCAAGAACAATGCTACAGAAACACCTTCAGGCAAATCTTACTATATTTGTCCTGTGCAAAAACCTAAGAGAAACATGTATGACAAATCTGGATGATCTTGCAGGTGGTAATATTGGTCCCTAACCAGCGGTGATGAGTGATTGCATACACAAAAGAATTAAAACGACAGTAAAAGTTGTGATCATTATACTCCAGAGGGCAGCTTTGTGCTATTGTTTATGTGATTAATTATTAATTACTTACATGTAAGAACTACAGTCAGCAGACTGACTGTTTTCTACTGTCTTCCAAAGTTGGAGCTATACTATGTATAATAAGGAAAGGGGGCAAACACCAATAAAACCAGCATTAAATAACTTATTCTGTATTTCTGAAACTCATTGTAGCCTTTAAATACATCAGACATTTCCTATTCCTCAGTGCAGTTCCTCACATACTATGTCATGCTAATGACTAACAAGTCTAGAATTTAATCTTAAAAAAAAATTAAATGCATCACTTGATAGGCCCAAACTGAGATTCACAACAAAATTTGGGTATTATGACATTTTCCTTTGAAACTAGAGTAACAGTAGACTTCTACAATAAAGAACATTAAAACTCCACACATGCTAAGTAAAACTACAGACATTTTCCTTTGCATAGTAAGATGCTACTCAGAGCTGTGTATGAGCATGCTATGTGTGTCTGTGTACACACACTTGTGCACATAGCAAATCTGAAGGTCTGTCAACTTCAGGGAGGCTTCTCCATGTGACCTAAGATGGGGGGCAAGCCCACAATCCTCCTGACTTCTTGTTCTTTTTCCACCACATCTTACAGTGTTGAACAGTCTGGGGGAGCATTGCTTTCTCAGACCTGCACTCCTCCATGTTGCTGGAGCTTTCAAGACGTCAGTAGTCCTCACTCCACAGCAGAAAGACTGGAACTTAACCATTACTCAAAGAATAAACAAAGTCTCACTGGGAAACTGAAAGCTTTTCAAAGTTTTATTAGAAAGTTTACAGAGAAAACATCTAATAGTTCTAAAGTTTTGGTGTTAAATTAAAATAGGTATGTTATAGAGTTACCGTTTCCTTGATCTCTTTAATTTTGTTTTTTCTTTGCTTTTTCTTTTTCGTTTCTTTTTTTCTTCCTCCTCGTTTAAATCTATGGATAAAGAGATATAGTTTACAAGACACTTGCCTGAATTAAGATTGGCATTAAAATAGTTGCTTCAACAGAAATGTAAAGTTACTACAAAATTCTTTTCAGAAGTCTTTATTTCCTCCAAATTCTTCTCTAGTAATTTCAGAAATATTTTGCATAGTAGCAGAACTTCTCATATAACTTACATATGAATGGCTGTGATCTAAGCAATAAGAATTGGAGAAAGGCCCATAAAATGTAGCAACAAGTTGTGACTTTTCCTGTATGTTTATCTCAGCTTTAGATTTTCATATTTTTATTTCTGTATTTTAAAAGACTTGCCCAAACATGGAAATAGTTCATTTAACACACCAAAATAACAATATTCCTCTACACCTACCTGAATTACTTTCACACATCCTCATTTCACACTTCACAGATAGCTTGCAATAACTAAGATATATTTGAATTAAGAGTCACCGCTCATCTGGTCATGTTTGTTTCCTGACCTAACACTGTGTAGTATTGTGTACTATCTTCACATTTCACTTACAAGCAATATTTTTATCACAGATGACCCTAGATGTTTCTATACCATCTCAAAAGGTATTTCTGAATTCCTGAAAATGCAAATTCACTACATAAATGCACATTACAATGTCACCTAAGAAGAAAATACTGGCTTTACAATTTATCCTTAAATTTCACCTTATTTCTGTCATACTGTGGCAGTTTTAGGCTATGCCTTTAAAATTAGCCACAGATTTTGAGCAGAAAAATAGAAATAATTCACTATTGGGTGTAAAAAGGAAAACAAAAGATTATTCTGAACAAATTCAGTGGACAGAATGTCTGGTACAGAAGCTCTTGTTCCATAACATCTTTCACATTTCACTTCCATTCCCATTCCTTTTCCCTTTTCTCTGGCTTGGCTGCTCTGCTGGGGAGATAAATAACTGCTTCTGCCTGGCCGTGGAGATAAGAACAAACATTCCTTCCTTTTTTTTCTCTTCGGTACAAACAGAAAGGGAGGGGAGATGGGGGGGGTGGCGGGAGGTGGCAGTGGAGCAGCTTTCCTGACCTCTGGGGAAACCAGAGGGAGTACTGGCAGGTTTCCGTGTTATTTTCTAATTGTAAACACCTGTATACTCTTGTGAATACTGTATATTTTGTACATATTCAATGCATTCCATTGCAGAGTGTAGATTTTGCTTGTAAACAAAGCTTCCATTTGCTTCCAACTGAGTTAGTCATGCTTAGTTAATGTGAATGGGAAACTTCAACATACCACACATATAACTTTCCACAGAGCCGGCACACTTTGTTTTCTACCACCATAGAAATTTCTACCATAGAAATTACTGGTCTAAATGCTCTGAATGGAAACTCAAAAGAATTCAGTATGAGTTAGAAAAAGCAGATTACTTTTGGAGCAGTGAAAAATTAAGAATGTTTGAACATGTAATCACAGTGCAAAAATCTAAGTGCAAATAGTGTAAAAAATCTTAAACAGATGAGTCACTAGAAAACAGCAAAATCCAGCCTAGATTCACAGTTAAAAATATACATCCCTTTGTATGACACATAGTCAGAAAGAAGATGCAGCAGAGATATTACATGAAGAAGCAAACAGGTGTTTTTTCCTTTAGCTATCTAGCCTCATTCAGTTTAGGGATAAAATACCCCATGACATTCCAAGTTATATAGTAAGTGGGAGAAAGTTTTTCCAAGAGAATTGTTTGAAGACAGAACTCCTGAGAAGCACACTATACATTTGTTTTGAAGTGTTCCATCTACACAACTGTATCTGCCCTATTTCCATCATAAACAGTAGGATTTTTATTAGTAACTGACTGTTGAGTTTTGAATGTCAGAGCAACAGAACAAAATGCAATGTTTAAAAGAATATAGAGGGAGAAATTTCATTCATTTAAAACACTCCATGGTGGAACAGCCTCCCCTTCTTACTTATGGGAACTGCCTCTCTGAAGTCCAAATTTAAATGAACTCAAGTATCTGCTAAATAACTCATTCTCTCTCTGACAAACAGCTGATGGCCAGACCTTCCAAGCAATACTTGTCCAACTACAAATGCTTAAATTCAAATTAATAACTATTTTTGACAAAGCACTACTTGCAAACTGGAGAGAAAATCACCTATCATAGGTGTCAATGAAGAGTCACTACAAACTTTAAAATGTTTAAACTACACGCTGCAGTCAAAAGATTAACTCAGAACATTCATAGAATTTTCTCCTATGCATCTTCTTAGTTTATAGTCTTTCGTATTTAGGAGCCTGTTTGAGACATTTCAAATGGGTACATTATTGATTTCCCATGAAAGTAATTAACTACAGTAAAAAAAAAAAGTGGCTGTATGAAATCTCTGAAGTATGAACACAAGAAGTAAAAGAACTGCTTTTAAAACACAGCCTAAAAGAAATAGTAGTTATCAAAATTGATAGAATGTGAGTTATTACTTCAGAAGACCATTACCCAATTTAGTCTTTAAGAAACAAAACACCTTACTCTTTTTTTCACGCATGGCTTGCAATCTCTGTAGTTCTTCCTCCTCACTGTCTTCACTGCTAGTGCTGCTAACATCCAAAACAATATCTCTTTGAGGATCTACTCGGAGGAAGTTTCGACACTCAAATGTCAGATGACCAGCTAAACAAAACAAATATTCAGAAAGAGTGATTAGAATTTACTTACAAATACCAGCAATGAAAGAATATCCATTTTAGTATTATCCAGCCTTGAGAAGTGAAAAAAACCTAAGATGTAATCTGTGAAGGAAGAGGCTCCACACAAGGCTTACTTTGAAAAAGCTTTACATAATTTTAATGGGTTACACAACATTATTTAATTTACTAGCGCTTCATGATCTTCCTCTTATTTCTGGTAATTGAAAGATCTAGCTCAAACTTTGCATTCTATTTTTTAAAGTGGTCTCATTCTTCCTAAAAAAAATTACCTAAAAGTAGGAAGTGAAATATTAAAAGAAACTCCAGCATATGTGGCGTATTGATCTTACAGTCTCCCTCTAGTGAAAAAAGAAGAATCTTAAGTATTACATAATACCAGCTAAGCTACTCCTTGACTAGCATTTCCTAAGTTACATCTCAATAATTATGACCCGAGTTAAAAATATTGTGAATACACCTATTGGAATAATATAATAAAATAAATAAAAACAGAAAAAAATGAAGATATAGTTGGGGAGAAACTAATCTAAACACACAGGAATTCCAGCTGCAGTTGACGTAAACATCTTTTTCATAACAAAATACCTACGCCTTGAAGACATTGCTTTTAGGAACATAAATATAAGTTGTCTGACTATAAGTTTCCTTCTCTTCCAGAAAGCTTCTGATACTGCATGTGGAAATGTAACAGTAAATCTCTACTGATATTAATGTTCCTTTGGAACAACAGATGCACAAAGCAGTTGACAAAATTTGTTGGGGGCAAAGAATAAAGCAAGATTTTTTTTTTCCTTCACCCCACATAACGCTCATTAAAAAACAGACTAAATCACTGCGTTAGAAGTTCAACATACTTCACCACAACGGCGTCTACCCCTGCACTGCCCTGAAAATAGGTTAGTGATTAACAAATTAAAATCTCAATTAAGACTTGTCTCCATAGACACGCTTGTATGATCAGAAGCATGAGCTGAATGCTAACTACATAATTTCTAAAGTAATAAAATTAATTTTCTTGAAGTACAAAATGAAAAACCGAGTATGTTTTCTTAGCGCAGAAGATAGTACACATTTTAAATTATTTTTTTCTTTTAAAAGACTGGATTTAATGAGATGAAATATTTGTCTAAGGGTGGAGTGAGACTCAGAAGAAGCACAAATGCTAACCCCAGCAGATACCAAAGGCTGTGCTTCAATTCAAATTTTCTCAAGTAACTGTATTGCAAAGACAGCATATATGAATACAATAGCATATTTTTTTCTGAGCAACTCAAGTGTTTTCAAAAGCAGACAAATGTCTAGGAAACAATGAAGAAAATGTCTTTTGTACTTTTTCCCCCTCCTAAAAAGGCAATTGTATCACAAATCCAGGAAAACCTTGTACTTCATATTACTTCCTACAGACTTACGGTAGCCACACTTCTTGCATCCTGCTCTGATGTTATCCTTATTTCCACCTGAAATAGAAAATTTCATCAATTAGGCATTGCTACACAAAACTCTCAAGTTGTTTTTTTAACTTTGGCTCGACAATGTCAATACACAGGTAAGAGTGATGATACCTCAGAATACGAAGTACTCTAAGATAGCTTAAAAAAAATATCTTAAAGAAAAGCAATACAGTGCCTTTCTAAAGTCACTTTCCTGTGTAGTATACAAGTAGACATTTGGCTAGTATAAACTGCTAGATTCTCTAGGTTTACATAACTGAATGTCAAATCCCCATTAGATTTATTGAGATCTTTCCATTATAATTTTAATAACTACTCATCTTGTTTAATGACAGTATGAACATGGTAATAGCTGTCTGAAATGTCGGTGATCCTTAACTGCACACTGCAAGTGTACTTCAGAATTCCAGTAGTGCATAATGCTGACAGATATTCACTGCAAACTCTAAAGCAATTAATCTTTTAATTACAAGAATGGTCTTTAAAAGGCAATAAAAACCCCAAACCAACCAAAGAAAAAAAACAAACAAATAAAAAACTAACTAAAAAAATAGAGACATTATTCTGAATCCAAGCTATGTGGCACTAAGTATGAAGAATTAATGGCTGCAAGAATGCAAATGTTGAATAAAGTGAAGAGAGCAACAGAATAGTCTGTAGATGCTATGCAGAAATGAGGACCACAACACTGTAAATTTTTGGGTACAGAAAGCCTGTGAGTTTCCTATTTGAGCTCACAGTTACGTGAAATAGACATAGCAGGACATGACACAGAAGAAAAGATACCTCAGAGACCTGCCCTCCCTCCCCCCGCCCCCCCATCAGTGTTATTTCTAAATATCTGAGTCTATTCATAAAGAAAGTCACAACTGAATTTCAAAAATCAAAGAGTGTCTTTCTATCTTTCAACTGAATACAGTTATATAAGGTTTTCTGAATAACTTGACCATTTGTTTAAATAAAAAAGCAAACACAAGAAGACGCCTGTAATGGAAATTAGAGAACCAGAAAGAGGTACATGTACTCCACGACTTTAAATTTTAATTTACTGAGACAAGCATTGTCTTTAGAAAATTCTACTCAAAGTAATAAGAGAAAACCCCTCCATCAAATCTCTTATATTTTATTATTTTTGTCTTTAAATATTAATCTAGTCTAAAACCTTGGTTCTAATATAAATTAGTAGAAGCCTCATTTTCTCACTTCCTTTTTCTCAGGTGTTAAGCCTCAAGATACTTTACACAGCAGCAATCTTCAATAAGGACCTCAATAATTCAGATGAGCATGAGGCTGCAAAACCCAAACAGCTTTGGAAACTGAATACAGACATATCTCAAAAACCCCTTTTATAACGGGGGCAAGCTTACTAAGGTCCTCTCTTAAGAGAAGCAGCTTACCAAAGCTCAGCCTTGTTCAGCTGTTCACCGAAAAACTAGTCATGTCTCATGGCTGAAACTTTAAAGTAGGCGGCTTGTACTAATAGACGAAAGGAACGTTGCATCTGGTCATCACTCATCCCAAATGCTGGGGAGAGGCCAAGCAAAGGACTACATGCCTGCGCTCATAAATGGCTGGTCTGACATTCACCCCACTCCCAACCCTGGCCTTTCCCCTCCCTCTCTCCCGCTGCCCAAAGGCCAGCTGGTTTAGATAACCAGCCATGCAGACGAGAGCGGCGTTTCTCCACCAGCAGCCCCTGCGGCCTTTGGGGAAACCCGGAGTAGCGCCGGGCTCCCTGTCTCATGCTTTCTACTGCGACGTGCGATTACGCGCCCTCCCAGCGTAATTTCCCATCAATTCGCCGTTTATTTCCCTTTCCCGACATGATGGCCCAACAGCCAGCCGGTTATTGCTGCTTAGCTCGCCGCAGACCCCGCTGTGAGCTCCTCACCTGGCAGCGCCATGCAGCCTCTTCCCGCCGCCTTCCTCACCGGCTCGGCCGAATCCTGTAGCAGTGCCGCTCTCCGCCGGAAGGCTTTGGCCGACGCACTCTCGGACTGTACCACTCATAGGGAGGACGGGAGACCTCAGTACCAGTCGGGAGCCACGGGGAGGAAATACAGGTGTGCAGAGAAACCTCCCAATTTTTCTGAAATAAATGTCTTGTCCAGAGACTCATGTACTAGCCCGACACCAGGAACTTAATGTTTTCTTTCTTCTTCCTTGGCTTGAGCGACCTCCTCCCCACCTCTCTGGGCTACGTAGAGGCGCCTAACATGGCGGGTGGTAGGAAGTGTTAAAGGGGAAGCGTAGGGCTCTTAAGCCTAGGTGGTCGGTCACTTGCTGGGACGCTGCTTTCCCCACCATGAGCAACATCTATATCCAGGAACCCCCACCAACGGCAAGGTGAGGTTCAGTGGGGGCATGTGGAGGGTGAAGGGCTGACGGCGCTGTCCGGGTAGGAGAGTTGTACTGCGGCGTGGGTGAGGGAGTAACGCATGGTGTGCGGGAGTGAGCTGCTGCTGAGCGAGCTGCGCGCGCGCTTCGGGGGCTGCGGGTGAGGGAACTGCTCCGTGGGGCTTTGTAGGCGAGGGAGGTGCGCGCTGTGTCGGGGAGGCGGGTTGTGGTTGTGCACTGCAGTTGCTTTTGAGTGGGGAAAGTTGAAGAAATTGTACATTGCAGGAGGTGGGTGGCACAGCAGGGGAGGACGTGTGCTGTATGTATGTGGTGGTCGTCGTTTCCATGTTGCGATGCTGGCATGCTTGAAGTTAGTTTAAGATAATGCAGCCCCTAAAGACATTATCTCAGTCAATGCAAGAGGTGTGCTCTGTGGATATGTAGCAAAGAACAGTCTTTAAAGCGTTTCATTTCGTTGTCTCTATACTTCTCTATATCTTAGGTTCTTAATTTCATTGTGGTCTCTCACTGAATTTAATGGCAGTACGTGTAAGGGAGGTGTTTTTATATTTATGGCGCTTTTTCCCCTCCTTTTTCGGCCCCCATGTTCTTTCATTATTGAAATGGTAAAGGCTACTTTTCAGTTTCTGTCATAGATAGTTGGCCTTGAGGCCTTATTATGCATATTAGTTCAGATCTGTGTCTTATGTTGTGATGGTACTATACAGAACCAACAGAAAGTACCCAGAACATTTGTATGTCTACTGTTGTTACTAATATAATAAATCTAGATACACTCTTTACACCTAACAAGAATGTTTTTTGATCAGTGACTAAGTTAAAATAAAGCTACTTGTGTATTTGCCTGTATTTTTTGTAGGTTTTGCTGAGAACAACAGCAGGAGATATAGATATAGAATTATGGTCAAAAGAAGCACCAAAAGCATGTAGAAATTTCATCCAGCTTTGTATGGAAGGTAATGACTGAATAGAGAAGAATTGTTGAAATAGTGTTATATGCAATGTTTGTGTCTTTTTTTTCCAAAATAGGGGTCATAAATAATTTAAACATGTTAATGAATTTTGATGTATTCAGAAAGTATTAAATAACAGTGTTTTTCAAGGTTATGAAGGAACTTGGTGGAGGGGAAATTAAATGTAGTAGATGATGTAGTCTTAGTGAAAAACCTTATGGAAAAAGCTTGGTAAGGCTTATTTTCAGCAAGTCCCTACAAAGTTTAATTACTTCTTTAATGGAAGTGGCAATGATGCAATATTGGGCATCCTTCAAAGTTCTGATTTCTTTATCACCATCTTTACTATTATTTTCCCCATGAATGCTTCTAATGTTTCATCACCTGTAGTTTTTCTGTTGATGTAAACTTTGTAACATTCCTCACTGAAGTAGTGGGTACCAGAATGGGAACTTCCCTATGGGAAAAAAAACCTGTAACAAGTATTTGTAAAAGACCTGGACCTTTTATGTATTTTCTAGCTGCTGCTAGAAAAATGCATTTATAGAGTAGCTAAGAATTCTTCTAGCCCTCCTCTAGTAAGGAAAAATAGCAGCCTAGGATTTGTGCCTCCAGCACAGATCAGCCTGTTGTGTGTTCTTACACCCAAGATGGAGGTGCAGAGTCTTTTTTGCAATGGTAAGTCAATTCCTTTGTAAGTCCTAAGAGTGCAGTTGTCTCTAATGTTAAAGAACTGGGCTTTAGATCTGTTCTGAATTTGTGTGAGTGCTGTGTAGGGTCTTATGCTTTGCTTTGTATGATACAGTATACATGAGTATCCTAGCATGTTACTATCCACAAATATGTTAGAAGTGTGCTGCAACTATGCTGCAGATTCTGCTTTATCTTGCAACATGCTGCAGATTCATTATTATTATTTCATTTTTTTTAATCAACCAGAAATACATATCAAGTAGATTTTTCATTCCTTTTGTTTTCTTATGATCTCAGAACCCTTATCTGATGATCAATAAAAATAACCTAGGGGGCAAAATGTACTACATGCTTCATTCTGAGGAAATTAGCAGTTTGATTGCAGTGTAGGGAGTGAAACCAGTGATATATGTATTGAACATTGGCAAGTGAAAATGCTAATAATTTAGTGTATGGTATAAATAAAAATATATATGTGATGTTGGCTGGGATGGATAATTAGCTCTGCTTTTAAACTGATGTAGTTTAGTAGTATCATCCAATGGTAAAACTTAAAATCTGAAAAGGAATAGGTTGTCCAGAGAGGTTGTGGATGCCTCCTCCCTGAGGCTGTTAAAGGCCAAGTTGGATGAGGCCTGGAGCAGTCAGCTGCAGTTTAGAGGTGCCCGTGCCCCTGGGGAGGAGTAGATGGTCTTTAAGGTCCTTTCCAACCTGAGCCATTCTATGATAATCTGTATGAAATTTTTATTTTGAGACCACTTGCATGTATCTAATATCCTCATCTTTTTGTTTGATTGTTCTGTTTTTTAGAATATTACAATAACACAATATTTCACAGAGTAGTGCCTGGCTTTATAGTGCAGGGAGGTGATCCCACTGGTACTGGATCAGGTGGAGATTCAATCTATGGAGCTCCCTTCAAGGTATGCATTTGGGTGTCATATCCATGAATTATTGGTTATTCTTTATTGTTTTTCCTACTATGTTAGGCTGTGCGCAAACAAACCTTATATTAGATAAGCAACATTACATATGTCCCATAATTGCTTTTACAAGTTGTTTTGGTATTCTTCAATATGCCTTTTTGAATTGGGAGTTCTTATATCTAGCTGTTCTGATATTATGATAAATTTAAAACTTTAATAGCATGAACTTCACAAGGGAAAATAGGGGAGAGGAAGAGTGAAGAATAGGTGTTGATGCATGGGAAATTCAGTTGCAGGAATGTATGGTGTTGGACACATTGTAGCTCGTTTAGCCAAGGTCTCTGAATGTTATATTTCTGTCTGTTGGTATATGTGATGCATTTCCCTGGTGCTAGTGTAGACTCATACCTATAACATGAACATGAAATTTGTGGAAGAGATTGGTACCTGCGCAGAGAACAAAACATGTAATGCCAATATTGTAGTATCTGTGCTGTTTAAATTTAGTGGTATCTCAATATTGCAGTGTCTAGAATTGCAATGCTACCATGGTATTAATATATTATTCATCATTTTCACCTTGCTTTCAAAGTAGTCCTGTTCTGTCATCTTGTGGTCCAGAAAATGTTCTTCGTATGGATTTTTTTCAATACTTTACTCTTGCAACCTGTTATTGAGCTTCCAGTTATTTTATAGGAATTTGGACTTTCTCTCTAAGTACTGTGGATAACAAGAACAATAGTTTTACAAGACGGTATGAAATGCATTTACTTTCAGCAGTGCTTTGGATTTTCTTAATATTGGGGAGATAAATTCCAACAAAAATACTAACAATTGGTTTTTAGCCAATGATTGGAAGAAGAGAAAGTTAGCAAGACAAAACTTAGTCTTAATTAAATCATCTCTTTCTTTTACTGATATATTAGTCTCTGTTTTTTTCTTTTGCTATTTGTTGAGTAAACGTTTATGGTTTTTTGGAAAGAAGATTGTTCATTTGTTAACATTATAGGCCTTAAGAAGAAAAAACAATGCCTAAAAGTAAGCTTTTCTGCTGAAAAGAAAAGCTTTTAAATACAATTGTAGAATTAAATTTCAAAAGACTCTGGGTTTATTATTGTCTGAATTTAAAAGAAAATTAAATAACATATTTTTCTCTGTGTGCATGCTGATATAAATAAGCCCTAGCTAAATAAGTGGAAACAATAATTAGGTACTTAAATTGTGTTCTTCTGTCTTTGCCAGGATGAGTTTCATTCACGACTGCGATTTAATCGAAGAGGGCTTGTTGCTATGGCGAATGCTGGGCCCCATGATAATGGGAGTCAGTTTTTCTTTACGTTGGGTCGTGCAGATGAACTTAATAACAAACACACAATCTTTGGAAAGGTCTGTGCATGAGCTCTAGTTCCGGTTTGACAGAAGCTACTATAAGTTGCTCTGTGTTAAAAGCCTATTTTAGTGATGTTTGCCACTATATACATTTGAATTTTATTTCACTGCTTTCTAAGCTGTCTCTGTTCTCCTTGTTTCCCATTACTGGTAGATGTGTTTTTGTGATTGTGCACGTGATTACATACTTTGTCATTATTCTTCTAAACTTTACTTTCATATTATGCTTCCTTTGAATAATCTTACTAATTATGCCTCTTATTAATCAGTTCATCTAACACTAGTGACATGAAATTGCTTGTAAATTCTAATTACCCAAGAAAACTCAGGAAAATGAAAAATTTAAGATGAATTATCACTCTCCTGATTTACTTGAAAGAAAATAAAGCAAGTATTTAAAAATTTCTTTTCCTGTATCACATATCACAGTGAGAATTTTTCATCTTCCCTTCCATACACTCTCAGAAATGCAGGCTGAGATACCTTTATTCCTTCAGCCTTTGCTGTTAAATTTAAAAAACCCATACCTTTGTGCACTGTACTTGCTGCCTTTTAGAAGT
Source organism: Picus viridis (assembly GCA_033816785.1). NCBI lineage: Eukaryota > Metazoa > Chordata > Aves > Piciformes > Picidae > Picus > Picus viridis. Next base: position 61,965,613 of record CM066606.1, read on the forward strand.
ATTACATGCTTCTAGTATTTCCTATATAATTTGAAATTTCAAAAATATTTGCATGATACTTGCCTTGCATTTTGCAGAATAATTATCAAAAATTATAGACCAAGACTTTCTAATCCCTTTTTAAAATTCAACAGGTTACAGGAGATACAATCTATAACATGCTGCGCCTGTCTGAAGTAGAAGTTGACAAAGAAGAGAGACCTCTCAGTCCACACAAAATAAAAAGTAGTGAGGTATGTTATGGTTTGAAGTTTGAAATTTTAAAATTGTTTTGTTCATACTATTCAGGAAACTGTTCTAGTATGCCATTTTATATTTTAAAGTAATGGATAACTTAATTCTAACATAAAAGGTATTAAAGGTGTGTCTCATAGTAGTATCACAGTATCAGTCAGGGTTGGAAGGGACCACAAGGATCATCTAGTTACACCGCCCCTGCCATAGGCTGGGACACCCTACACTAGATCAGGCTGGCCAGAGCCTCATCCAGCCTGGTCTTAAACACCTCCAGGGACGGGGCCTCAACCACCTCCCTGGACAACCCATTCCAGGGCTTCACCACTCTCATGGTGAAGAACTTCTTCCTCACATCTAGCCTGAATCTCCCCACGTCCTGCTTCATTCCATTCCCCCTGGTCTTATCACTACCTGATAGCCTGAGATAGTCTGCTAGTCTGAAATACTGCTTTTTTAACAGGTTCTGTTTAATCCTTTTGATGACATCGTTCCAAGACCAAATAGAAAGCTGAAGAAGGACAAACCGGAGGAAGAAACTAAAAAGTCCAAAGTAAAAGGCACAAAGTAAATATATGCACCATACGTGGTCGTTATTTTTCTTTCACCTTTAATTCTTCTCAGTTTCTGAAGAGTTCATACATATCTAGCTGCTCTGAGAAGCTGCTGTGCATCAGCTGAGCTCTAATGGGTTCATGCCTGTTTCAAGAGAGTTAAAAGGTAGTTTAAGCCTCAGGAAAGAATACGCAATCATTCTTCTGTGACCAAAATGACACTGAAGTTAATACTTACCAGTAACTAGGTCATAGCTTAGTTGCTTGAGGTTTTTGAACTTTGTCAGCTGCCACTTCTTTTCCACTAAACACTTAGAAGGTGGCATTGGAATATGGGAAATTTCACTTTCTGTGAACAAAATTCAATAGTCATAAACATGCACTGCAAAGTAATAGGAAATCTAAAGTGCTGTCAGTTCTGTTGAACAGAAATGCAGCATGCTGACTGACAGATTCCAACATAGTGCAAATAACTAATTTTGAAAATAAAAATCTAAAGATAATTAGTTTTTTCTAGCTACATTCTGTGAATGGGTGCATTTGATGCCTTTCTGAGTCATCATATATTGAAATTTTTGTTTGGTCCCTCTTGGTGGCTCTGTTTGGGGAAAAAAACAACCACAACAAAAAAACCCAAACCAAACAAAAAAACAAACAGTCAAAACCCCCAAAAACCTGAAGAAAATGCAACTGCTTTGTTTTCAAAGCTCTCAGCAGTTAAGCATTGGTGAAACTTAATCAAGGCATAATTTCTTAAATTCCATCTTACCATTTTCTGAATGATACTTAGCTGTCCTGATAGTTTTGGCTCAGAAGTAGAATAGACATACTTCTCTAAATATTTGTGGTTCATTGCTGAACAACGTGTTGCAGTTTTTTGGAATTGGTACATTTAGCAGGACAAAAAGTTGGAAGTAGTATGCTTTAAAGTTTATAGAATATTGATAAGACAGTATTTATAGTCCTAGAACAGGTGTTTTTCTCTCTTAAAGAAATTTTAACCTGCTGTCCTTTGGGGAAGAAGCCGAAGAAGAAGAGGAGGAAGTCAGTAGAGTTAGTCAGGTATTGTACAAAATTTTCCCTTTTTTAATTTTCAACTGTAAAGTACCTTATGTGTATGTTCATGAAAAGCTTTGAAGTTGTTAATCTTATTCTCATGTCTGAGTTTTGAACAGTAATACTAGAAATTACTTCTGTTTTTGTGGTTTTACTATTTTAACATATTGAAAAACAACAGGGTTTTGGCTTCTCTAGCTTTAGAAGTGCCTTCAGTTACTCTGTAATGCTTTTACATTTCCCCATAAACATAAGCCAGATCTATATTCTGCTTAAAATTCATGGAAGTGACAGGAACTTTATTTACCACCTAAACTATATGAGTGTGAATTGATGATAAAATACTTAGGATTTGAAATAGTTGAATTTATTCACTGCCAGTGCATTCTTAGCTCCATTTTTGCCGCAATACACCACCACTCTTGTTACAGAGACAAGGGCAAGAAGGATAACTGGGGATATGATCATAGTAACTTTAAAATCTCAAAAAAGAGAGAAAGAGAGATGAGAATAATTATTCCATGATTCTTACAGTGTGAAAGCTAAGGCACAAAGATAAATTTTGCCCTCTTGTAACTTCAGTTGTGGACATTTATGGTACATAATTAACATGATTAAAATGAGAAGAACATAATTAAGAACATAATTAAAGAACATAATTAAAATGAGAAGATTAAATAGTTTCAAAAAAAGATTAAACAAGGGATTGGGACCATTGGTGTCTTCTGTATCAGGAGGATCTCTAAATGATTGTGTTACAGGGAGTGTGAATCATAGAAAAGAAAAATTGTGTTCCCCAGGAGGTATAGAAGACAGGGTGAGTAACATTTTTGTCAAGGAGTAACGAGCAGAATGGCTGCATGAGTGAGTGTGAGCCAGGAGACAGGAGTAATTCCAGCACAGACAGTGCATTTACCAACAGAGACATAATCCAACAGAGCATAGATGCAGCAGGCAGAATTGGTTGCTAGAAACAGGATGCACCAACAGGGATTCCAGTCAGGAGCAGCAAGAGATGGAACCCAGGACTGGGCTGCAGACAACTCTACAAGATGAGTGCAGAATAGAATAGAATAAACCAGGTTGGAAGAGACCTTGAAGATCATCCCGTCCAACCTATTATCCAGCCCACCTAATCAACTAAACCATGCAACCAAGCACCCTATCAAGTCTCCTCCTGACAGGGTTAGACACAGGTACACCTCTGACATATGTTAGGCAGGGAGTGGATTCTCAGACCTGATCTGAAATACTCCATGTGATCAGAGGAGCCCCAGATAAAACTTCTCAAGGCCACTAAAGGCTATTACTGTGCTCAGGGACCTGATGGTGGGGCTACCATTGGTTGCTGATTAATGTTTTGACTGGATTATTCAGCATCCAAACCACTCATTTAATTGTCTCTGCTTGGAGGAGTTTAAAATGGTGATATGCACTTGTCTTAAGCTGCATCTAGCTCCCACACACAAATTACTTGTTGAAGGAAGTAATTTTTAGTATTGCTGAATGCATCAATCTTTTTTCTACATTAAAAAATTGAAGTTGTGTTTGAGTAAATTTTATTACCCACGTAACTGCTGTCTTTCTGAAAGGATTATAAAATGCAGCTGAATTTGGGACATCCAGGTCACAACACAGTTTCTGTAACAGATATTTTCAGTCTGATTTCAATCTAAAATGTAGATGTACTTTTCAGATTAGCATGCAGAATGCTTTTTTACTGTAGTCTTTCTGCTTGAGGATCTTACATAGTTATATTTATTTGACTGCTTCAGTAGATGATTCCTGCAGGTTGATGTATTGGGGGTTTTTCCCTAGAGGCCTAATTACTGTTCTGCTAATTGATAAGTATTGCATTGCACGTGATAGTTATTTCTTACGTCACTATTGGAAAGTGATTCTTACCTCTTCAGTGGCTCAAGTATATATGTACTAGACCATGTAACTTTGTGATGTGTAATAATTTTGAAGATTAAACAATTTCTTCATTATTTTTTAATTTTTCCTTTTTTTTTAATTACCTTTTCTCTTTAGAAGTAGGTGCACTGCTATTGTAAAAATACTTTTTAAATCCATGGGGGCAGCTTGATGCTCCTCTTTCTGGAATGCCTTCCCTATTCTTCCACTATTAAAAGTGTTTATGCTTATGGTTAGGTTAAAATTGACAAGAAACAAGTTATGTTTTTCTTATACTTTATCTGTTCTCTCAAACACTGAAATTTATAATATTTTTTTTTTTTTTGAAACAGAGCATGAAAGGAAAAAGTAAAAGTAGTCATGATCTGCTGAAGGATGATCCACATCTAAGCTCAGTTCCTGCTGTCAAAAGGTAAATATATTATTTCCAATTACCAAAACAGACCTACTTTCAGGGTGTTATATCCAATTAGCATCATGTTTGTCTGTTACTCTTTAAAAAATTAAGAATTATAATGCCATATCAGACCAAATGTTTCTCTAACCCAGTGTGCTGTAACCAGCAGTGGCCAGATTCTGAACCTGTCTGATGCTGGCATAATTTGGTAAATTCTTAGTCTTAGGCTGGAAGAGATACTGAGCAGTCAGTCCCTTTTTATGTTTCTTCACCACAATCTCTTCTTAGGCCTAAACAATCTCTTCTATTTTCTAGCCTAAACTTTTAAAGCCTGCTCAACTTTTCGTCTCACAAGTCGTTATTCTTGTTGCTCTTACCAACCCTGTTTTTGTTCCAAAATATCATCTTTTTCTTTTTTTTAAACATCATAGTAAAAATTGAGTCGTAAACCTGTGTGCTTGTATAAAGGAGGTCTCTGTTTTGTTTTCCTTCTCTTAATACTTCCATTTCTTTTTAACCACTTGTGGTGGGTTGGAATTTCCCACTATGCTGAATAAGCACGACCAGCTCATCTGGAAAGTAAGTTGGTCAAAAATGACCAGGAAGTTGCTCTACTCCCCTCAAAACCCTCTCCTTTCCTCCTATAATTAGAAGAAAAGAAGAGAGCCTTTAGAAGGAGTGTTAGTTCTTATCTGCAAGCTCAGCTAGCAATGATTAAATCCTTCCCAGCCAAGCAGCTAGAGAAGGAATGAAGCTGAAAGTAAAAATGTGTGAGACTGTTATGGTACATCTGCATCCATCCCACACATTCTAGCCAATGAAATTTGTTTAGAATAGTCTTTTGCCTTCCTTTTTACACCCAACTGTAAATTGTTTATATTTTTCTACTTTTCTGCTTGAAATCTGTGGCTAACTTTTAAAGGCATAGCCTAAAACTGCCACCCACTGTTGAGTATCGAGCTGAGATAATTCCATCAAAATAGATCAACTCCTAAGAATTTGCTAGAATAATTTGGGATGGAAGTGACCTCTAAAGATAATCTAGTCCAGTGCCTTGCAATGAGCAGGGACATATTCAACTAAATCAGGTAGCTGAGAGGCCAAGCCATCCTGATCTTGAATATTTCCAGGGATGGGGCCTCTACCATCTCTCTGGGCAACCTGCCAGCATTTCTTCACCCTCACTGTAAAAAATGTCTTCTTTATATCTAGTCTGAATCTACTCTCTTTTAGCTAAAGCCATTATCCCTTGTCTCGTCGCTACAGGACCTGCTAGGAAGTCTGTAATTTTCTTACCTGTTATCTACTTTTAAGTGCTGAAATGCCACAATAAAGTGTCCAAAAAGTTTTGTCCATGCTGAACAACCCCAATTCTCTCATACTCATAGGAGAGTGGTTCCATCTCTCAGATTATTTTTGTGGCACTCCTTTTGAGCTGCTGCAATAAGTTCATGTCTTTCCTGTACAGACGACCACAGAGCTGGATGTAGTACTCCAGCTGAGTTCTTAGCCGAGGGGAAGAAACACCACCCTCGACCTGCTGGCTGTACTTCTTTTGGTACAGGCAAGGATATGGTTGGCTTTCTTGTCTGTGAGTGCTCATTGCCAGTTCATGTCCAGTTTTTGATCCACTAATACCTGCTAGTCTCTCTTGGTTGAGCTGCTCTCAAGTCCTTCATCCTCCAGACAGCATCAGTACTGGGAGCTGCACAATAGGACCTTGCACTCAGAAACCTCCTGAGGTTCACGTGCCCACTTCTTGAGTTTGTCCAGGTCACTGGATGACAACCTGTCCCTCAGGCTTGTCAGCAGCAGCACTAAGCATGATATCATCTGCAGACTTGAGGAGGGTGCACTTGATCCCACTGCCTGTATCATTGATGAAGATATCAAGACAGCACTGGTCCCAGTAGGGGACCTGAGGTACACGTCATGATCAGTGATGGTCAGTCTGGACTTCCTTGTTGCAGTATGTGGGCCTCCTTTTCCTCATGTGCATAGTTTTATCCACTTCAGTTTCATCTGTCATTTTATTGTCTCATCATTTAGGTCCTTCTGCAATTCTTTGGTCTGGTTTTGTCTTTACTGTCCTGAATGACTTAGTATTTTCTATCAGAAAGCTCAGTGGTCTCACTGTTTGCCTGCTTTGCTACTGAGCCCACTGAACAGCTCAAACCCCAACACTTCTTCCTCCACTGCAAGAAGTGATTGTTTTCTTCTAACTTTTTTGTTTTGTCTTTTAACCATCTATTTATTCATATGTGGACTTTTCCACTACCCCAGGATTACTTCATTTCTGTAATAACCTTTAGTTATAGATTCTACATGAGTCCAAATATATCAGAGAGGTCATCTGTAACTAACCTGTAGCTTCTCAAAGCACTCCCAGAGTTTGGTAAGGCAGTTCCCTTTAAAACCATGTCACAAATACCCCATAGGTAATTTTATGTCCTAGTGTGGCTTCTACTTGTATAGTACTAACATCAGATTTGCAGTTGGATGCATTGTAGGTATTTAAGATATATAAATTGTCTTCAATTTTTAATTTTTTAAAAAAATTGTAGTTATTAAGAAATCATTTACAGAGTTTTCTGGATTAATTTTTTTAATTAATGTAATTGATTCCAGCACCTTTAGTTTCTTTCATGACTGTGATTAGTTATCAATGGCTTAGAGTACATCTCAAATCCTTGACTTTGGGGACTCCTTCAGTATCATTTGCTTTGTTTCTCTAACAAAACTTTTCAAAATTGTGGGATGAAAAAAATCTTCAAGGGTTTTTCTTAGTAGTTTGTGACAATTAACAATGGTTCTGTTAGCTGTAGTATATTCAAAGAGATTCCTTGTTTAACACACTAAATGGTGGATGTATTACAAATAAAAATTCTGATGTTCAGCTTAGCAGTAAAATGCACATCAGATACACCCATATAAAGAGGTCTTTCCAAAATACAGACCATTGTCAATGAAATGCTGAAAGTTGTTTGGTACATGAAATCAAAACCATTCATCTCAAGGGAGTTTTGTTGTTTGGGGTTTTTTTTTCCACTGTCTACTTTAGCGGTTCACCCTGATAACTCAAGGTATGATACGGAAGTCTCTGATTTTTATCCTGTGTTTTTCAACATGTCCAATTAGAGAGGATTATGACAATCAAATGATAGAAAATACTATTAAGTGATATTTTTAAGATGAATGTGAGGATTATATAAATGTCAAGCAGCTTTTCAGTATTTGTGTAGAACTGTGATTTTAAAATACTTTAAATCTCCTCTCATACTCCAAGTAATTATGGTTATTTTTCTTCTTTTAGTGAAGCACCAAGTGAAGAAAAGGATTTGAGTGAAGTAAGTAACTTTTAATAAGTGTGAACTAGATTTTCTCAGAGGAAAAAATTTTACTTAAGCATTGTTTTCAAACTAGCCCAAGTTGAGTTATCAGCAACAGGCTGAAGGTCCTTTCAGAGCTCTAAGCTTTGTCTACCCTGAACATTAACAACAGCATGGAGTTAATACTAAGTACTACCTATTGCATTTTGTTAAAATTGCTTACTAGCTACTTCAGTCAGTACATGAGGTATATGGGAAGTTATGTACCACAGTGATGAACCATTAATAAAAGCCCTAAAATTCATTCTGAATAAAATTTTTAAAGTTAACATTTTGTTTGACAATAATGATGCAACTCCAATGTCTGAGTGGAAATCTGTGTATGAGCGAGTGTCCTGTTGGAAAGATTTCTTTAAGGAAATAAAATTTCAGTAAGCCTTTATCACTTAGATTGTATTGATGAAGACCGTCATGTCTGAAAGACAGGAAATCTGAATAACCAGGGAGTAACATTCAGTCACGCAAGGAGATTGTTTTCATTACTACGAGATTGTGACATGTGGTGCAGAGTAAGATTGCTAGCTGAACTATGTCTTTTCCTTCAGCCATAGGCCGCAGGGGTACCTCTTTTGGTGGCTTTTGATTTAATGTTTCAGTAAGAGTGTGACCACCCTTTCCCCAGACTGAGTCCTGAAAAGTACTATTTTCCATATCTATCCACAATTCACAGGTACTGCATTGTTAATTGATGCACTGTTGAAGTGAAGGAAAGACATAATCTGCAGTGTACTTTTACCCTGTATCCTACTGATTTTTCCGTAAGGCATAGATAGTATGAGTTCAGGTTCCACTTCTCCTTTGTAATTCTGCTGTGCAGGAGCATTTAAATGTCGGAAGGGTTCTGAGAATGATATTTAATTTATAATTTTTTAGATGTTCAAGTAGCTGGCTTTTTTTTAAGTGAACTGGATTTGGGGAATATAGAACAGGGATGTGCTAGTTATATTTATTTAACTGTTTTATTTTTCAGCCTAATTAATTTTAAAGCTATTATGATAATGTCATGAAGAAGGAAGTAGGGAGGATTTTTTTTTTTTTTTTTTTTTTGGTCCATGCAGGTGCTTTCTTTAGACTTCATTTCATTGAAAGATTTTAGCTATAATCTAGCATTTTAAGCAGTTACCTGAGCCTCCTAAAGTGGTACTAGTATTCTATACTCTTGCTTGGATTACTTCTGCATTTACATGGGTTCAACGCATTGGTAATTTTATAAGCCATCCTACAAGTAAATAATTCTTACAGATCTCCCTGGCCTTACATAACAATTCCCTACTATGTAAGAGAAACCTTTTCGTTGTTATTCCCTTAGCACCTAGCCTTACTGTTCATGCTATTAAATATAATCCTGTTTCTCTTACTGCAGTCCTCAAGGTCAGTAGCTTTAATTATTCTGACACAAAAATGTCTTTGCACTTTTTTATTTCCAGAGCAAATATCAGAGTAGGGCAACTCCACCCAGCTAATAAAAGCACCAAAACTAACAAACCTGACAAGAGTTGTATATTTCTTGTTGTAAAGGGAGCATCGTCATCCAAATGAAATGGCTTCCCTCCTGAGTTGTCTATAGCCCATTCTCAGTGGAAACGTGTAAAATTTATTAGTTGGTAAGGAGACTTCACAGAAAATTATTTATTTCACAGGTTTTCACAGCCTGTTTTGATCAGTTTATAAATTCCTTCACAGAGGCTGATGGGCAAACCTGTTACTGTAGTACAGGCCTTTGGCAGGAAGCTCTTAAGTATTCTTTTGCTGGAAGAAGGAAAAAAAGTATTGATCAAATTTTGTATTCATGAACAATGACCAAAAACCACATTGCCATTAGGTGTTTTACATGCATGTGAGGCTGGAATATACACTTTTATTAGGCCATTCCAAAATGATCTAATTTGTGTATGAAAAAATAATTCTCGTATTTATTATTTTTGTCCATCTGAACCGAATAAGAGGTTATTTGAAGAGTTTTCTTAGAAATTATTTCTTTTTCTTTTGGGAAGGATTATATTTATAGGAAAAACTTGCATAAAAGTTAAGTAAATAGTAAAAAGAAAAGCTACAGGAGTTTTATAATTTCAAATCAATAAAGGAAGAAGATAATGATGAAGATGCTGATAATGTAGAAGGTGAAGCTACTAGCAATGAGAGGTTTCAAATAAAAGAACGCATTGCCAAGAAGTTGAAACTTGAAGCAAGTGAAGATGCTAAACAGCAGCTTCAAGACGAAGAAATTAAGACGGAGAAGAAAACAACTAGTCGCAGGTAGAAGTCATGATTTTTCTTCCTTCATTTTGTTTGCACTTAGACTTTTGTTCCTTTACAGTTAACTATGTTGATAATATTACATTAAAATTACTTGCTCTTGTCTACCGCAAACAGTGGAAGATAAAATTGTCCATTGCTTAGTTTGATTTGCAATTGAGCCAAACAGTGAAGCTTTATTTTCTTACACCGTTATTGATACTTTGCATGGCAGCTTTACTTTTCCCAGGTAAGTTATAAATGAAAAGCATTTATTTATCATATGTTACTGTCTACACAATTATAAGATTGAATTTCATAGTTGCTTTTTCCATGATAACATACAGTATTGTTTCACTATTGAGACTTCAAATAAATGCTTCCTAGTCATCCGTTAAAGTCTGGTATAAACATAGTAGTCATTCTTGCAGTATACCTGGTTTTTAACACTGAAATTGGTACACAGGTTCTTAGAGGGTTAGAATATATCTGTGTTTAGTGGTGTCACACTGTATTCAAATCATTATGTTTTTATAGCAGCATTCAGCTCTTCAAGTTCATAAAAGTACCATTTCCAGTCATGTTAAATATATAATATATCTATAGTCATATATAATATATGTAATATAGCTGTGCCAGCTTTCACATACTGATTAGCACTTAATTTTTGGTGAGTTAATTTGATTTCTTGGAGCCTTGTGTCTGGGCATTCTTTCTTCCAGAGCTAGTTTGGTAATTTCTGCGTATTAAGTTTCTATGCAATATAAATTGCATACAAGCATTCATGTATACAAGTTATGTGTAGTGGACCTGATGGCAAATTAACATCCCATATTTCAATAAACACGGCCTCCAGATGTTACCGAACAACTAAATCTTTACAAGTTCAATGTGTGAATTTACTTAAGTAAAACTTCCTGGGGTGTAGTGTGAGGAAGCATCAGAAAGGTAATTGTACGTCACTTAATTGTACTTTTGTACTTTAATGCTGCACAGGTGACATAAATAACTAACTGATGAAATTATTCAGGCTTTGTACTAAACTCTGGATATGTATTGGCTCTCTTAGATTCTCTCCCACAACAGTTTCTTCTAAAGAGAACTCTTCCACCTGGTCTTTTTTTCTCTCTTCTTCCTATTTATTTCCCCCTCTTTTCTCCGTTTACCCCACTGCAAATACGGTTTTATACATAATGGCCAAGGCATATTGCCAACAAGAATCCAAGTTAGTCTTTTAGTGACAAAAGAATTCCTGATAGTCAATATATACTTTCAAGTTCCATGTCAGTTATTATCCCTAGTAACAGCTGGGAAGTAAAGGCTTTAGGTCAAGACACATATATTTGTAGTAGTAATAATACACTTTAACATGCAATACATATTGAAATTTTTTTTGGAAAAAAAGGAGTAACTGAAACAATCCCTTGGTGTTTTGTAGCCATCACATATCTTTCTTGTATGCCTTACAGGTTATTGTGGCAATCATAGCAATAAGTGGTGTGAGCAATCTGGCAATATAAGCTTAGAGCTTGACATGGTGGTAGGCCATGCTTAGCATAAGTGTAGAAGTAGCTAGCAGTTTAGCAAAATATTGCTGTGCTTGCAGTGCGTAACTAAAGCAAGGTACTGGTAGCTATAAACACAGAGTTACCTGGGAATAACATATGTCAATCAACAACCTTGCGTGATATTACTAGTTTAACCAATAATGTGTAACAGTAAGATGTGGGGTCAGTTGTGGGGAACCAATGAAGCTATGCCAACGATGCTGTGCGAGTCTATGTAAGCTGTAGAGGTTCCTTAATTAAACGAAAAATACTAGATCATATTGGTTGTCCATGTTGATTCCGTTCTCCATTGTCAACAGGTTGTTCTAGTTTTATGTGACTATATTTACCTCGAAAAAATCAAACAATTGCATATTGAAGAAGAGGCTGTTATGGAGGGGCAGTCAGTGTATTCATTGTAAAACTAAGTAAGAGACAAGGGAAATCACACCCTGACTTTTGCAACTTCATGGCCATTGATTGCTTTTACTGAAAGTATTTATGATTTTAAAAGCAAGTTTTGACCATTTCACACAGATTAATATTTTTAACACTGTGTGGCCTATATGTTTAGAAGCAGGCAGTGCTTTTAGACTGGTAGGAGGGTTTGGGCACATTTTTAGCAGCTGGGAAGCATCACCTTTGAAGATGTTGCTTAGTACCACAAGTAACATGAATTCCTGGACTTAATGTTTTCCAAATAGTTGTCTGGTGTTCTGTAGCATGAAAATCAAAGATGTGGAAGTAAGATAAACATTATTGAGTTTCATATCTGTAATAGCGACATTTTTGTAAGTTTACTTGGGATGATTGATATATTGTCATGGGAGTTCACCACCCACTGTAGTCCAAGAGTGTGTTTATCAGAGCAGCAAGTATATATATATATAAAAAAAAAAAAAAAAATTAATAGTTGGCTCCACCATACGTAGCCTGATGTATACTAACATACTGAGGGCCAAGAAACATCTGATATAAGAATTGTTCATCTCTTCAGATATTATATATGCTAATAGAATGACTGAACTTCTGAAAATATTATTTTTCAGAGTACTATCTTTTAATGTGTATAAATTTTTCTACAAATCTGCATTCATTTGTAGCAGTCCTGTTTCTTTTAATACAAATCCATTTGTAAAGTCAGAATTTTGTGCAACTGTTTCAGAGAAACAATATGGAAATTATAGACACTTTCTCAAACTCATGATGCTGCGATCCAATAGCACTTCTAAATGCAATCATAGTTGGAGTCCTCAAATGACAAAGTTCACTTTAGTAATTTCAGTTCTGCATTTCAACTTTTTGTGTGTGTTTAAAAAATAGTTTGAGGTATCTTGTGATTTTTATACTAGATAGGAAACCTTAATATCCCACTCATTCTGGAAAGATGTTAGAGAAGTTCTGTAGGTCTGTTTTTTATCATAGAAAGCTTTAATCTAAACTTCAAAGTATTGAACAGCTGTTTACATGAAGGAGTCTGTTCTGATAGAAGTGTTTACCATGATTGCAGTAGCAATCAAATTTATCAGCGTTACATTAAGTTTATTAAATACCAATGCCTTGAGATGATCATCTGAAGGCTTCAGAGTCAACAAATTTCTGCTGCTTTCATAACTTTAAAAAAAGGGTTTCTCAACTCCATGGAAAAAGACTTTGGAGTCCTAGTAGACAGCAAGTTCTCCATGGGACCACAATGTGCCCTTGTGGTCAAGAGAGCCAATGGTATCCTGGGGTCCATCAAAAAAAGTGTGTCCAGCAGGTTTAGGAAGGTTCTTCTTCTCCTCTGTTCTGCCCTGGTGAGACCACACCTGGAATACTGTGTCCAGTTTTGGGCTCCCTGTTCAAGAGAGATGGGGACCTGCTAGAGAGAATCCAACAGAGAGCCACGAGGATGATTAGGGGACTTGAACATCTCCCCTATGAAGAGAGACAGAGATCCCTGGGGCTGTTTAGTCTTGAGAAGACTGAGAGGGAACCTCAGCAATGTCAAAATCAAAATCTCCCAATCAATATCTGAGGTGTGGGTGTCAAGTGGAGGGGACCAAGCTCCCTCCAGTGGTGTGCAATAATAAAACAAGAAACAGTGGGTGCAAGTTTGAACATAGAAGATTTCACCTCAATGCGAGGAGAAACTTCTTTACAGTGAGGGTGATGGAGCACTGAAACAGGCTGCCCAGGGAGGTTGTGGAGTCCCTTTTCTGGAGACTTTCAAAACCCACCTGATGCATCCCTGTGCAGACTACCCTAAATGATACTGCTTTGGCACAGGGGCTTGGACTCGGTGATCTCTGGAGGTCCTTTCCAGCCTTTAATGTACTGTGATCCTGTAATTTGTCTTTATCCTGTAGGTGGAGGTCAGGTGCTATACATTTCTGCTTACCAGCCTGTTAGAATTTTCCGAGCTTGTTCGCAAGATATGCCAGAAATGTTTGGATTGTACAGTCATAAAAATCAGTTGTGTCCTTAAAATGGATCAGCTATCAAATAGCAACATGAAATAAGTGTTTAGAATAGCTAAACTACAGAGAAAGAAAAGTAGACTTCATAGTAGTTAGTATCATGTGAATTCAACTCTGGTTTTGTATTTTGTGTTGTATGTTTTTATCCTAATAATCCTATCAATTACATTTCTTTTATAAGCCATCACTCACTGTCATAAAGAGATGAGTAGTAATAGTAGTAGTTACAATCAATTACAATTGTAACTAATAATAGCTATATTGCCATTCCTTTGTATACACTTTTTCTTACGTGTGTGTTGCTTGTCCTGAGTTACATAAATCACCCCATGAGGCTTGAGACTTTTACTGTGTGTATGTAAAAGAAATTACTGGGGGCTGAAACCAGTCCCCCCAGACAGGAGTCTGAGGGTGGTAAGCTGGAGGCAGGGGCAAAACCAGCAGCCTGGCTGAAGTGCATGTGTACTAATGCATGAAGTATGGGCAACAAACATGAGGAGCTGGAAGCCTTGTTGCAGCACGAAAGATATGATGTAGTTGCCATCACAGAGATGTGGTGGGATGACTCGCATGACTGGAGCGCTGCAATTGACAGCTACAGGCTATTCAGGAGAGACAGGCAGGGAAGAAGGGGTGGAGGGGTGGCCCTGTACATCAGGGAGGCACTAGATGCCATTGAGATGGAGATCAGGGATGATCAGGTTGAGTGCGTGTGGGTAAGAATTAGAGGGAAGACCAGCAGGGCAGACATCCTGGTTGGAGTCTGTTATAGACCACCCAACCAGGAGGATGATCTTGATGAAGCATTCTATAGGCAGCTTAAGGCTGTCTCAAGATCGCCTAACCTTGTTCTCGTGGGCGACTTCAACCTGCCTGATATCTGCTGGGATCACAACATAGCAGAGAGGAGGCAGTCTAGGAGGTTCTTAGAGTGCATGGAGGACAGCTTCTTATCCCAGGTGCTGCGTGAGCCTACCAGGGGTAAGGCTCTGCTTGACCTCCTCTTCACCAACAGGGAAGGGCTGATGAGTGATGTGGTGGTCGGAGGGTGTTTAGGCACCAGTGACCATGAGATAATAGAGTTTTCAGTATTCAGCCAAGCCAAGAGGGGGAGCAAGAAGACCTCCACTCTGGACTTCCGGAGGGCGGACTTCAGGCTACTCAAGGAACTAACTCAGAAGGTTCCTTGGGAAACAGCCCTTAAAAACAAAGGGTTCCAGGAGAGCTGGACCTACTTCAAGAAAGAACTCTTGATGGCACAGGAACAGGCTGTGCCAGTGTGCCAGAAGATGAGCCACCGGGGCAGACGGCCAGCCTGGTTGGGTAATGAACTTCTAAAGGAACTAAGGGAAAAAAGAGGGTCTATTATCTTTGGAAAAAAAGGGGAGGCAACCCATGGAATGTTTAGGGATGTTGCTAAGTCTTGTAGGAAGAAAATTAGGGAGGCAAAAGCACATTTGGAGCTCAGACTGGCCTCTGCTGTGAAGGACAACCAAAAGTCCTTCTATAAATATATTAATAGCAAGAGGAAGGGCAAGGTCAACCTCCACTCCTTGATGGGCATGGAGGGGAATATTGTAACAAAGGATGAGGAAAAGGCAGAGGTGCTTAACACCTTCTTTACCTCAATTTTTACTAGCAGGACAGAACGGCTTCCAGACAGCTGGCCTGCAGAGCTGGCAGAAGGAGCCAGGGAGCAGCATAGTTTTCCCCTGTTCCAGGATGGGACAGTTAGAGATCTTCTCAGCCGCTTGGACCCCCACAGGTCCATGGGACCGGATGGGATCCATCCTAGGGTGCTGAGGGAGCTGGCGGATGAGCTGTCCAGGCCGCTCTTCATCATTTTTCAGCAGTCCTGGCTCACTGGAGAGGTCCCAGAAGACTGGAAGCTGGCCAACGTGGTGCCCATCCATAAGAAGTGCCAGTTGGAAGAGCCGGGAATTATAGGCCTGTCAGCCTGACCTCAGTGCCAGGCAAGATTATGGAACGGGTCATCTCGAGTGCGATCACACAGCACTTACAGGATGGCCAGGGGCTCAGGCCTAGCCAGCATGGATTTAGGAGAGGCAGGTCCTGCCTGACCAACCTGATCTCCTTCTATGATCAGGTGACCCGCCTGGTGGATGTGGGGAGGCCTGTGGATGTGGTCTACCTGGACCTCAGCAAGGCCTTTGACACAGTCCCCACAGCAAACTCCTGGCCAAGCTGGCAGCCCATGGCTTGGACAGGAGCACACTGTGTTGGGTTAGGAACTGGCTGGAGGGCCGAGCCCAGAGAGTGGTGGTGAATGGTGCCACATCCAGCTGGTGGCCTGTCACTAGTGGTGTGCCCCAGGGATCAGTGCTGGGCCCCATGCTCTTCAACATCTTTATTGATGATCTGGATGAGGGCATTGAGTCCATCATCAGTACATTTGCAGATGACACCAAGCTGGGGGCAGGAGTTGATCTGCTGGAGGGCAGAGAGGCTTTGCAGAGGGACGTCGACAGGCTGGACAGATGGGCAGAGTCCAATGGCATGAGATTTAACACATCCAAGTGCCGGGTTCTGCACATTGGCCACAACAACCCCATGCAGCGCTACAGGCTGGGGTCAGAGTGGCTGGAGAGTGGCCAGGCAGAGAGGGACCTGGGGGTGCTGGTTGATGGGAAGCTGAACATGAGCGTGCAGTGTGCCCAGGCAGCCAGGAGGGCCAACCGCATCCTGGCCTGCATTAGGAATAGTATGGCCAGCAGGAGCAGGGAGGTCATTGTGCCCCTGTACTCTGCTTTGGTTAGGCCGCACCTTGAGTACTGTGTCCAGTTCTGGGCCCCTCAGTTTAAGAAGGACATTGAGACACTTGAACGTGTCCAGAGAAGGGCAACAAGGCTGGTGAGAGGCCTTGAGCACAAGCCCTATGAGGAGAGGCTGAGGGAGCTGGGGCTGTTTAGCCTGGAGAAGAGGAGGGTCAGGGGCGACCTCATTGCTCTCTACAACTACCTGAAGGGTGGTTGTAGCCAGGAAGGGGTTGGCCTCTTCTCCCTAGCAACCAGCACCAGAACAAGGGGACACAGTCTCAAGCTGCACCAGGGGAAGTTTAGGCTCGAGGTGAGGAGAAAGTTCTTCACCGAGAGAGTGATTAGTCACTGGAATGGGCTGCTCGGGGAGGTGGTTGAGTCTCCGTCCCTGGAGGCGTTCAAGAGGGGACCGGATGTGGCACTTGGTGCCATGGTCTAGTTGTGAGGTTGTGGTTACAGGTTGGACTTGATGATCTTCAAGGTCTCTTCCAACCTTGGTTATTCTATTCTATTCTATTCTATTCTATTCTATTCTATTCTATTCTATTCTATTCTATTCTATTCTATTCTATTCTATTCTATTCTACTTACATCCCTTCAAGCAGAAGTCTGTAACACATCTAGAAGTGTAATTTCTCTGATTTCTGTTTTCTTCATTTATTAAAAGACAAGCTGAAATAACTAGTTTATTTACAGATATCTGCACAATAGCAATGAAAATAGTTAATAATGCTAAGCAGGCATGCTCAAGTTCATGCTAAGTGCATTTCAGACCATGAAGTAAAAACTGTGTATTAATAAGACAGTGATGACCCAGCGATGATCCAGTTAGCTTCGCTGTGGTCAATTGAGTATGAGTCTAGAGTAGAGATTCAAGTCAGAGGTTCCTGCTGACTTCAGTGCTTCTGTGATCTTTCTGTTTGTTTTTATTACACTCACACAGACAGAGATATGTAATTTTTTGTTCAGGAAGCCACTTTTATACTTCTTTTGTGAATGTCACTTGTAAGTTGCAGCAATGTGATGTGAATGCCATATATGGAGTGATAGTTCTTCACTTTGGAATGTGAAGTTTATCTGTTTCTGTATAGAACTGTGATGTTCTTTCCTCACAATAAATACTGTTTCAATTGTGTCAGTTATATCTCTCATCCTACTAGCATTCTCTAAAACCACATATAACTGGTACTATCAGGGCTTGTCCTGCAATACAGCTTGTCTACTTTCTTTTCAGTTCAGTACCAGGAAGCTAACTGGCTTTTGAATCTTTACATGTGGCTTCTAACTTCGCTATACCTAAAGGACTGCATCTGTATTCACATAGCATATTCATGTATTATGTTAATAGTGTTTTAAGGTAAAGGAGATCATTAGGTAAACTGTGTTTTATGCCATAATATGCTGCCAGTTACCACTGTGTTGGCTACACTATTTGGCTACAACTGAACAGGAAAGACATTCAAATGTAACTTGTTGCTATCAGAGCGTTTGGGTTCATACCTTATCCCTATACCTCATCCAGTTTTATATATGAATTTCTCCGTGTTCAGCTTGTAGCCTTTTTCTGAAGTTTACTACAGTATGTTGTGTTTCTTCTTACTTCAACTACTTACTTTTATTTGATTCCTTTCTGCCTTTTCGTTAAGCTGTGCCCACTGATGACTTTCAGTCTGTCACGGTAAGACATTTTTTCCTGTCAAGACTTTTTTCTTTTGTTCCTGCAGTTTTTCAGCATTCTTTAAGGAGTTTTGCCTATTAATCTCTTAGTGGCTTTGCTGGTGCTGTATAAAGAAATCAACTTTTAAATTTTTTTTCTTATTTTCACCTGCCTATTGTTTTATTTAGCAAGCCAAAGTTGCCTAGCAATCCTGATAGGGGAATTTGCTACTGTGGCAGTTTGTGTGGTTCACTACTAGTGGATTTAGTACCAAGATTCCTGGAGTGACCAGATGTATTTCCAGTCAGTGGTTAATGTCTCACTGGCAACCATATTAAGCAATAACTTTGTAACCCAGTTCTTGCATAATGAAGATGTTCTTTCAGCCTGCTTTGTGTTGCTGACTTCTTTTTTTTTTTTTTTTTTTTTTTTAAATTTTATATAAAGTACTGGGAAGTAAGTTATCCTGATTTCATATAATAAGGGTTGACTCTAAAATTAGCCAAGTTACCGACCAGTTAAGAACTCATGTTAAATTCTGCTAAGAAACTCTGATAGCAGTATGTCAGAATTGGTGTGCTACTCTGAAATGGTCTTGGTTTTCGCTAGTATGCTTTTCCTGTGAGAAGGTTTTATTAAATTATTGTATGCCAGCTTGATTATAGAAGCTCTTTTAAATCTGTATGTAAACGAATAACAGGCTTTAAAAAAAAAAAAAAAAAGGAAGAAAGAAAAGAAAAAAAGAGACATTACCAATAAAATTGATGTAAAATGAATTTAACTCTTGAGATGAATGCATGTAAACTTACATAGCCAAAATTGAAAATATGTAATTGATTGCTTTAGCTACAGCTCATTATAAGCTGGCAGCCCATGGCTTGGACAGGAGAACACTGCGTTGGGTTAGGAACTGGCTGGAGGGCTGAGCCCAGAGAGTGGTGGTGAATGGTGCCACATCCAGCTGGTGGCCTGTCACTAGTGGTGTGCCCCAAGGATCAGTGCTGGGCCCCATGCTCTTCAACATCTTTATTGATGATCTGGATGAGGGCATTGAGTCCATCATCAGTACATTTGTGGATGACACCAAGCTGGGGGCAGGAGTTGATCTGCTGGAGGGCAGAGAGGCTTTGCAGAGGGACCTTGACAGGCTGGACAGATGGGCAGAGTCCAATGGCATGAGATTTAACACATCCAAGTGCCGGGCTCTGCACATTGGCCACAACAACCCCAGGCAGCGCTACAGGCTGGGGTCAGAGTGGCTGGAGAGCGGCCAGGCAGAGAGGGACCTGGGGGTGCTGGTTGATGGGAAGCTGAACATGAGCCAGCAGTGTGCCCAGGCAGCCAAGAGGGTCAACTGCATCCTGGCCTGCATCAGGAATAGTATGGCCAGCAGGAGCAGGGAGGTCATTGTGCCCCTGTACTCTGCTTTGGTTAGGCCGCACCTTGAGTACTGTGTCCAGTTCTGGGCCCCTCCATTTAAGAAGGACATTGAGACACTTGAACGTGTCCAGAGAAGGGCAACAAGGCTGGTGAGAGGCCTTGAGCACAAGACCTATGAGGAAAGGCTGAGGGAGCTGGGGCTGTTTAGCCTGGAGAAGAGGAGGCTCAGGGGCGACCTCATTGCTCTCTACAACTACCTGAAGGGTGGTTGTAGCCAGGAAGGGGTTGGCCTCTTCTCCCTAGCAACCAGCACCAGAACAAGGGGACACAGTCTCAAGCTGCACCAGGGAAGTTTAGGCTCGAGGTGAGGAGAAAGTTCTTCACCGAGAGAGTGATTAGTCACTGGAATGGGCTGCTCGGGGAGGTGGTTGAGTCTCCGTCCCTGGAGGCGTTCAAGAGGGGACTGGATGTGGCACTTGGTGCCATGGTCTAGTTGTGGGGTTGTGGTTGCAGGTTGGACTCGACGATCTTCAAGGTCTCTTCCAACCTTGGTTATTTATTCTATTCTATTCTATTCTATTCTATTCTATTCTATTCTATTCTATTCTATTCTATTCTATAATACAGACAAGCCTGCTGCTCTTGTAACTGTGACCTTGTAACTGTGCATCCAAAAGTCTTTGCTGAAGTCCTCAAAGTGCCAGGCTTAGAGTAAGGGAAAACATCTGTTAGGTGTTTAAAGACTAAAACAAAATAAAGCAAAACACAGAAAAGGACAAAGAAAGGAAACTGTCAAGTGGAATCAAATAGAGATTACAATCTCTCACTAGATGTACTGCATTGCTACAAAAGATTATTGCTTGAGTTTGCCTTGGCATTTGCAGTCTCTTTTGCTCTTGTATCTTTCCATGCTATGGTGCATTCAGATCGCTGTTACTATGCTGCCTACATTGGTATTTTCTTGGAATTCTTTCATTCTTACTGTGATGATTTGGTTCCTGATGGGGCCAGGTGCCTACCAAAGCCTCCCTATCAAGGGGAGAGGGAAAATACAACAAAAGGCTGGTGAGCCAAGACAGAAGCAATTTAATAAGATATGGGGGAAAAAAGGTTGGAAAAGCACAGCCTTGGGGCTTAGCTCAGCAGTAGCCAAAGTAGTGGTGTATTATCAACACTCAGCTGCATCACTGCAAAAAACAGCACCATGAGAGGTGCTCTTGTGAGAATTAACTCCAGCTCAACCAAACCCAATACGCTTATGTTAAGAGTAATTCTTGGTTTTCATCCAACAGTGCAAGCTTAAATGTAAATATTTATATTTTATTCAAAATCATTCATTCCATACCTCAAAAAAGACATGTTCACTGTATGAGTACTATTCTCCATTTGTATGAGCATTCTTTTAAAACTAGGAACCATCAATAGTTGTAAACCAGCAAATTAGCCTATTCTATTTCATTTTAACTTCCTTAAAGTGGGCCATTTTGTGCTCAACTCTAAAATAAGTGCCCAAAGCTATTTTAAGTAATAGAAGAAACAGAAAAATTCCGATTTCAGATGTTGGTAGCTATTCAATCACATACTAAAACAGAACAATTTCTAAATGTGTGGTGACGTGAAATTAGACTTTTTTCCATCTCTTCCTTTCTTTTCTGCGTTCAGGAGTGTATTTGAAGAACATTGTCTTGACTTGTAACCATCATTGCTCACTCTTTTCATAACAAATGACAAAGTTAGATATCACTCTGTGTAATGCACTGCTATAAAATATCAGCTACAGAATTACAACATTTTTTGTTTGGCTTCATTGTGCTCTATATAGAATGGTAAGTAGGGATCTTTTCTTGTGGCAAGGGAGAAAGAATTTTGTGACAAAAAAGCTAACCAACTTCCCTTCGGAGTATTTCTAATTTATTCTTGACTGCTTCCTTGTATTAAGATTAGGGGACACAGTCTCAAGCTGCACCAGGGGAAGTTTAGGCTCGAGGTGAGGAGAAAGTTCTTCACCGAGAGAGTGATTCGTCATTGGAATGGGCTGCCCGGGCAGGTGGTTGAGTCTCCGTCCCTGGAGGTGTTCAAGAGGGGACTGGATGTGGCACTTGGTGCCATGGTCTGGTTGTGGTTACAGGTTGGACTCGATGATCTTCAAGGTCTCTTCCAACCTTGGTTATTCTATTTATTCTATTCTATTCTATTCTATTCTATTCTATTCTATTCTATTCTATTCTATTCTATTCTATTCTATTCTATTCTATTCTATTCTATGATACTCCATGTGCTTTCAAAAGTATGCTGAACATAAAACTTCCGCTCAGCAGTCTTCTAGCAATCCTCACTGTGTCCTCTTGAGTTCTGAGTTCTAGGTGTGTAATCAGTGTAACATTTCAGAAATGTTTCTGGGTACTAAGCTAGAGTTTGCCACCAAGATCCCCAGAGCCCCATCTGTCAGAGTAGTATATGTTGTATATTAAAATAAAGTCTAATATAGAAAATATTTTAATGTATTAAAGTGGAATCTAGATACTGAGTGGCTACATACATATTCTTGCCATTATAGCTCTAAGTTGTGGCTTGCAATAGCCTGAAAATTGTTGAGAGAATCCTATCTTCTGGAATTTTTGCATCTGGAGGGGGAGGAATTTCTATCTCTAATCTTACCTCCTTTTATACTTTTTGTCCCATAATATCCTGACAGAAAAGTCTGAAATTATTGTCTGGAAAACAGGCCTACAGATTTTAAAAGGAAATTATTTTGCTTTTCAGAACTACACAGCTTCTCTCAAGAAGGATGCAGCACTTGTTTCATGATCTGTAATATTCTAACCAATATTTCTAGAGAACTATGAAAGGACATAAAATTCTCAATTACAAGGGGGTGTGTCTGCAGCAAATCTTTCCTACTAGTCCTGATTCAGTGCAGAGTATCAAAATATTTCTTTTAAATCTTAACCTGTAGTGCTTTAGTCTCTTTAAACTGTTCCAAGTGTTCTACTGGTTGTTCTTCAGTAGTTAATAGATTTGTATTTCTGTTTCTTCTCTTCCACTATTGGCTTGAAATGTCATCTAAAAAGCAACTTGAGCACCAACACCTTTGTGATGAAAGGTACCAGGCATATACAATATGCTGCTGTATGTACAGAGCAGTATTTTGGTCTTTCTGTTATCTCTATCTAACTTGACTTGTGTCCAAATGGAATTTCATTGGATTACTCATTTGTCTTAGATGCAGCATGTCATGAACACTAGCTTAATTGGACAATTTTGTGTGTTCATCATATGAATTGAGAAGATACTACTTCAAGCATGTGAACATGGCTGCAGAAAGATGTAGGAGATAACATTTCTATGTTGTACAGGTGATACCTGCCTAAATATTTCCACTATTTGCAACAGTCTAGACAAGACTCGGCCCAGGAGAAGAAGTAGAGTATGGAGTATTAGCTGTAAGAGAGAGATGAAGTTATTCCATTAATTACAAATTGACTTTACAGGATAAGAATACAGGAAGCTGCTGCCACATGTGAAGATCAATACAATTTCTATACGTACACCTTGTCACATTTACACCAAACTTATCTCAGAGTTGTGATATGCTTTAAGTGGGGCAGTATTTCTGAAGAATTTGGAGACTGTCAGAAGTAGACAAAGTGATGGTCTATGAAATGCTTTTATACCTAGTTAACACTGAAAGTGCATTTTACTGCTTCTGATTTGTGCATTCCTCCTGTGGTTTGCTGGTGGAATTTTCTTGAATAATTTTGACTAAATAATTTTGATTCTGTTACCCGAGAGAACATGCTTATTGTGCTTGGTTGCCACAGCTGTGGTAAACAGACGTGTGTAAGCTGGAGCTACCTGACAGAAAAGAGAAAAGTTGGGGTTGTTTTTTTTTCACCTGTAGTGTTGAGAAAAAGCACAGACACAAATTAGTGGAACTTCATTGTCTAAGTATCTAAGAACATTAGGAATGGTGTTGGTGTTAAGTCAATGACTTCCATGAAGAAATCTGGAGTAGAAATGTAGTTTGATGTATTCTTTTAAACCAGTGCTTAAAAAATCAGTTTGGTTGTGTGTCTGATTAATGTAGCAGTTGTTTTAGAGCTTCTGCCTTAGCAAGCATAAATATACAAACTTCCACATTTTTTTGAGATTTATGAACTGAAGCCTTTTTTTTTTTTTTTAATCTGTTTGTAAAGGTGTCTTTGTAAATTAGACCCTCAGAAAAAGAATGTTTAGTATTTGTATGATGCCTTTCTTGGTCATGACTACGGCTAATGTTATACTAGAAAATCACACGCACAAATTCACTTTAGATCTAAGAGGAAAAAAAAAAAAAATAGATGTAGTCCTATATATTTCAAAGGTGCCTGAAAGAAGAAAAGTGTTTTCTGAATCTTTTGTTTTGGTATTGATATCTGATCTTTGTAATGGTATTATACTCAGGCTCACCCACAGGGCTTATAATATCCTACCTATATGTCACATGTATATTTTGATAGGCTTCAACATTAATTTCTGTGTAGTTATGTTTTAAGCACCTTATCATGTCATACAAATTCCATATGGACTTGAAGTCCATAGTGAAGAAATTGGCAATCATTGTATGGTATGAAGGATAAAGGAGAGGATGGACTATTTTGGCTAAAATGACAGAACATGTCTTTATCCTCAAGATTGGGTAAAATTTATATGGGTCTTTTTTTTCTTTTTTTTTGTTTGTTTGTTTGTTTTCCTTAATAAGCTTGTCTCAAGAGGTTATCACCTTCCTTGCCCAGGTGGCCAAGAAGGCCAATGGCATCCTGGCCTGTACCAAGAGTAATGTGGCCAGCAGGAGCCAGGAAGTCATTGTGCCCCTGTACTCTGCATTGGTAAGGCCATACCTTGAGTAGTGTGTCCAGTTCTGGGCTCCTCAGTTTAGGAAGGACATCACGACACTTGAACATGACTAGAGAAGGGCAACAAGGCTGGTGAGAGGCCTTGAGCACAAGCCCTATGAGGAGAGGCTGAGGGAGCTGGGATTGTTTAGCCTGGAGAAGAGGAGGCTCAGGGGAGACCTTATTGCTATCTACAACTACCTGAAGGGGGGTTGTAGCCAGGAGGGAGTTGGTCTCTTCTCTCTAGCAACCAGCACCAGAACAAGGGGACACAGTCTCCAGCTGCACCAGGGGAAGTTTAGGCTTGAGGTGAGGAGAAAGTTTTCACTGAGAGTGTCGTTTGTCATTGGAATGGGCTGCCCAGGGAGGTGGTAGAGTCACCATCCCTGGAGGTATTCCAAGAGGGGATTGGATGTGGCACTTGGTGCCATGGTCTAGTCATGAGGTCTGTGGTGACAGGTTAGACTCAATGATCTTTGAGGTCTCTTCCAACCATGGTGATACTGTGATCCTGTGATACTGTAAAATGCAAAACAAGTCAGCTGCAAAACTAGGGCGGGAAATGAGGTATCAAACAACGGAATTTAAGCATGTTTTAGCGATCCAGAAAGTGCATGACTTTCTGTCCACAGCACTGGGTATTAAAGACACAGATACCAGTCTTAGAGAGTAATGTGGATGGTGTCTTGCTGGGAATAGAACCTTTTATTTTAATCCTTATGTATTATCAAGTTTGGTTTAATCCTTAAGTTTTTTTTCAAGTTTATTTGATTATTCAGATTTTCCTGTGTTCTTCAGTAATACCATAATGCTAATGCTTTTAAAGTACACCTATTTGTTAATTTATTTTACTTTGCAAGTTTCTTTTCCTCATTGTATGAGGGATCACTCACTGATGCACCAGTTTTCTGAGTAATTTTCTTTGAGGTTAAGCAATAATATTTGATTTAGGTGAAATGTACTGTTTTAAATTCTATCAATTTTTCTTTAGAATTGTTGACTAGTTAGTTTTTGACTGAGGTTCTTTTTAACTATTTCAGAAAACTAAAAGAATGATCTTATTTTTCTTTCCTAGAAAAGAATCCTTATGCTATGCATAAGTTTAAGCAGATCGTGTGTTCCTTTTCATTTGCATTTTTATATTTGGTTCAGGATATTCAATATTTCGGGTGTGTGTGACTGTCTGTGTGTAACTTTTGTGTAACACAAAAGAAAAATACACCAGTATTTGGTATTTTGATACTTTTCTGAATAAGACTATTTACTTAGTGCTAAGGATTGCATGATTTATTTATTCTTCTCAAAATAACATGGAGTTTTCTATATTCTTTACCTTAATAATACTAATTTAAAAGAAAAAGTAATCCTGGGCATACACTTTGTAGAATTAATGATTGACAGTAGTTTAAAAGTAGACTATACTGTATTAAACACCCACCCAGACTGCATGGGCACAACACCCAGAGTCCCAGCACTAAGGTTTTTCTTGGCTAAGCATCAAAGCATGTTAATAGGTATAGTATTAGTGTGGGACAAAGATAGGATTGTTAGTGTGGTATATCTCATCCTGCTGCTACTTGGGAAGAGTTAGTGTATTTTTAGGTGACGTTTGATTATGCATTTTGTCTAGTCACTTGGAAAAAAGAAAGATGAGTAGGTGACCCATGAAAACGCAGTTAGGAAGATAGCAGGTGATAATGCGTAATCCTTAGTATACAGCAAATTGTTTCAAAGGGCTGGAGTGTTCTTAGTTGTGTAGTTGCACATGTTTTTTTTAACCTTTTTTTAATTTTGCAGCATAACAAAATTGATTTAACAGTGCCATTTGCTTTGTCATTGGTAAATGTTCACGCTCCATTTCCTTCCTTTGTTTCAGCAGAGTTGAGTGCCATGGGAAGAGACATTTTGATTTTTTTTTTTTTTGTTTTATCACAGAATACATTTTTTTTAAATATGAGGAGTACACTTAAATATGTAAATGTGAGGAGTGTCACTTAAAGTGACACTTCAGTGAAGGATGACTACAGTATGTTCAAACATTTTCTTTATTTAGCACATCTGTTTGTCTCTTGACAGTATGTGGTATAGTTCAGTAGTTCTATAATTTTTGCATGCCATACTATAGAGCCAAATATTTAATAGGTATTTTTAATATAGTGTAGA
Organism: Picus viridis; assembly: GCA_033816785.1. NCBI lineage: Eukaryota > Metazoa > Chordata > Aves > Piciformes > Picidae > Picus > Picus viridis. The sequence goes on from CM066606.1 coordinate 61,992,252, forward strand.
ACACGTAATACTGATTATCAGAGTCTGTTTTCTGAATCTTTAGTAATGGTTTATGAATAAAAAGTGAAATTAAATTCTTGCCAAAAAGTTGTGGTGTCAGGTTTTTGATAGTAATTAATAGTAGTATTTGGCATTTTGGTACTAATAAAACAAAGTAAATTACAATCTTTGAAGTACATTTGGTGATCTTTCAGATGGTAGTGATAACTTCCACTAAATTGATTAACTGATTACTAATTATTTTTTAACCTCCAAGGTTGTAGCTATTACAGTGTCATAGATATTAGGCCATATTTCAGATTAATTTTTTATCCTGTTTTGTAACACTTAATATGCTACTGATTTTCTGAATACAGATCTTAACTGTGTTGTCTGCAAACCCACCTATCATATTAGCTGTCAAGTCAGAGAATAGATTTTCTGTCATTTCAGGGGGGGATGGGTCTTAACAAACTGTTGCTTTTCTCAGTGCTTTTTTCTCTTCAGCATAAAATTTTCAATTTCTAATCAAACCATTGTCAGAACTGCAGTGTTACCTGCAGTTGATGTTAAATTGATGTAAATTCCTTTATAAATCAACAGTGGTATGCAAGGTGGTGGGTTTTTTGGTTTGTTTTTTTTTTGTCCCCCTGCCTGTTCTGTCAACAGGGGAGCTGAGTTGCCTTTTGTTTGAGAGCTGTGCAGTGTAGGGTAATAAACTTTTTCTTTAGTGTCTTTGTTGGTTGTTTTCTGAAAGCTGCCTTCCACCTTTCCTGTGTTATTCTTCATCAGGTATATTTGCAGCCTTTCCAAAGCAAGCCACTGTAGAGCACCTTTTTCTAGAGGATGCTTCCTTTACATGTTTGTTCGAACAACAACATAATTTTCTGATTCTTTGACACTAGCTGAATTTTAATTAACCAATTTTTTAGTCCTTTCTCTACTGTGTTTTTCATTCTCTACTCTGTTTTCATTCCACCATCACTTAGCTTTTAATAATTGCACCTGCTGAAATTCACTTACATTCACATTTTCTTTGTAAACTACTTCTCTTCAATTTTCTTTACTAGATACTGCTCACAGCAGTTTACATTCTTTGCTGCTGTAGGGCACAGTAGAGTTTCCTAATAAAATTATTTAGATGTTTTATCAGAAATGTGCTTCAAGAAAATTATCTTCACAAGGCCTTGCATTGATTACTTCTGCAGAAAGAGATCTAAGACATATTATTCAAGTTTGTGGATAGAATTTGTATCATCAAGAATAAAGAAAAAAACACTTGAGACCTTATATGGGTATATCTGCTTCTAATGAGAAGAAGCTGTTTATCTAATGAAAATTGAAAATAACCAAAAAGACAGAAAAGACACAATAGACCACACAAGACTCTCTTAAATACTTTTATCTTTCAGTGGAGAAAAAATCCTATTTTAATGTAGAGATTTATGCCATAAGATACCCCATTAACATTTTCTGTGGTCAGTGCCTTTCTTGTTAAATAAAACTAGTGTTTCTATTCAGGCTGCCTTCTGCTTGTCTTAAAGCCAATAGACCCTATTTCACTTGCCTGCTAGCCTTCTGTTAGCACGTTTGTCTTCATTTGCAAATTGTGATCAAATTACTCTTGAACTTTGACAAATTAAGTAAAATGAGCATTAACTTTCCTTTTGTGGCATTTTACCGTTGTATAAACTTGATCAGAAATTATGCTATGTTTTCTTCCTTCATACAAGGTAGTTTATAAGTCTGTTTCTTGGTACTAAGTCAATTGGTTCTGTTGGTTTTGCTGAAGAGTAGTTTTACAATGTCAGGCTTACAGTTGTTTGAGGTGTAATCAAGGTTTGCAAGTGCTGTGTGAGCCATCCTTGGTCCAGTGTATCTGATGCTGAATTAAACTAGTAGATCATAGCATTGTTTTGGTTAGAAATGGCCTTTAAGATTGAGTCCAATCATTGCCTAAATCTGCCAATTCTGGTGCTAAACCATGTCCCTTAGTACCTTCTCTGTGTGTCTATTAAACACAGTGATGGTGACTTAACCTCCTGCGTGCTGAGCCTATTCTAGTGTCTGATAGCCCTTTCAGTGAAGAAGCTTCTAATATTCAGTCCAAACCTCTGCTGATGCAACTTGAGGCCATTTACTCTCTATCACTTCTTACTAGAGACTACTACTACTTCAGGTAGAAAGCAAGAAAGTTTCCCCTCAGCCTTTCCTTTTCTCCAGACTAAACAACCCCAGTTTCCTCGCACAATCCTCAGAAGACCTGTTCTCCAGATTCTTCAGCAATTTAATTTCCCTTCAGGACCTAAAGATCCACAATGTTGGACCTCAGTTGGTAACTCTGAGCTTAACTGTATTTACGAGTGGTTTGCATGCTTTTAGTGCAAGAGAGGGATGACAGACCTGCCCTGGAGAAAACAGTTATTGTTAGACTTATGTCTGGATTTGGGTCCTCTTAAAGCAGTCTTTACCCTTTTCAGACTTCATCTGTCTCTGGAGAGGACTGTTATAGCTGAGGCTTGTCAGCTTGCCATCTTCACACATGTGCTAGATTCATGTGGTACTACAGGTCAACAGGGGTTGATATTGGATTGGACTAGTAAGTCATGCCGTGTTCTCAGTTCACTCAATGTCTATGCAGTGTTCTGTTGAATCTGCATGATAGTAGGGGTGGATTTTGTGATATGTCTCTTCCTAATATGGGACACAGAGAGTACATATCTATTTCTAGAAATCATTTGGACCATCCTGAAAAACTGTGAACAAATTGCCATTGAAATATTTTATTCTTAGTCTTTGCTTGGCAATATTGCAACTATTTTGCTTCTTGTGTCCTTGAGAGGTCAAAACTGGCATCCAATTTTTACCACTGTTTTCATTAGTTTTCATTTTGACTTGCTGTGTACCAAAGAAATTATGATTCTCTCAGTAAAAGGGCTAATGCACATCGTTTAACAGCTTTGATTTGAAGAATAGCAAAGCATGCCATAGTGTCACAGCTGGATAATTTTTCAGTAAAATCACATTTTAATGAGAAGTATATCAGCAGTGCAGACCTTTTGAAGTTCTTCTAAAGTCTGGCTGATAAGTAGCCATACTGAGCTCTTTGATGGAAAAGCTTCATTTGCTGAACAAGGCTTACGTTAAGACTGGAAGTCACAGTTACGTCATTGCTTGATTAATTGGCTGCACCTGTTGCTTGTTAAGGCTCTAATCCAGTAGTCTCTGAACCAGGTGCTGAAAGGTCAGCAGAAGCAGGAAAGAACCTGATGCACTGGGAAACACTGTTAGATGTAATCTTATATTGGGAACCAGTTAGGCTTCTTAAATTAAAATTGTTGCTTTTCAGCTCATGAGTGTCTCAAAATGTGACTGTTGCCGATAACTTAAAAATTAAGTATGTGGTTCTTCTGCTTAATGGCAACAGTTATTTAATGTAACCCTTTCTCTTTTTTTTTTTTACAATGTATTGATTGGTTTGTCTTTGTAGGGAAAAAGTCTTTGCAACTTGGTCTCCTTGATGACAAAGTGTAATTAAGAAATATTAATATAAAATTCAATGTATCTGGGGAAAATGTATCTCTATATATATACACACACATATGTATTTGTTAGAATTTACATGTCCCTTCTGTGTATCACAGTATCACCAAGGCTGGAAGAGACCTCAAAGATCATCAAGTCCAATCTATCACCACAGACCTCATGACTAGACCATGGCACCAAGTGCCACGTCCAATCCCCTCTTGAACACCTCCAGGGACGGCAACTCCACCACCTCCCCAGGCAGCCCATTCCAATGGCAAACGACTCTTTCAGTGAAGAAATTTCCTCACCTCAAGCCTAAACTTCCCCTGTTGCAGCTTGAGACTGTGTCCTCTTGTTCTGGTGTTGGTTGCCCAGATCCCTTTCTGTTTGGCAGCTCTGCCTGGCCACTGTCCAGCCACTCTGACCCCAGCCTGTAGCTCTGCATGGGGTTGTTGTGGCCTAAGTGCAGCACTCGGCACTTGGATTTGTTGAATGCCATTCTGTTGGACTCTGCCCATCTATCCAGTCAGTCAAGGTCCCTCTGCAGAGCCCTTCTGCCCTCTAACTGAATAACAACAGCTCCCAACTTGGTGTCATCTGCAAATTTGCTGATGACTGACTCAATCCCCTCATCCAGATCATTAATAAAGATGTTAAAGAGGATGGGGCCCACCACTGATCCCTGGGGGATGCCACTAGTGACTGGCTGCCAGCTGGAGGTGGCACCATTCACCATCACTCTCTAGGCTCAGCCCTTCAGACAGTTCCTAACACAGCACAGAGTATTGCTGTCCAAGCCACGAGCGGACAGCTTGGCCAGCAGTTTGCTGTGGAGGACGGTGTCAAAGGCCTTGCTGAAGTCCAGGTAGGCCACATCCACAGGCCTCCCCATATCCACCAGGCAGGTCACCTGCTCATAGAAGGAGATCAGGTTGGAGAGGCAGGATCTGCCCTTCCTAAATCCATGTTGGCTGGACCTGAGCCCTTGGCCATCCTGCAGGTGCGCAGTTAATTCCACCAAGATAATTTGCTCCATAATTATTCCTGGCACTGAGGTCAGGCTGACCGGCCTATAGTTTCCGGGTTCCTCCATCTGACCCTTCTTGTGGATGGGCATCACATTGGCCAGTTTCCAGTCATCTGGGACCTCTCCGGTGAGCCAGGACTGGTGGAAAATGATGGAGAGAGGCTTGGCCAGCTCATCTGCCAGCTGTCTCAGCACCCTAGGATGGATCCCATCCAGTCCCATGGACTTGTGAGTGTCCAAGTGGCTCAGCAGGTCCCGAACTAATTCCTCATGGATTTCCGGGGCAATTGACTGCTCTCTGACCGCATCACCCAGCTCAGGAGGCCACTCGTCCTGAACTCCTCCTGCCTTACTGTTAAAGATTGAGGCAAAGAAGGTGTTTAGGACCTCAGCCTTTTCCTCATCTTCAGTAATAGTGTTCCCCTGCAGGTCCAATAAGGAGTGGAGGTTCTTCTTGCCCCTCTTTTTAGCGTTAATGTATTTGTAAAAATGCTTTATATTATCTTTCACAGAGGTGGCCAGGTTCAGTTCCAACTGGGCCTTTGTCTCTCTAATTTTTCTCCTACGTAATCAGACAACATCCTTAAACATATCATGAGAAACCTCCCCCTCCTTCCAAAGGTGATGCAGCCTCTTTTTTCCCCTTAATTCCTGCAGGAGCTGCTTGCTCATCCAGGCCGGTCGCCTTCCCCGCCGGCTCATCTTTTGGCACATGGAAACTGCCAGTTCCTGTGTATCACACAATATCACAGTATCACTAAGGTTGGAAGAGACCTTGAAGATCATCGAGTCCAACCTGTCACCACAGACCTCACGACTAGACCATGGCACCAAGTGCCACATCCAGTCCCCTCTTGAACAGCTCCAGGGACAGCGACTCCACCACCTCTCTGGGCAGCCCATTCCAATGGCGAATGACTCTCTCGGTGAAGAACTTTCTCCTCACCTCGAGCCTAAACTTCCCCTGGTGCAGCTTGAGACTGTGTCCCCTTGTTCTGGTGCTGGTTGCTAGGGAGAAGAGGCCAACCCCTTCCTGGCTACAACCACCTTTCAGGTAGTTGTAGAGAGCAATGAGGTCACCCCCGAGCCTCCTCTTCTCCAAGCTAAACAACCCCAGCTCCTTCCGCCTCTCCTCATAGGGCTTGTGCTCAAGGCCTCTCACCAGCCTTGTTGCCCTTCTCTGCCCTTCTCTGTGCCTTCAAGAGCTCCTGTCTGAAGTAGGTCCAACCATCCTGAACCCCTCGGTTCTTGAGGGCTGCTACCCAGGGAACTTTGCGAATAAGTTTCTTAAACAAGCTGAAGTTTGCCCTCCAGAAGTCCAAGGTGAGGGTTCTGTTAGTGCTCCTCCCTATCTCCCTGCATATTAAAAACTTCACTATCTCACAATCGCTGCACCCTAGACAGCCTCCCACTGTTGCATCTCCCACCAGCCCTTCTCTATTGGAGAACAGCAGGTCAAGCAGAGCCTGACCCCTGGTAGGCTTACTTAACAGCTGCATCAGGATAGAATTTGAGGTGCACCTGTTTCAGGTGCCTTTCAATGTGCTGCCTTTTATGATGCAATTGGGTTTGGGGGATTAAATTTTCAGTACAGTTTTGTATATGGGTGATTATGTTGTTGTTTCTTTCTATTTATATGCTTAAACTGTCTTCTAATGTTGGAATAGAATAGAATAAACCACGTTGGAAGAGACCTTCAAGATCATTGCGTCCAACCCATCAACCAATCCAACCTACCTGAACAACTAGATCATGGCTCCAAGCACCCCATCAAGTCTCCTCCTGAACATCTCCAATGATGGTGACTCCACCACCTCGCCAGGCAGCCCATTCCAATGGGCAGTCACTCTCTCTGTATGGAACTTCTTCCTAACCTCCAGCGTAAACCTGCCCTGGCACAGCCTGAGACTGTGTCCTCTTGTTCTGGTGCTGGCTGCCTGGGAGAAGAGACCAACCTCCACCTGTCCACAGCCTCCCTTCAGGTAGTTGTAGAGAGCAATAGGGTCACCCCTGAGTCTCCTCTTCTCCAGGCTAAGCAACCCCAGCTCCATCAGCCTCTCCTCATTGGACTTGTGTTCCAAACCCCTCACCAACGTTGTTGCCGTGGACACGTTCCAGCAAGTCAACAAGTTAGTGTGCTTTTCATCCACCTTCTGGTGTTTTGTTACAAGTTTGCTATTCTTGCCTGTCAGAGGGATATGCTTTCTTTGACCTTTCTTTTCTGGTTAGCATACCCTGTAGAAGCCTTTCTTGTTATTATTTGAGTCCCTTGGTGGGTCCCTCTAGTTGTGTCTCACCCCATCCTTACCCAACTAGGCAGTGTCCCTATACTCTTCCCTGGCTCTATATCTCCCCTCTTCAATTTGACCAGAAGGTCTTGACTCCTCCATGCTTGTCTCTTACTTTCCTTTTGTGATTTCTTACATATGGGGATCAAGAGCTCCTGTGCTCTGTGGAAAATGCCTTTAAAGATCTGCCAGCTCTGTTCTGCTCCTTTGTCCCTGAGGGCAGTTTCTACACGAGGTCCTATTGACTTAACTCCCTGAGCAGCTGGAATTTTGTTTTCCTAGAATTCAGGATCCTAACTTTACTCTTCACCTTTGTCCTGTCCCTCGGGACTGTAAACCCCACCAATGCATGATCAGTGCAGCCCAGACTGCTTCCAGTCTTCTTGTTACCAGTTAGCTCACTTTCATTAGTGACCAGCAGGTCTGGTATCACATCCCCTCTGGAAGGGCTTTCTCCTACCTAGATTAAGAAATTATTCTCAATACAGTCTAGGAATCTCCTGGACTGCCTACAGCATTATAGTGTTATATATGTTAATATGTATGGTATGTGATGTCTAACTAACTTCAGAGAGTAAGTCTGATTACATTCTGCTTAAATTCTCATTCCCTTTTTTGTTCATTTTTCTTGAAAATACTGGATTAGTGGCTTCACTTTTTGTGGTTCATGGTTCATAAAAGTTTTTGGAACTACAAAAAGAATGCACACATCTGATAGCCTACAGTAGATCACTATTATTTTGAGAAATGTGTATGAGTTGAATCAGAGTGGTCTTCAAAAACTGTGCCTTGGCCACCTTTCATTATGATTTAGTACAGAGCTATTGGGCCACCAATTAAAGAGTCCTGCCTGGATGCAAAAGTGAATCTGTAATTTGTTTTTGGAGGATAGGACAGGATTTGTCCTTTCTATAGGCCTTTTGAAATATCTGAAATTTTTAGGCATCTAAAAGTGAAACTTTTGAATAGAAGTGTGTGGTGGAGTAAGAAGGTTCCCCCCCACACACAAAAGAATCCACAGCTAACTCAGCCGGAAATACAGTAATACAGGAGACCTTTTTCCCAACCCCCTGCGGCCAGGGGGTTCAGCCTGTTCCCCCCTTCTCCCTCCCTACCTCCCCTTTTTCCCAAAAGGGTTAGAGAGAAAGAGAAAGGAAGGTAATTAAAAAGGGTAAAATTCTGTTAAGCTCAAAGCGAATGCAAGAGTTAGTTTTCTTATCTGGTTAGCAAGGTTGTCCCTGCGTAGCAAGCTGTTGCTTCAGAGAGAAAAAAAAACAGGCCAGCTCACAGGACAGGGAGAAGAAAAAGACTGCCCCAGACTGACAGACTAAGCTAAAAAAAAAACTTACAGTTGGATTCTACCAATGAAATTGGTTTAGCATATCTTTGTTTTCATTCAAATATCAAAAACATTCAGCCAGAGTGTTCAGAAAGTGTCCATTTCCTGAAGGCACAGCCTAAACCAGTCACAATCCACCCCTGCTAAACAATTTCATTGGCTGTTCGTACTGTCCATCCAATCTAAAACAATATCTATAGTTTGTAAGTAAATTTCATAGTCCATTCTGGCTATCCTCAGATGTAGATGATTCAGAAGTCCAAGAAACAAGAAAAATGGAAAACAGTTTGTCTCTTTGCAGTCAAAGTGAAGAAAAGGGAAAACAGGGAAACAGGGAAACAGGGACTCTCAGTTGACTCAGGGCTCTCAGGGTTCTCAGGGTTCGTGCACTGTAGATTCTTCAGGGATTCTTCCTTTGGGCGCGATGTGTCTGTGCAACACTCTGAAATTAAACTCTTTCAGCTAAAGTCAAATTTCTTTGTGGAATACACTGAATTTCACCATTCTCTTGCATTACCCAATAAGTGTGACCCGGACCTTCAGCTGAAACCACCCCTCAGACAGGTTTAGCCTCTCCTGAGGGAGAAAATACCCAAACAGTTTTACCTAACAGATTCTTTTCTCTAACAACAGGAACTCTATCACCTTCTACTTTCTGTAGCAGATCTGAGTGTGCCGGTCCAGCTCGGTTCACTGAACCTCTACTATTTACCAGCCAGGTTGCTTGTGCTAAATGTTTTTCCCAGTTTTTCAAAGATCCACCCCCCATGGCTTTAAGAGTGGTCTTCAACAAACCGTTGTAGCGTTCAATCTTCCCTGCAGCTGGTGCATAGTAGGGGATGTGGAATATCCACTCAATGCCGTGCTCTTTGGCCAACTCTTTACAAGGTTGTTTTTGAAATGAGTTCCGTTGTCTGACTCAATCCTCTCTGGAGTTCTGTGTCTCCACAGGATTTGTCTCTCCAGACCAAGAATGGTGTTGTGTGCAGTTGCATGGGGAACTGGATAAGTTTCCAACCATCCAGTGTTTGCCTCTACCATAGTAAGCACATACTGCTTACCAGAACGAGAACGCGGTAGAGTGATGTAGTCAACTTGCCAAGCTTCACCATACTTGTACTTGGACCATCTGTCACCATACCATAAGGGCTTAAGTTGCTTTGCCTGCTTAATAGCAGCACAAATGTCACAGTCATGGATGACTTGTGTGATAGCATCCATGGAAATGTCTATGGATCTGTCATGTGCCCGCTGGTAGGTTGCATCTCTGCCTTGATGTCCTGATGAATCGTGAGCCCACCGAGCTAAGAATATCTCACCTCGGTGTTTCCAGTCGAGATCAAGATCAGAGTCCATGTCTACTTGAGAAACTCTTGCAGCTAGATCTGCCTGATGGTTGTGTTGCTGTTCCTCAGTAGCTTTGCTCTTAGGGATGTGAGCATCAATGTGTCTCACCTTCACTGGAATTCTCTCGATTCGATCAGCAATGTCCTGCCATAGGTCAGCTGCCCAAATGGGCTTTCCATTTCTCTGCCAACCATTCTTTTTCCAGTTCTTTAGCCAACCCCATAGAGTATTGGCTACCATCCATGAGTCGGTGTAGAGATAAAGCTTTGGCCATCTCTCACGTTCAGCTACGTCGAGAGCTAGCTGGACAGCTTTTACCTCTGCAAACTGACTGGATTCTCCTTCTCCATCCTTTGCTTCTGCGACTCGGCGTGTTGGATTCCACACTGCAGACTTCCACCTTCGCTTGTTCCCGACAAGACGACAGGAACCGTCTGTGAACAAAGCATATTTCTTTTCATCATCAGATAGGTCATTGTAAGGAGGAGCTTCCTCAGCACGAGTTACTCTCTCCTCTGGAGGTTTGGTACAGTTGGTACCTTCAGGCCAACTTGAGATCACCTCCACTAGACCAGGTCTTTCAAGATTTCCCATTCGAGCTCTCTGTGTTATCAGAGCCATCCACTTAGACCAGGTGGAATCTGTTGCATGATGTGGTGTGGAACCTTTGCCTTTGAACATCCAATTCAAAACTGGTAATCTGGGAGCTAAGAGAAGTTGTGATTCAGTTCCCATCAGTTCAGAAGCTGCTTTTACTCCTTCATAGGCAGCTAGAATCTCTTTCTCTGTTGGAGTGCAATTAGCCTCTGAACCTCTGTAACCTCGATTCCAGAAACTAAGAGGTCATCCACGTGTCACACCTGGAGCTCTTTGCCACAAGCACCAGGTTGGACCATTATCACTTGCAGCCATGTACAAACTGTTCTTAATGTCTGGACTGTATTGGACAGGTCCCAGACCCATTGCTTGAACTACCTCTTGCTTTATCTGGTCAAAGACTGCTTGTTGCTCAGGTCCCCAGTGGAAACTGTTTCTCTTTCGAGTCACATCATACAGAGGTTTCACAATCTGACTGTATCCAGGGATGTGCAGTCTCCAAAATCCCACTATCCCCAAGAAATGTAGAGTTTCTTGCTTGTTCATGGGATTTGCCATGGTAGAGACTCTATTTACCACATCTACTGGAATGTGTTGGCATCCATCCTGCCACCGCACTCCCAGAAACTGGATCTCTCTGGTAGGTCCTTTCACCTTGTCTCGCTTGATGGCAAAACCTGCATTCAGAAGAATGTCAATGATTTTGTTACCTTTCTTGAAGACTTCTTCAGCAGTTTTACCCCAGACGATGATATCATCGATGAACTGGATGTGTTCTGGAGCACCACCTTTCTCCAGAGCATCGTGGATCACTGCATGACAGATGCTAGAGCTGTGGATCCAGCCCATTGGCAATCTGTTGAAAGTGTACTGGATTCCTCTCCAGGTGAAAGCAAACTGAGGCCTGCATTCCTCTGCTATGGGAATAGAGAAGAAGGCATTAGCAATGTCTATGGTAGCATACCATTTGGCCTGTTTGGATTCCAGCTCATATTGGAGTTCCATCATGTCTGGTACTGCTGCACTCATAGGTGGAGTTACTTCATTCACGGCTTGGTAGTCGACTGTCAGACGCCAGTCTCCATTCTGCTTTCGCACAGGCCACACTGGACTGTTGAAAGGTGAATGAGTTTTGCTGATGACTTTCTGACTCTCCAGCTGACGAATCAGATTCTGAATGGGCAACAAAGAGTCACGGTTGGTTCTGTATTGTCTGTGATGCACAGTCTGAGAAGCAACCGGCAATTTAATGTCCTGAATCTTGTGTTGTCCCACAACTACAGATTCATCAGAAAGCTCAGGTCTAACAGACAGCTTCAGCTTTTGTCCATCAATTTCTACAGATGCTACTCCAAAAGCCCATTTGTAACCTCTAGGGTCTTTGAAACGCCCTTCTCTCAGAAAATCAATTCCCAGAATACAAGGTGCATCAGGTCCGGTCACAACTGTATGCTTTCTCCACTGTTTGCCAGTTAAACTTATATCAACCTCCACCTTAGTTAACTCTTGAGATCCACCAGTGACTCCCAGAATAGTTACAGCCTCTGATCCCTGATAATTTGATGGCATTTTGGTGCACTGAGCCCCTGTGTCAACCAAGGTCCTGTACTTCTGAAATTGTGAAGCGCCAGGCCACTGGATGTACACATCCCAATAGATTCTGTTATCTCTGTTACCCCTCTCCTCCCCCTGGCGGGAGGCAGGGCACCCTAGTTATGGGGAACATGCCCACATGTGCAGTGAGCACAGTGTGCAGTGTTAGAACTGGAGCCACTCTTGGAGCTATTAGAGTTGTCCTGGGAAACTGTGGAAGTAACAGCTACCCCTCTGGTGTTGCTACCTCAGGCTCTGCCACTTTGCAGCTCCCTCAGCCTCCTGAAAAGATTAGCAGTTGGTTGGCCATCCCATCTGTTCATGTTTTCACCAAACTGATCACGCAGAGTTATCCAAATACTCGCACGTGATTGCCTTGGTGGTCTGTTTTGGTTGGATCTGTTTTGGAATGACCTGTTTTGGAATGACATCCTTGGAGGACGTCTATTCCTCACAGAGGAAACCTGTATCCATCTGGAGGAAGAATTGGAGTTATCTCTTTGTTTCAATTGGGAGATGGTATTTTTAAATTCGTCCTTCAGCTCTTTCATGCAATTCTCAATTTTTCCAGACAGAGTGTCAATGGCTGAAACCAAAGAAACACGTGTCATGCTATCCTCCAATTGTCTCATCTGATCAGTGAATTGGCTAACTGTAGGAGAAGCTCCACCATAATTTCTTGCCACAATTCTGCTTGCCAGAATATTTGCATAATTAGGAGGAGCAAGTTTGATGAGCTTCTTAGCAAGACCAGTTCCTACAGGAATTTCATCAGGATTCAGAGTCTCATGGCCACCATAGAGTACCTCTCTAACAGCAAATTCTCTCAGACGCTTGATTCCCTCATCTATGGTAGTCCAGGGTTTAGGATTCCATGGAAGATCATCTCGGGAAGGATACCTCATGAGAGTTGCCATTAAAAGGCGTATCCAGAGAGTAACCTTGCCGAGAGTCCTGCCTAGATGTCTATCTATTCCATTATCCTTTGAGAGAGTTCCTAGCTGAGCTGCTGATTTGTCTCCAACTACCAGAGCTGGAGCACCTGTATCATAGCATCTACCAAGCCAAGCTAGGATTGGCTCCTTATCTGCTCTGATATAATCTTTACGCACATTCCTAACCTCTTCATGTGGTGAAGAACACTGCTGAATGTCATCTTCTTCCTCCTCTGCCTCCTCTTCCTCAACTTGTTGTCCCATTAGTCTTACTGTCACTCTCCTAAGAATCTCTTTAAGGTCAAGAGTACCACCTCTAGTTGTTCTCTTATCAGCAATTTGCCCTGCATCTCCATCCAGTGATGATCTCAATAACTCAGCTATATCTTTAAGACAAACCTTTTCCTCCATCTCAGCAGGGTCTCTTTGAGCAGAAGTTCCCTCACCAGGATCATCTCCTGGATCAGCTTTGCTCTTTCCACTTTTTGTTTTTAAAACAGCTACCTGCTTTAACTGGAGCTGTGTCTCTGGATTTATAGCTGCCCTAACAGAAGCTGATAGGTTTTGAGACAAATCAGCTGCTGTGGAGGACACTTCTGGTCCTGCCGAAGAAGAAGGAGGAACTGGCTTTGCCTCGTTAATGGCTGCCGAGGACGTGGGAGCTGCCATGTTAGGAGTTGCCGCTGGCTGATTGCCAGAGCCACCAACAGCACCATTCAGAGCAGCCTTTCCGATGGGCTTTTTAGCTTCATTTTTAACTGATACAGATTCTGCATTCTCCTCATCACTAGATATCTCTGGGGTAGAGCTAGAGCTGTGCTTTCTCCGTTTTGATCTACGCCTAATTACAAAGCAAGCTTTCGTTACTTTTTTCTCCCGATACAGAGCATATGACAAGAACACATTACTTATCACCAACAGCAGGATTGCACACATAAAATAAATCACCTTTGGGTCCCAGCCATCACTTAAAACAACCCTTTCGCCTACCAGGATCTTAAACTGCTTTATCTCTATGGGCAGAGTGCTGGAGGTCACATTCCCGTATCTGTTAAGCCAAAAGAATCCCAGGCACCGGTCGTAAAGAAGCTGAATCTTATACTTAAACCATAAGTACAATTTATACATCAAGTATCTGCCTAAGCGATTGAAAATCAATCCCAGAACATGCTTATAGATAAGGACCCCAAAAATTGAAAAGAACAGGCACTCTAAAATCGAAAACACTTTCATGTTGGCAACTCCAAATTGAGCAGACAATAAATCAAGCAACCTTTTAGCCCTGCTTCTGGACAGCAATTATCCACAAGCCCCACGTTGGGCGCCAATTAAAAAGATATGTGGTGGGGTAAGAAGGTTCCCCCACACACAAAAGAATCCACAGCTAACTCAGCTGGAGAAGCAGATGAAAGCTGTATTTACAAGCAGTAATGGAATGCAATGAATATGTACAAAAATACATAATATATACAGAAATATAGAGCAATGTATGTAATACAGTAATACAGGAGACCTTTTCCCAACCCCCCGTGCGGCCAGGGGGTTCGGCCTGTTCCCCCCTTCTCCCTCCCTACCTCCCCTTTTTCCCAAAAGGGTTAGAGAGAAAGAGAAAGGAAGGTAATTAAAAGGGTAAAATTCTGTTACGCTCAAAGCGAATGCAAGAGTTCGTTTTCTTATCTGGTTAGCAAGGTTGTCCCTGCGTAGCAAGCTGTTGCTTCAGAGAGAAAAAAAACAGGCCAGCTCACAGGACAGGGAGAAGAAAAAGACTGCCCCAGACTGACAGACTAAGCTAAAAAAAAACTTACAGTTGGATTCTACCAATGAAATTGGTTTAGCATATCTTTGTTTTCATTCAAATATCAAAAACATTCAGCCAGAGTGTTCAGAAAGTGTCCATTTCCTGAAGGCACAGCCTAAACCGGTCACAAAGTGTAAGTGTATTTTTTTTTCTTATTTATGAAGCTTTATGGAAGAAGATCAGCTACCAGATTCTGTCACTGTATGTAATACTAGAACTATAGCCTGATCAGACCAAAATGATCTTCACCTTCCTTTAATGTATGTAGAAGATCCAAATGTAGATGCTTCAAGCAGAAATGTCATCTCTCAGGAAAAAGAATCCGAGAATGGATGAGAATGACAAGATGTCAGTAGAAAGAGGCAAGGAAGGGCAGAGTCAGAAGAATATGGTAGACAAACCCAGAAAGATTGAGGACGTGATGAGGACCAGGTCAGCAGGGAGCATGTAAGAATGGCAGGAATAGCAGGATTAGACTGTGGCAGGTAGGGGCCTGTGAGAGAATGAGAAAGAAAACTCAAGTGATTGGTCAAATAGAGCAAAAAGAGATTAATAAGAGAGAATCTGACTAAGGCAGAATGAGTTAATTCTTTCTCATATACACTGTTCTGAGATGAGTCTCCTGGCCACATCGGGCACAGGAATCATGTTTCTTTACTGAAGGGTGTAAGCTGGTAGGGTTTTCATGACAGAATTAAAATTTTAATTTTAATAGTTAAATCATAACTTCTAATCTGACAGTGGTTGGTTGTATACGAAAATGGAGATTACTTCTGAATGCACATACATTAAGTGCTATCTTAGTATCGATGTTTACAAGTCAGTATTTAGCAGTGAAATTCAGACATAGCAGTTACATTAAATATAATATGTTATTGTTACTGAAATGACGTTATAGTACTAGTCACTTTGAAAGTTTGTGTGTACTGTAATGCACTGTGCCCAGAATGGGTTATGGGGAATTAACCATTTATTGCTGCTTTAGTTGTGGTGGAGGATAGGGTCCACACTGTTGTTCATGAATACACGTTCCCTCTAGAAGATGGCATTCTCAAACAAGTAAGTTATGTGGCTATTTCAGTGATTAGAATGCAAAATTTTTTGAAAACAACATTAAGATGCTATCTTACACCTTTCCTGTATAACGGAACACAAACTTCTTTGAAAAAAAAGACATTGCTTCCATGAAAACAGCATTTATACTGCTTTATATGAGTCAAAATCCACCTATTAAAACCATTATTATATTTTTTTAATTTTGTTTTATCTTTCTTCAACAAAGATTGTGAGAATTGGAGATTCTTACAGCTGTAGGCTCTTCCTTACAGCTATAGGCTCTTAATTGGAGATTATTAGTCATATAATATATATTGATCTCTAGGTCAGTTTTATGAGCTCTCTCCTTCACATCCTGTCATTCATATGGTAAGAATTTTCTCCTGCAAAATTTCAGTGACAAGACAAAAGAGGAAATGTTCCTGGCACAAACAGTTTAACTTAATCAGAGGCATACAAAATGGTTCTGTTCTGCTTCAGTAGAATGTTATGTGTAGTCTATCCATTGCAGATACATTAAGGTAAAATTGCAGCAAAACTTTATAGTTCTAGCCATTTTCTGATGGGAAGTTTAAAGGATTAAGGAGGTGTTTTCATAGCTATATAACCAATAAGGCCATAGAATATTAGTCGGGGGGTAATATGTTCCTGGATGTTTGATTTTATTCAAGCACTTCCTCCACAAATTCACTGCCCAGTAACCTTTAGGCTTACTGTGTTGGGTTTTTTTGCATTGGCTGCTGAAGTGGTAGTTACAGCCCTGTTGGCAGAAAAGGACACTTTTGAATGGTGGCTATTGTTCTATTAAGGTTAAAGCCTTCTGGCTAGGGGATCAGCAAGAATGCCTGCTAAGATAAAGTGACAATGTTGTCTCATTGTACTGTCATGGTTTATCAGCAAGTTATTCCCACAAAAGGCCCTAAGGACAGAGACTGGCAAAATCTGTATTAAACTTCATCTGTTGATCAGCAGAATTCTTACTTACAAGTTGTTTTGGTCTATAAAAGGATAAATTAATGTTCAATAAATGGAGCGATTAATTTAATAAAAATTAATTTTTTTAATCACAAAAATCCCACAAAAAAATATTAAAGAAAACCTATTTACAGGTTCGAGGGGTTTCGGTCATGGAACAGAGACCTCACCAGCAGGAACAAATAACAGTTTAAACAACATGCACAAAAATCCAGAAACAACAAACATCACTTTAAACTGTAAAGCAAAGAAACCTCGGCACTGCAGCCGGCGGTTGCCTACAACGTGGCGGGGGAACCCCGAACTCCCCAGGGCAACAGACCTGCAATAGATGCACGTGGAAGCTGCAGGAGCAGAGTTTCACTTTCCGTTGGGGTCTACAGCTTATTGCTGAGACAGGATTTGGTCCCAAAGGGTTTGTAGCCAAAAGCTTTGTAGAGAGGAGGTTTCTCGGCTGTGGTCCTTTTGCAGCAGCGCTCGCTCCTTGCTCCAATCAAACGAAACTGTCCCGGGGACTCGGCTCCTCTGGGGTTTTGCCTCTCGGCCCGACAAGATAAGTATCTGTCCTCTGGGCTTTACAACGCTGAGAATAGCGAGGGGTCTTTGCTGTCTGGTCTGGGTAAACTGGAACACAGTTCAGCTTCCAAGCGAGGGATGTGGTTCCTTCCAGAGCGTGGACAATAGCAAGACAAAGCTCTGGCCCTTCGGGCTGATATTTATAGTTTCCCGAGACAATAATGGCCAGGAGCAACACAGGTCTAGGGGTCAACCCTGGTATTGCAACCTATAGAAAGCCTTCTTCCCAAACGTGGCCAAAAGCACGCCCACCTGGCTCATCCTGGCTCTGAAACATGTCCAGGCAAGCCCAAAGAAGCTTCTGCCTCATTGTCTGGTTCAGAGCCATTTTGAGGCTTTTTTGTCCATCCAGGACACAAGTCAATTAATATGTTAGTACCTATCAGTAAATAGGAGTTTTAAGTGCATCTTGCACAACAAACCTTACTTATTTGTACTGTTGTATGGTTTATAAAAATTCTTGAAAGCACTATAAATCACAAGATCCTGTTTTTGTCTCTGATTTCATGTTATGCTTTTAAGGCTAGAATGCTTAAGGCATCATCTGCTCTTTTCAGGGCAAAATGTTTTGCAGTATTTGTAAAATAAGTGTATTTTAAATAAGTATATTTCACTTACACAATCTTAGATGCCTGAAAGCCAAGTAATAAGGTCCTCTCTCATACCTCCAAATCTTTGAGTAACTTCAGGCTAACAATAGATAAGGATTGGTGCCATCATTACTTCATCAGGCTTTGCTGGCATAGGCCAGAGAGCTTGATTTAAATACATTTATAACAAGTATTAGTTGTGATTAATAAGTCTTATAGAAGTGCATGCTTCTAAATACCTCTGGAATTAGAATGTTCTTGAACTCTTATTGTATACACTGACGATCGAAATTGTTTCAGACTGATATTTCATCCTTATGGTAATGTATGCTTTTAGAAATTTTATAACAAATATTGAAATTGTCAACTTAGAAAAACAAAATCATTTAGGTTTGGAAAGAATCTTAAGATAGTTGAGTCCGACTGTAAACCTGACACTGCCAAGTTCACTACTAAACCACAGCTTTGAGTGCCACATCTACATGTCTTGTTCTTAAATAAAATGATGCACCTCCAGTGTGAGGTAAAAATCCAAGCACCAAATGAGTGGAATGAAGATTACCTTTTTAGTTTCCTTGAAGGTGAATGTGTTGTAGAGCTTCCACTGTTGCAAGTATGCTGGATTCCTGCACACAGAATAGCATACCTTACAGTCTTACTGAAATCTTAGGACCCAGTCTGAAAGTGTGTGGGTTTCACACCTTCATTTTATTAAATACTAAAAATGGTTCAGTCTTGTACCTAAAAAAAAAACCAAAACAGTAAAACTGGTTTTATTCTGGCTTGAATTCCACTTGAGTCTTGTCATGACAAAACTTTTTTTTTTTTTTTTTTTTTTTTAATTTTCTGATGAAAGAGTGCATGCACATCAGGAGTATACATTCTTGTAATACTAGTGGTCAGTTGTAGACTAAGCCCCTGTTCTGTGAATAATCTTTTCAGTTCCTTTTTCTAGCTGTGCAGAAAGATGTTCTAATACAGTGTTCCTTTGACTTTTAAGACTAACCTGGATGCATTACTAAGCAAAATACTTTCTGCTGTTCTCTCATTTATGTGACCAAAATGTCATTGCCCACTCCTTCTTAGAAAGGGTACATTTCATCCACTGGTGAAGGGGACCTTATGACCAGCAGCCGTGGGAACTGGGGTTGTTTTGCCTGGAAAAAAAAGGTTCAGGGGAAACCTTATTACTCTATACAACTACCTGAAAGGGGTTTGGTTGGTCTCTTCTCCCAAGTAACAAGTAATAGAACAAGAGGAAGCAGTCTCAGGTTGTACCAGAGGAGGTTTAGATTCCACGTTAGGAAAAAAATTCTTCACTTAAAGCATTGGAACAGGAGCTCAGGGAAGTGATTGAGTTCAGCATCCACAGGGGTATTTAAAAGACATTTAGATACGATGTTATGGCTGTAATTTAGTGGTGTTCTGTGTTAACAGTTGGATTTGATGATCTTAAAGACCTTTTCCAACCTAAATAATTCTATGATTCTAGAATCTGTCAAGAGAAATTCTCACAAACTGCAGTTACAGGAACTCTGACCTGTTTTCATCAAAGAATAAGCATCCTCTGCAAGGGCAGGGTCATTCATCATTGCAAGCTCAGCAATACATACCAACTACACTTATCAAAATTTTTGCCATACACATGCTCCATTCTCCTCTAGGACAGAAGATCCAGCATCTTAACATGGGACCAGTCATTCCATACTACCATTTCCAAATCCTTTTCTCCTTGTTCTAAGTATGCTCCTTTGCACTTTGTGCCTAATTTCATTCATGATTACATTAGTTTATTCTTTGAAGCCTCATAGTTGCCAAGGAAAGAAAAAAAACATGTTCAAGATGGGTATTTAAATGGAGTCATGGAGAACTGTTGTTGGAAGCATGTGTTAAGGAGCTCTCAACAGAAATAAAAGATTTTGATTCAGGGGGTCCTATTTCACAGTACAACAACAGATTTCATATCTTAGTCTCTTCATACAGTCTGTCCTTCTTAATCTCATAAATTGGTCAAGAAATATATTTTGTGCCAGCATGGATGTAAGAATTAAAAAATTCATATTGTTTTGTTATTAGGGATCTAAAATTAATTGAAATAGGTTTCCCATTGATGTAAAATACATGCAATTAATTGAACTTTCCAACAGCATGTGACAGTTTAGGCTGTGCCTTTAAGAAAAGGGTAGCTGCAGAATTCTCTAGCTGAATGTTTGGGTGTAAAAAGGAAAACAAAGATTAATTCTAAATTAATTTCATTGGTCAGATGAGAGATGTACCATAGCAAATATCTCTAACATTCTTTTTCTTTCTCACTCCAGCTTCAGTCTGTCTGTCTTTTGTTTCTTGGCCAGAATGCATGGCACTGACCCTGGACTGAAACTGATAAGAACACTAACTTTTTAACAACTGCTTTGAGCTAACGATTTTCCCTTAATATCCTTTTCTCTCTCTTTCTCCTTCTTGGTCTAATTAACTGGAAGGGAAAGGGAAGGGGGAGAGAGGTTAGGGGGAACCCGAGGTGGGATCCTCCTGCGAGGAGGGCTTTTCTGTGTTGCATTCTTTCCTGTAAATTCTTGCATGATATTGTAAATACTGTATTTTGTATATATTCATTGCATTTCATTATGGCTTGTAAAATACAGCTTTTCATTCACTTCTCTGGATGAGTTTAGCTGTGCTTTATGTGGGTGGGTGGATTAAACCATCAAACCACTACACAGCATAAAATCATTACATTAATGATCATATGTATTTCTTACCTCTAAGTCTTGTGGATGTGTGCTAAAGGATTGTGTGCTAAAGCAGAACAGGTAAATCTGGCAAATGCCATGACCTGCTTGATGAAAATGAAATGAATGATTGCTCAGATAAAATGAAAATTTATTTGACAATTCTGAATAAGTGGGCAGGTCTGCAGTTTTGTAGGCAGGATAAATTTACCTGTATCTTTCTATTGATTTTCTTTTTCCTGTAGCCCCAACTCCTGCTTGCACTTGTTACCATTTACAATGCACACCAGTTCCATAAAAAGCATGCTTTTTGAAAATTGAGTAAGGCTGCCTGAGCCAATTGTATTGTTAGAGGAAGGAGGAGCCAATTAGGAGGGAACAGTAGTGTCTTACTTTCTGTTTTCAGTGTCAGTAGACTATTAAATCAGCTGAGCTGTTAATGAGACCTTAATCTATGCATACTAGTAAATCTCAGTTTCTGTGGTATTTCATTATATTGGTTTCTACGAGTCAAATCATATATTCTGTATTTCCCTGTTTTCTGAACTTTATCTTTACATTAAATCTTTGTTATAGTTACAGATAAAGTTGTTACTTAACTCTGCATGGAAAATACAGAGTGATGCAATGTTATGGTAGATTTTTTTTTTTTTTTTTAATGCACAATATCATGATCTCTGTAGAATTTTACTATTAGAGAGTTCACCATGGAAAAGAAGAAGAATGCTAGGCAAGTTATTTTAGACCCTAGTTTAAGATTGGATGTATGGTTTTTCTGTATGTTGTCTCCCAGTCCTATAGTCACTTGAGTTGGAAAAGACCTTTAAGATCACAGAGTCCAAACATTATCTAACTCTACCAACTTTGGTGCTAAACCATGTCACCTAGCACCATGTCTATATGTCTTTCAAACAGCTCCAGGCATGGTGATTCAGCCACCTCCCTGGAGAATCTGTTCCACTGTTTGGCAGTGTGGAATGAAGTTGCTTCCAGTGAAGTGTATTTTTTAAGAAGTTTCATCTAATCTTCAGTCTAAGCCTCTCGTGGTGCAACTTGAGACCATTTCCTCTCATCCTGTCACTTCCTACCAGGGAGAAGAGATCAATGCCCACCTCACTACAACCTCCTTTCAGGTAATTATAAAGACTGAGGTGGTCACTCTTCAGCCTCCTTTTCTGCAGACTACACAACTAAATTTTCCTTACCCATTCCTCCTAAGACTCTTCTTCAGACTCTTCACCAGCTTTGTTGCCCTTCTCTGGATCTGCTCCATCATCTCAATGTCTGTCTTGTAGTGAGGGCCCCAAAACTGAACACACTACTTTACCACTGCTGAGGGATAATGCCCTGTAGGGGGCAGTCACCTTCCTGATCCTGCTTGTCATGCTGTTCCTGATAGAGGATGCTGTTTGCTTTGGCCACGTGGGCACACTGCAGGCTCATATTCAGGTATCTGTTGATCAGCATTCCCAGGCCTTTCTGTTCTGGGCAGCTTTCTGGCCACTATTCCCCACTCCTGTAGTATTGCATGAGGTTGTTGTGCCTTAAGTGAAGGACCCAGCACATGGCTATTGGGGAGCGGCGAGGGAAGACGGCAGCAATCAATGTGATTGATAAGCACGCTTCAACTTTATTGCCCGGATACACAGCTTATATAGCATCTCAGCTAAATATGCATAATTGTCATTATTCTATTGGTCTCTGACTGAAGGCAACATTATAGTACACAGACCTAATTGCAAGTGGGCTAGATATAATATCAAAGGCTCTGTGTACAATCTCAGAAAACTCCCTTCTCACTAGCTCTTCCTTTCCCATCCTGTTATCTTACAAACACACAGCTGCAAGAACAGCTACAGGGCCACAGTGACCTCACTGCCTCAGCATGCCAGCTAACTATGGGCAGTAAACAACAAGATGGAGTACGGCCTACACATTCTACTCAAGTAGCTGTTCCACAGAGTCATGTCCCTTAGATTTAAGCCATTCTCCAACAATTCCCCCCTTTTTCTTTTGTACAAGAAAAGCTCGAGATGTTACCTCATTTACACTTCGCATAATACATCCATATGCAATATGCAAAACAAGCAATATCAACAAAACAATACCAATCCAGCATAAGCCTTCCTTAAGCAGACCTAACAACCAAGGAGACATATTTCCAAAATAAGATTGAAACCATCGATCAAAAGGATTTACATCTTTAACAATTGATTATGGTTTTCCAAACAAGCAATCCTTTTATAAGTTGATTGACTGTGATCAGACAAATTAAAACAACTCATGCCTTCAAAATCCTCACAGCCATGACCATTAACTAAAAACAAAAAATCAATAGCAGCTCTATTCTACAAATATGCATGCCTTAAACTATTTTGATCTAAAAGCAATTGATTTAAAATATCAGTAGTAACATTAGCCTGTTTACCTGACCAACAAGCCAATTTCTCAACATGCTTTAAAGCCTGCTTAGCAGCAAGACCAGGAATAAAAAGAGAAGCAAAGATATTTGCTGTAGCTGACCACAAACCTGTATCATTTTTGCAACTTCCATCCAGATGGAGCAAGGATCGCTTTTGTCGATGTTGTAGTGCAGCAGAGATGTTTAGCCAGTCCCGATGTTGAGGAACAAATAGGGTAAGCTTACCCAGATGACACAGACCTCCATAGCCATTTCTTGATATTCCCTGCCATGCTCTGTCACCACAGATCAAAAGATTCCCCACGAGTGACCACGCATCGCACTATTATAGATTATTGGTCAAGCTACTACTAACACGCGAGGTTGTTGATGCAGGTGCATGTCCTGTTATTCCCAGATAACTTTCTGTGTTTATAGCTACCAGTGTCCTGCTTTAGTTACATGCTGCAGGCATAGCACTGTTTTGCTACACTGCTAGCAACTCTTGCCCTTATGCTGAGCATGGCCTACCACCATGTCAGACTCTAAGCCTACACTGCCAGATTGCTCACACTGCTCGTGCTGGCATTGCCACAATTCCCCCTTTTTGTTTTCGTGAGCAATCTGGTCATGGGAGTTGTTCTCATCCCATACAAGATACTACTTACAAACACAAAAGCAAGCGGGTTAAAACTAAATTGTATAGCAAAAGCAAAAGTTCTGTAGCACAGCATATCTAACACACAGATGTAACCCATACAGGGCACAATGCTCAAGTTAAGCTAGTTTGAATGTTCTAACAGAGTTGGCATAATACATGGTCAAAAATAACAGACATTGTAAAGAAGAACTCAGATCTTAATAGTTCCGATCTTTACATTTCACTCTTCTTATTGACAGAGAAGACTTGATTATGCCTGAACACAATGCACACAGAGCTTAAGACACAAATGCAATCCTTAGCACTGTCTTTTACAATCTCCTTTAGTGGTATGTTGCATCTTTATTTTTCTCTAGGATGGTCAAAAATCATGAATTGTTTAATGGTAGCAAGATTTCTTTAATCTGTAAAGGTAGATGTGGCCAGGCTCTAGCTTCACAGACAGAAAACTTGCAGGCAAACCAGCAAGAGCAAAAAAGGCTTCATTGCTTTGCCCAATAGAAAATTACACATAAAAATGTGTTTTTGCTCATCCTAGTAATACTGATCTCCTAATGTACACACAACAGTTAAACAATAGAATAGAATACAATAGCAGTCATGACACTCAGTTATAAGTTAGGTGCTTTCTGTTGTTGACATCTTAGATTATCGTGACAGTCATTGAGATCAGTGCTAGGCAGGTTTGCTGACTGACATTCTCATGACAGTTGTGTCGTGTTCGTGTGTCTTGTGGTGAGAGGGTTGCAACACTTTTCAAAGTTGATGTTTCTAGGTGTTGACATGAACTATCTCTTGTTAGTACCATTAAAAATCTCTTTTGTTTTTTTTTTTTTTTTTCTTTTTAACTTTTTTTTTTTTTTTTTTTTTTTTGCTATGGGGTATTCTCTCTTTCCCCCTTTTTTTCTTTATTTTTCTTTTTTTTTTTCTTTTTGACATTCATGTGTGTGTTGTTGTCTCCAACCTGAAATGAAAATGCATGTTGTGTTATAATGAAATTTCAGTTTCCCTCTAAGTATATAAAAGTACAGCAAACTGGTGAGATAACATAAAAGTTCATAGAATAGAATAGAATAGAATAGAATAGAATAGAATAGAATAGAATAGAATAGAATTACCAAGGTTGGAAGAGACCTTGAAGATCATCGAGTCCAACCTGTAACCACAACCTCACAACTAGACCATGGCACCAAGTGCCACATCCAGTCCCCTCCTGAACGCCTCCAGGGATGGAGACTCAACCACCTCCCCGAGCAGCCCATTCCAATGACGAATCACTCTCTCGGTGAAGAACTTTCTCCTCACCTCGAGCCTAAACTTCCCCTGGTGCAGCTTGAGACTGTGTCCTCTTGTTCTGGTGCTGGTTGCTAGGGAGAAGAGGCCAACCCCTTCCTGGCTACAACCACCCTTCAGGTAGTTGTAGAGAGCAATGAGGTCGCCCCTGAGCCTCCTCTTCTCCAGGCTAAACAGCCCCAGCTCCCTCAGCCTCTCCTCATAGGTCTTGTGCTCAAGGCCTCTCACCAGCCTTGTTGCCCTTCTCTGGACACATTCAAGTGTCTCAATGTCCTTCTTAAATGGAGGGGCCCAGAACTGGACACAGGACTCAAGGTGCGGCCTAACCAAAGCAGAGTACAGGGGCACAATGACCTCCCTGCTCCTGCTGGCCATACTATTCCTAATGCAGGCCAGGATGCGGTTGGCCCTCCTGGCTGCCTGGTCACACTGCTGGCTCATGTTCAGCTTCCCATCAACCAGCACCCCCAGGTCCCTCTCAGCCTGGCCGCTCTCCAGCCACTCTGACCCCAGCCTGTAGCGCTGCCTGGGGTTGTTGTGGCCAATGTGCAGAACCCAGCACTTGGATGTGTTAAATCTCATGCCATTGGACTCTGCCCATCTGTCCAGCCTGTCGAGGTCTCTCTGCAAAGCCTCTCTGCCCTCCAGCAGATCAACTCCTGCCCCCAGCTTGGTGTCATCTGCAAATTTACTGATGATGGACTCAATGCCCTCATCCAGATCATCAATAAAGATGTTGAAAAGCATGGGGCCCAGCACTGATCCCTGGGGCACACCACTAGTGACAGGCCGCCAGCTGGATGTGGCACCATTCACCACCACTCTCTGGGCTCGGCCCTCCAGCCAGTTCCTAACCCAACGCAGTGTGCTCCTGTCCAAGCCATGGGCTGCCAGCTTGGCCAGGAGTTTGCTGTGGGGGACGGTGTCAAAGGCCTTGCTGAGGTCCAGGTAGACCACATCCACAGGCCTCCCCACATCCACCAGGCGGGTCACCTGATCATAGAAGGAGATCAGGTTGGTCAGGCAGGACCTGCCCTTCCTAAATCCATGCTGGCTAGGCCTGAGCCCCTGGTCATCCTGTAAGTGCTGTGTGATCGCACTCGAGATGAGCCGTTCCATAATCTTGCCTGGCACTGAGGTCAGGCTGACAGGCCTATAATTCCCCGGCTCTTCCAACTGGCCCTTCTTATGGATGGGCACCACGTTGGCCAGCTTCCAGTCTTCTGGGACCTCTCCAGTGATCCAGGACTGCTGAAAAATGATGGAGAGCGGCCTGGACAGCTCATCTGCCAGCTCCCTCAGCACCCTAGGATGGATCCCATCCGGTCCCATGGACTTGTGGGGGTCCAAGCGGCTGAGAAGATCTCTAACTGTCCCATCCTGGAACAGGGGAAAACTATGCTGCTCCCTGGCTCCTTCTGCCAGCTCTGCAGGCCAGCTGTCTGGAAGCCGTTCTGTCCTGCTAGTAAAAATTGAGGTAAAGAAGGTGTTAAGCACCTCTGCCTTTTCCTCATCCTTTGTTACAATATTCCCCTCCATGCCCACCAAGGAGTGGAGCTTCTCCTTGCCCTTCCTCTTGCTATTAATATATTTATAGAAGGACTTTTTGTTGTCCTTCACAGCAGAGGCCAGTCTCAGCTCCAAATGTGCTTTTGCCTCCCTAATTTTCTTCCTACAAGACCTAGCAACATCCCTAAACATTCCATGGGTTGCCTCCCCTTTTTTCCAAAGATAATACACCCTCTTTTTTTCCCTTAGTTCCTTTAGAAGTTCATTACCCAACCAGGCTGGCCGTCTGCCCCGGCGGCTCATCTTCCGGCACACCGGCACAGCCTGTTCCTGCGCCTTCAAGAGTTCTTTCTTGAAGTAGGTCCAGCTCTCCTGAACCCCTTTGTTTTTAAGGGCTGTTTCCCAAGGAACCTTCTGAGTTAGTTCCTTGAAGTCTGCCCTCCGGAAGTCCAGAGTGGAGGTCTTTTTGCTCCCCCTCTTGGCTTGGCTGAATACTGAAAACTCAATTATCTCATGGTCACTGGTGCCTAAACACCCTCCGACCACCACATCACCCACCAGCCCTTCCCTGTTGGTGAAGAGGAGGTCAAGCATAGCCTTACCCCTCGTAGGCTCACGCAGCACCTGGGATAAGAAGCTGTCCTCCATGCACTCTAAGAACCTCCTAGACTGCCTCCTCTCTGCTATGTTATGATCCCAGCAGATATCAGGCAGGTTGAAGTCTCCCACGAGAACAAGGTTAGGCGATCTTGAGACAGCCTTAAGCTGCCTATAGAATGCTTCATCAAGATCATCCTCCTGGTTGGGTGGTCTATAACAGACTCCAACCAGGATGTCTGCCCTGCTGGTCTTCCCTCTAATTCTTACCCACACGCACTCAACCCGATCATCCCTGATCTCTAGCTCAATGGCATCAAGAGCCTCCCTGATGTACAGGGCCACCCCTCCACCCCTTCTTCCCTGCCTGTCTCTCCTGAATAGCCTGTAGCCGTCAATTGCAGCGCTCCAGTCATGCGAGTCATCCCACCACGTCTCCGTGATGGCAACTACATCATATCTTTCGTGCTGCAACAAGGCTTCCAGCTCCTCATGTTTGTTGCCCATACTTCGTGCATTAGTATACATGCACTTCAGCTGAGCTGCTGGTTTTGCCCCTGACTCCAGCTTACCACCCTCAGACTCCTGTCTGGGGGACTGGTTTCAGCCCCTTCCCCCTTCGAAGCTAGTTTAAAGCCCTGTCAATGAGACTTGCTAATTCCCTTCCCAGAATCTTTTTACCTTTGGGGGACAGGCCATTCTCATGTACTGTGACCTTTCCCTCCTCTGGGACAGATGTACTCCATCTGTTACCAGCTGACCTGGTGTAGTAGAAAGTTTTTCAAGATCAAAAAACCCAAAATTCTTCTGACTGCACCAACCTCTAAGCCACTTGTTGACTACAGCTGCTGACCTGTTCCTTCTCATATTCCCTCCTGCAACTAAGGGTATAGACAAAAAAATTATTTGTGCACCTGAGTCCTCCACTAGATCCCCCAGGACCTTGAGGTCATTCTTGATAGCCCTGGGAGTTCTAGTTGCAACATCGTCATTCCCTAACTGCATAATTATTAATGGAAAGTAGTCAGAGGGCTGCACCAGACTAGGCAGCCTTCTGGTAACATCAGCAATTTGAGCTCCTGGGAGACAACAAAGTTCCCTGTGAGCAGGGTCTGGCCGACATATGGGGCCCTCTGTTCCCCTCAGTAGGGAATCACCAATAACAATCACCCTCCTCTTTTTTTTAAGGGAGCAAGTCTTGATGCCAGGGGAAGGCTGTTTAACCCCAGGCTGACTCACCCCAAGCTGACTCACCCCAGGCTTACCCACCCTGCGATGACTCACCCCAGGCTGCCTGACCCCAGGCTGACCCACCCCAGGTCGACCCATCCCAGGCTGACTCACCCCGGGCCGACCCACCCTAGGCTGACTCACCCCGGGCCGACCCACCCTAGGCTGACTCACCCCGGGCCGACCCACCCTAGGCTGACTCACCCCGGGCCGACCCACCCTAGGCCGACTCACCCCGGGCCGACCCACCCCAGGCCGACTCACCCCGGGCCGACTCACCCCGGGCCGACCCACCCCAGGCTGACTCACCCCGGGCCGACCCACCCCAGGCTGACTCACCCCAGGCCGACCCACCCCAGGCTGACTCACCCCGGGCCGACCCACCCCAGGCTGACTCACCCCGGGCCGACCCACCCCAGGCTGACTCACCCCGGGCCTATTCTTCTATTCTATTCTATTCTATTCTATTCTATTCTATTCTATTCTATTCTATTCTATTCTATTCTATTCTATTCTATTCTATTCTATTCTATTCTATCCCAACAAGAGTGCTAACAGGAGGGGTAATGCTATAGAGCATAATTTTCATAGCCCAGTTATAATCAGAATCTATTGAACCAGGAATTATGAGGATGCCCTGTCTAAAGCTAGATGACCTGCCAATTAACAGAGCACAGGGTTTGTGACCCAGAGGACCGTGCTGATGGGACTCGACAACATTTTGCGGACTCAAGAATGAAATGTTGGTAAAATGCTGAGAACCTGTTTAGCCTTTTCGCTAGTATTGTCAAATGCCAGAATAATACCACAGGAGATGCATGTACAGGAAAACCTACAGATTCTCCTTCTATTAATGCATTTCTCACAATACCTTTCCACCGGCGCAGCGAGACAGTTCCCTGTCCCTCCCACCTCCCGATCCCTTACACTATCGTCCCATCGGAATTCGGTTGTAGCCTCCGTCGCAGTGATGTTTTCTGCTGACAATGTCTGGGACGTAGGAGGCAGGGGGGGTGAGCGCAGCTGAAGCCGCTGGTGCTGGCCGCTGCCGGGCCACTGCCGTGCTGCTGGTGTGGCTGCTGCCGTGGAGGCCGCTGAGGGGGCCACTGGGGGGCCCCGCTACAGTCCGTGCTGCCGGTGTCAGTGGTGCGTCGGTCAGTGCCGCCTCGGTCGGAGCTGTCGGTGCCCGTGGGGGCCGTCGGGGCTCACGGGAGGGGTGCGGTTGCAAGCATGCCATAACCGCGAGCCTCCAAGGGCTCCATTTTTTTTTTCTAAAAGGTGATGTGAAACAAGGTTGGCACTGTTTGATTTCTCAGCATTGGTGTTGTCTTCTTCTGAATCCAAGCTGTCGTTGGCAATATTAGAGGAAGATCTTGATGAACGGGATCAAACAAGCTGAACCACAAGTTTCGCTGCCTTTTTATTGCTTTCTCCCTGCTGGGGTGCTGGCAGGTATTTAGCACCTCATCCCACAGCTGGGCTGCAGTTGTGTCCCATGCTTCAGAATTGAAAGCTTTGGTTGCTCTGGGGATAAGATCATGACTCCGGGCCCAGGCTAATAGCCCTTTCAAAATCCCAGAATCGTCAGTAATACCTCTCACAGAGAGAATAGTTAGCTCTTTCAAAATGCCAGAATTGTCAGTAATACCTCTCACGGAGAGGACAGTTTGGAGGGCGTTTAGCACAGCCTCTTCTGTTTAACTGAGTGCTTTGCCGTGCCTCTCCCCAGCCACTTTTGCAGCTTTATAGCAGTTTTGTCACCAAGATCAAGTCCCACAGTTTGTTTCCATATTCTCTTCAATACATCAACATAAAACACATCCTCTGACGACTTGAAAAGACCATTCTCTTTACCAAACTGCAATAAATATTCAGGACGCTTCTTTAAATCCACATCCTTTACACTGCGTTTCTCAAGGAAACTTTTAAGTAAGTTAAGAGCTACTTCGCTTTCCATTCCTTGTGCAGCCTTTAAACCTTTTAAACCTTGGAAGCCAACAGCAGCTCTTACCCGGACAGTGAGCCAAATTCCAGCTCAGGCACGGTACGAACTCCCTACGCCAGCGTTGAGTCGCACTTTTGCCCCTCGATTCGCTGCTAATCGATGCTTTTCCGGGCTCGCCACCACCCCGACAGCAAGAGGGTCTCCGAAGGCCTCCTATTCCACGTCGGGGGTTCTTTCCCATTTCCTCACTGGACCGTCCATCCCTGTTCGGGCGCCAGATATTGGGGAGCGGCGAGGGAAGACGGCAGCAATCAATGTGATTGAAAAGCACAGTTCAGCTTTATTGCCCGGATACAGCTTATATAGCATCTCAGCTAAATATGCATAAGTGTCATTATTCTATTGGTCTCTGACTGAAGGCAACATTATAATATCCAGCCCACTTGCAATTAGGTCTGTGTACAATATCAAAGGCTCTGTGTACAATCTCAGAAAACTCCCTTCTCACTAGCTCTTCCTTTCCCATCCTGTTATCTTACAAACACACAGCTGCAAGAACAGCTACAAGGCCACAGTGACCTCACTGCCTCAGCATGCCAGCTAACTATGGGCAGTAAACAACAAGATGGAGTACGGCCTACACATTCTGCTCAAGTAGCTGTTCCACAGAGTCATGTCCCTTAGATTTAAGCCATTCTCCAACACATGGCCTTGTTGAATCTCATACAGTTGGCTTTGGCCCATCTATTCATTGTGTCCATGCTCTTTAACATCTTTATTGATGATCTGGATGACGGCATTGAGTCCATCATCAGTACATTTGCAGACAACACCAAGCTGGGGGTCAGGAGTTGATGTGCTGGAGAGAAGCTTTGCAGAGGGACCTTGACAGGCTGGACAGATGGGCAGAATCCAACAGCATGAGATTTAACACATCCAGGTGCTGGGTTCTACACATTGGCCACAGCAACCCCATGCAGTGCTACAGGCTGGGGTCAGAGTGGCTGGAGAGTGGCCAGGCAGAGAGGGACCTGGGGGTGCTGGTTGATGGGAGGCTGAACATGAGCCTGAAGTGTGCCCAGGCAGCCAGGAGGGCCAATGGCATCCTGGCCTGCATCAGGAACAGTGTGGCCAGCAGGAGCAGGGAGGTCATTCTGCCCCTGTACACTGCACTAGTTGGGCTACACCTTGAGTATTGTGTCCAGTTCTGGGCCCCTCAGTTTAGGAAGGATGTTGACTTGCTGGAACGTGTCCAGAGAAGGGCAACAAGGTTGGTGAGGGACTTGGAACATAAGCCCTATGAGGAGAGACTGAGGGAGCTGGGGTTGCTTAGCCTGGAGAGGAGGAGACTGAGGGGTGACCTTATTGCTCTCTACAACTACCTGAAGGGAGGTTGTAGACAGGTGGAGGTTGGTCTCTTCTCCCAGGCAGCCAGCACCAAAACAAGAGGACACAGTCTCAGGCTGTGCCAGCAGAGGTTTAGGCTGGATGTTAGGAAGAAGTTCTACACGGAGAGAGTGATTGCCCATTGGAATGGTCTGCCCATGGAGGTGGTGGAGTCACCATCATTGGAGGTGTTCAGGAGGAGACTTGATGGGGTGCTTAGTGCCATGATCTAGTTGCTTGGGTGGGTTGGATTGGTTGATGGGTTGGACGTGATGATCTTGAAGGTCTCTTCCAACCTGGTGTATTGTATTGTATTGTATTGTATTGTATTGTAAGCTCACACAGGTCCTAAGTAATGAGTTGCGCTTAGATCTTGAAGGTCTCTTCCAGCCTGGTTTAGTCTGTTATTATTAAAGCAATTGTCTGTCAGGACCCTCTGCAGAGCCTTCCCACTCTCAAGCAGATTACTCTGTCCCAACTCAGTGTAATCTGCAAACTTACTGAGGATGCTTTCAATCCCCTCATCATCATTAATTATTAAAGATGATTCCAAAGACAGCTGGCCTCAGTACTGAGCCCTGGAGAACAGCACTTGTGATGGGCTGTCAACTGGATTTTCGGGATTGAGTCCTGCATCAGTAGGATGCAGTGGTGTGGTATGTCATAGGAAAGAGGACCTCAGTTTCTCTATATGAAGAAAGTATATATGAGAGTAATATCTGAGTTATTTTCAACATTATTTCCTTATTTCTCTCCACTTCTAATGGCTATAACTGTAAGAACCGGAGAGTCCTTATAGTGTCTTGTAGCATGTTGCTGATAAAGTTTCCTGCTTCAGTAAGGATGAAAGAATACATTAGTGAAGCTTATATGGTTAATGTTTTGCTGCTTCTTCCATTAGTACCATTTTTCCAATAGTGAGGAGGATAGCACAATACAGAACAGCAAGTTTCTTCCTACTGTTTCCTCAGGAACATACTTTACTCGAAGTATCATTAGATACAAAGCATCATTAGATGCTTGTTCTTCAGATGTGGCTCATAGCATTTACATGGTGGTGTTTCTGCTTACTTTGTTGAGTTCAGGTGGACTCAAAATGAATGGAAAGAATTTTTAAGTCTCCTGAAAACTTTTGAACAGAAAGCTAGAGAAATTACAGATTACTTTAAGCCTAGCTTCTTTTTTTGTGTGGGAGGGTGGGGGTGCATATCTGTTGTAGCAATCTGACACTGGGAGATCTTGTTGTCCTGTTTTCCATATATGCATAGTTCATTTCTCTCTCCTATCTTTTCCTATTGCCTGTTTAGTATTTCTGTCTGATTTACACCAACTTTGTGTGAAGTATTGTCACAAATCAGATCTCTTTGCCCCTTTCTTCTGTTTCTTCCTGCTTCATTTCAATTGGTAATAAGTTGTATTATCCACTGTCTAGACTGATTTAAGGTTTTAAATTGAAGCTACTACAAATTCTAAATATTTTGTTTGATTTATTTTTAAAGCTTTTTTTTTTTTTTAATAGCATGACATTTTTTTGAAACCTGATTTATTTCATTTTGTTCTTTGCAAAGTATGCCAGAGTAAAACTCATGTTCACCTGGTGCTCTTTACAGACATTAAGTGTTTCTAAGTAGTAAAACTGGTAAAAATTGCCATAATAACAAATGAACAATATTATGCCTTCCAAATCACTCTTCACAGAAGAGTCTAGGGTTAAATAAATTTTCCACTAACCCATCAATAATTCTGCATTTTTGTCATGGCTGTCATAAGAGTTATGAATTCCATGATAGTCATGTGGTTTTTTTTTTCAAATGTCTGACTTTTGTCATTATGGTTTTTTGCCTGTGTGTGGGAGGATGTGATGATAAACATTTTGAACCATTTTCAGTGAGAACTTTCAGAGCTGCCAAGTTAAGCTTTGAGCTTCTTGGGAAGCAACTGGAGAACAGGAGCTCAGCAGCAGTTCTGCAGTGACACAGGATTAGGCATGCAGACTTGCAGTGAGAGCTAATTCTCTCACAGGTAGTTACGTGGTGGCTGCATTTCTTTTCATAATTTTCCTTATAAAGGTCAATACCTGTTAAGCAATTCCTGTTTGAGATCACTCTGTAGTTCCCAGAGCAAACTCTGATTTTTGAGGGGTTTTTGCCTTTTTTGGTGAAATTGAGTGAACTTCTTCCTGTAAGAAACCACAGTTTATGATGTTTTGCATTCCTTTTCTGTAATCTTTGACCTCTTGCTTCAGCTCATGCTCTTAGCTTTAGGAAAATGTGTTACAGAAAAGCTCTTACACATGACTGTTGAGTATAAACACTTTAATCAATTTCAGTAAATGCTATTTTTTGCTTTGCTTTAAAAATACTATAAATAGCAAAATCACTCTGGTTCATGGGTTTTGTGGTTCCTGCATTTGGCTGGCACTAAGATCTGCAAGTAAATTCAGGGACACAAATTAAAACTGCATTGGACTAAATAATGGTTTAGAAATCTGTTCTGTTTTTACCTTAAATGCCTCAGTCTTTCCTGCTTGTCTACCTATGTACACATGCTAGGACTTCATAATTTGAATATGTAACAGATTTTTTTGGATGACAGATTGGCTTTCAAAAGTGCACACAAATAATGTGCCACTAAGCTTTGTATTACAGATTGAGATTTGCATTCATGTATGAAAGGCAAAGCAAAACAACCAAGATCAGAAGAGAAGAGAAAAGGAATGGGAATGGAAGTGAAATGTGAAGAATGGTTATGATACAGTTTCTCTTATCCCAGACATTTATCCAATTAATGTGTTTAGAACAGTCTTTTGTTTTCCTTTTTACACCCAATAGTGAATTACTTATATTTTTCTACTTCACTGCTCGAAATCTGCAGCTCAATTTTAAAGGCATAGCCTAAAACTACCACACCCATGCAGCATTTACTTTAATGAAGGGATCCACATTGCCTGTTTGTCTGTCTGTCTCATCTGCAACTGTGTTGTAGAGCAGAGTACAGGGACCTTAGACCAGGCATTTTCCTGCTTGATGAATAGACCCATTATCATTGAGGCACCAGGGCCACACAGGGAAGACCACTGTTTCCTGATTTTGATTTTGAAAGTCCATTGTTTTCTGTTCAGTGTATTAAATTAATGGGAATTTTTTTAAGCTTAAAAACAAAGCCATTATCAGTGCAGCATATATAGATAACATATGTGACTGTATTGTGCTAGTGTCAGATAGTAGTGACTTGTAAAGGGACATGATTAAATATTTTTTTTTTAAAGTTGAAGGCCAAAAAGCATTACTACACTATATAATGTGATTTCTTTCATACCAGTTATTCACTTTCATAGTTAGTAATACTGAAATGAATTACTTTTTGCTGTGGTCATTAAGCAGTTATTGTTAGTGAATTATTATTCCTAAATTGTTATATGCCACACCCAGAATGTGCTATTGAAAGGTGAATTACTAGTACTTAACACATAGTGTGCTAGAGAAAGTATTAAGATTTGCCCATATTAGTGGGTAACTCATAGCAAGAAGGTGAACTCCCAAACTGTCATGTAAGCTGGACATGTGAAGAAAGTCCCTTGTCATAAGACCCAATTAGATGTTTTGAGACTTTATCTCAAAATATTAGATGAGTAAGTAAAGAACTCCAACAACTTGTTTAAAAGTAGGCTTAAAATATTTCTTGTCTTTGTTTGATTAGTGTACCATATATAATTATCAGTACTGTCTAATTCGGAATTGGTAATGTTGTGACCATGTTAGGAAAATGGCAGACCTTAATGCTTTTCACCATAAAGTATGTCCAGGTAAAGTGGGGCTGTTTGTTAGTGAGTACTAAAAATAGATCACAGGCAAATGTTACATTCTTAAAATAGCAAAATTGGTGCTTTTTGTCATGTGGGATGCAATTTTAATACGTATATGTTTGCTGCCAGGAAATTCTTGGGCAAGCAAAGGTGTATTCTGTTCTGCATGAAGAAAGCCTTTAGGAATGTAGGAACACGAGTATAAAACAGGCCTGCAAGGGCACTCAGAACAGGCCCCTGCTATCACAGGTACTAAATTATTCAACCCTTTTCATGAATTCATCAAGATTCATTTTAAGAAAGAGTGTGCTGGGTTCTTACCTAATTTAGTTAGGTACTATCACATACAGATATTTTCACTGTTGTATGTGGGTCTTGAAATGATAGAATAGTTTGAGTTGGAAGGAACCATAAAAATGATCTTTCTCCAACCCCACTGCCATGGGCTGGGACACCTTCCACTTGATAGGCTGGCCCTAAGCACTGAAAGGGTGGGAGTGTATGCAACCTCTCTGGGCAACCTGTTCCACTTACCACTCTCACTATAAAGAATTTGTGTCATATCTAATCTAAACCTACCCTTCTTCAGTTTTAAATGGTTGCTCCTTCTCTTCTCATTACTCTCCCTGACAAGCAGTCCCTCCTCATCTTTGCTGTAGGCCCCCTTTTAAAATGCTGGAAAGCTGCTACAAGGTGACCCCAGAGCCTTCTCCAGGCTGAACAACCTCAGTGCTCTCATCTTCTCCTCACAGGGGTGGTGCTTCAGCCCCCTGATGGTATTTGTGGCCCTTCTCTGAGCCTGCTCCAGCACATTTTGTACAGAGGGCTCCAGAGCTGGACACAGTACTGCAGATGGAATCTCATCACAGCAGAGTAGAAGAGCAGAATCCTCTCCCCACAATCTGCTGGTCACACTTCTTTTGATGCAGCCCATTAAAGAGTTGGTTTTCTGGGCTGCAGGCACATATTGCTGGTTCATGTCCACATGTCCAACTTTTCATCCACCAGCACCTGCTAGTCCTTCTCTGCAGGGGTGCTCTCAATTGCCTCATTCCTCAGCCTCCAAAGAGAATGGGGGTTGTCCCAACCCAGGTGCAGGAATGTGCACTTGGCCTTGTTGAATGAAACTCATTAACTTTGCACAGGCCCACCTCTCTGGAACCCTCTGGATGGCATTCCTTCCCTCCAGCACATTGACCACACCACACAGGTTAGTGTTGTCATCAAGCTTGCTGAGGATGCATTCAATCCCTTTGTCCATGTTGCTTACAGGGATGTTAATTATACAGTTCTGATCACCATATAGACCCCTGAAGGACACCACTTATTACTGGTCTCCACTTGGACATCCAGCTGTTGACTGCAACTATTACTACATCTAATCATCCAAATCCTTATTCACCAAGTGGTCCATCTGTCAAATCCATGTCTCTAATTCAGAGACAAAGTGGGTCAGTGCCAAGTGCTTTGCACAAGTCCAGATAGATGATGTCACTTGCTCTTCCCTTATCCACCCATGCTGTAACCCTGTCATAGAAGATCACCAAATTTGTCAGACTCAATTTTCCCTTAGTGAAGCTGTATTTGCACTCAGGAATCACGTCCTTGTTTCCCATGTGCACTAGCATAGTTTCCAGGAAAATCTGCCTCGTGATCTTACCAGGCACAGAATTGAGACTGACTGGCCTGTAGTTACCTGGGTCTTCCTTTTTTTTTTAACTTTGCAAAAATGGGGGTTATGTTTCCTCTTTACCAGTCAGTGGGAACTTCACTAGGCTGCCACAGCTTGTCAAATATATTTTTCTTTTTTTCATTCCAGATTTTTACCTGGACAAGACTTTCTGAAAAACTGTTAGACTAATGTCAAAACCCACTTGTTTATGTATATAATTAGGCTTTTTCAGAGTTTTCCATATAGATATGTGACAGCTGGCTGTATTCTCTTTCCCTAATATGCTTACAAAGTTCTCTTATATTCTGCTACTTACTCTTCAATTATTTACTATACATGCTTTCTTAAATACATCCCTTACTACTATGCTGCCTAGAAGTCTTCATTTTTCTTCAGAATATGTGAAAAAATAGACTAGGTTTTTATCCCATCCTTGTCATTATATCCTTCATTTATATGACATTGGTGTTTTGGATTAGAAGAAAAATGAAAGGGGACATATTTTCTTCTTAATTGGATGCTTTATGAGTTCTTTTGTTTTACAAATACAGTGACTGGTTTTGTAAAATCCAGCAGTTTTTTGACTCAGAGTTATAATTAGACACACAGGCAAAGAAGTCAAAGACCCCCCCAGAAACTGTAGGCCAGTCTCACCTCTGTGGCAGGCAAGATCATGGAGCAGATCCTCCTGAAGGCCTTGCTAATGCATACTGAAAATGAAGAGATGATTGGCATTAACCAATACGGCATCACCAAAGACAAACCCTGCCGGATGAACTTCATGGCTTTCTGTGGTGGAGTTACAGCATCAGTTGATAAGGAAGAGCAAAGGATGTCATCTACCTGTACTCGGTAAAGTGTTTGATACTGTCCTGCGTGAGATCCTTGTCATCAAATTGAAAAAGTATGGACTTGAGGGGTAGACCACTCTCTGGATAAGGAATGGGCTGTATGGCTGCACTTGGAGTGTTGCGATCAACAGCAACATGTCCAAATGGAAATCAGTGACAAGTAGCATTCCTCAGTGGTCAGTACTGGGACCAGTGCTATTTAACATACTTGTCAGCGATACAGACAGTGGGATTGAGTGCACCCTCATCAAGTTTACAGATGACACCAAGCTGTGTGGTCTGGTTGACATGCTGGAAGGAAGGGATGCCATCCAGACGGATTTGGATGGGCTTGGGAGGTGTGCTTAAGCCAACCTCGTGAAGTTCAACGAGGCCAAGTGCAAGGTTCTACACCTGCGTCAGGGAAATCCCAAGCACAAATATGGTCTGAGCAAGGAGTGGCTTGAGAGCAGTCTCGAGGAGAAGGACTTGCAGGTGTCAATTGAAGTAAAACTCAGCATGACCTGTCAGTGTGCTCTTGCAGCCCAGAAGGGCAAGAATGTCCTGGGCTGCATCAAAAGAAATTTGACCAGCAGCGTGAGGGAGGTGATTCTGCTCCTCTACTCTGCTGTCATGAGACCACACCTAGAGTACTACATCCGGTTCTGAGGCCCCCAGCATAAGAGAGATGGAGCTTCTGGAGTGGGTGCAGAGGAGGACCACAAAGATGATCAGAGGGTTGGAGACCCTCCCCCATGAGGAGAGGCTGAGAAAGTTGCAAGTATTCAGCCTGGAGAAAAGATGGCTCTGGGGTGACTTTACAGCAGCATTCTAGTATGTGAAGCGGGCCTACAAGAAAGCCAGGAAAGGACTTTTTACAAGTGCTTGTAGTAATAGGACAAGAGGGAAAGGATTGAAGCATGAGGAGATAAATTTAGACTACATATTGGAAAGAAATTCTTTACAGTGAGAGTGGTGAGACACTGGAACAGGTTGCCCATGGAGGTCATGGGTGCTCCTTCCCTAGAGGTGTTCAGGGCTAGGTTGGAGAAGGCTTTGAGCAGCCTGGTCTAGTGTGGTGGAGTAGGAAGGTTCCCCCCCCACACACAAAAGAATTCCACAGCTAACTCAGCCGGAGAAGCAGATGAAAGCTGTATTTTACAAGCAGATATGGAATGCAATGAATATGTACAAAAATATACAATATTTACAATATATACAGAAGTATACAGCAATGTATGTAATACAGGAAACCTTTCCCCAACCCCCCCTGCGGCCAGGGGGTTCGGCCTGCCCCTCCCTTCTCCCTCCCTACCTCCCCTTTTTCCCAAAAGGGTTAGAGAGAAAGAGAAAGGAAGGTAATTAAAAGGGTGAAAACTTGTTAAAGCTCAAAGCGGATGCAAAGTTAGTTTTCTTATCTGGTTAGCAAGAATCGTTCCTGCATAGCAGGCTGTTGCTTCAGAGAGAAAAGCAGGCCAGCTCACAGTACAGGGGGAAGAAGAAGAAGACTGACTGCCCCCGACTGAAAGACTAAACAAGAACCTACAGCCGGGTTCCACCAATGAAATTGGATTAGCATATCGTTGTTTTTCATTCATATACCAAAACATTCGGCCAGAGCGTTCAGAAAGTGTCCCTTTCTTAAAGGCACAGCCTAAACCGGTCACATCTAGTGAAAGAGTTTTATCTGTTTATTAAAAAGATTGCATCTGTCTTTTAAACTACTATGCATTCATAAAATGTGTAGATCTGGAATGAGATCTAACTATTTAATTTATGAAAAGGAAATTTACTTGCGGTCACCATTATAAGGACAAAAGTCAAGTTGCTGGGTGGTTTATTAATTTTGCCCAAATATGTGAGCTCAAATATTCTAAAACAGCTTTGGAAAGTACAGCAGAACCAAAGGATTTCGGCCATATTTTGTTTCCTGTTCTTTTCAGGTAATTATCTAAAATTCCAGCGATAAAGTAGACAGACCGTGCTGTCTCCATGTATAAGTGGATAGGTAGATGGTGTCTGATTCTGTCACTTTCATGCTAATGATTGTGCAAAGAGAATTGTACCTCACTATTTCAGACATTCAGAAATCTACAATTTGCATATTACATTTTTGTACATAAGCTTGTGTTCTGGTCTATGGATCTTAGTTTGGGCACCAGAGATTTTTGAATGCTTGGCAAGGAGGTGTGTTTATTTTGGGTCCAAGTGTGAAAGCATCTGAAACTTTACTTTTTTCCTATCATGTGAACTAGAAATAGAGAAAAGTAGCATTTATTTTTAGAGCAATTAGATCATCTGGTCCAACATTCTGTATAGCATGGTTTGTTCCACTTACCTGTACTGTAATACCTGCCCAGTCATTCATGTTTTGTGAAGGCAAGTTTGTTGCAGAATACATTTGGACAAGTCACTATCTTGATGGAAAGACAAGAAAATGTGGAGAATGTATTGCTTCTTTTGGTATATTCTCCTAGTGATTTGGCATACCTCTTGTGGAATGTGTGTCTTAATTCAGTACCAGTAAATGGGTCTTTTTGCTTTTCTCTGGTGAGGTTCGGTCCTTCTTGATTCTCAGCATTATTTCCTCTGATTTTATTTGTGGCTTTACATTGTCTATCATACCAGTTGTTTTTTTTTTTTTTTTTTTTTTCTTGGATAGGCAGAGGAGGTGTGGCAGTCTTTATAAAAAGGTGTTAACACTGGTAGCTAAGCAGTTTTCTTGCTCATTTCTGTGCTACGTATGAAATTGCATGTGTTAGATAAGACCTCTTTTCCATAAACTTATTTGATAAGTGAAACTTTACCACTTACTACTTAGAAAATACCTTTTTATTTGTCTCCTCTTTTTTTTCTTGTGCTCAGTAAAACTTACAGTAGTCCTAAATTCACTTTGTAAAGATTTGCATGACATGCTCGGTCATCTAGTATTCATATGTTAAATTGCAAGATGAGGAGACAGAGACTGTCTCAACTAAGCCTTTTAGAAATTTAAACAGAACTTAACAGATTAAAACATATATATTATTCCATTAGATGAGGTTAAGAGGCCTGAACAACACTGCAACATCTTTGTTTGGTATGTTAAGGTTATTTGGGTTTTTGTCAGAGAGAGACATTTTTATGTGTTCATCATTATTGTTATACATTTTTCAACTCTAGCTAACTTTACTTTGACCACTGAACCTGGTGGTTCTCCCAGTATTTTATTTTTTCTGTATTGCTGAATTGTGATCTTCCAATAAATAAATTGCTGGTTTTAAGGATGTCCAGTTGCAATCACAATTTCTTTGTGTTTTTATATTCTCAGGTGTGTAATAATTTTACAATCCTTCTATATTTTTCTTGAGTATAGGAAAAATGACTTAAATGTCATGCTGTTTTCATATGACTGAGCCAATTTGCTCAGGTATCTCAAGGAAATTAAGTTTTAGGGAAAAGATAAATTTTAATGAAAAGACATTGAGTGTGCTGGAAAAGCCTTTTATATGCTCCCATGAAGATGAAAGGGTACTTTTTTATTTAATTAATTGAGATGAAAACATAACATCATTGCTCCACTGGAGACTCCTGTGGGGCAAGTGTGCTCAGAAAAATACTGTCTGAAGGCAGGGAGTCTAAGTGAGCAATGCTTTGAGACAGTTAACATCCACTGTTCTGTAACAAGTTTTTGCATGCTTTTCCAGACCATTTCTAAAGCTTACTTAAATAGTGACCATGTTTTTTCCCCTTTTTACTTAAATAAAGAAAGCATGTTAGTCAGATTTTTTGGTTTGCTGTGGCTTGGGTTATTGACTTGAAGTTTTTTGTATATAATTCTTGTTTGTATGTATTGAAAGATAGAATGAACAAAGAACGTGATATTGAGATAATCTAATGCTGCAATGAAGAGAAATGTGGACAGCCCAGAACTTACCAGCTATTCATAGCTTGATCACCCAGAGAGGGAGGGGCACATTTACTCTGTTACCAATTATGATTTCAGAATTGCAGATGGGTTGTTGAGCACAATAAGGAAATTCTTGAATGAAATAGTGATTTATATATATTATTCTGTGTAACAGTTCAATGACAGTTGAATGTTATAACTTTAAGTCTGTTTTTATACAATTTTGTTACCTATTTTTTTAAAATTATTGACATACAAAGGGACACTTCCGTATCAAATACATGGACAGGCATGGCTTCAATATAGAGTCATACTATTTGCATTGTTTATTTTGCTAAAATTGCAAGAAACTCTCCACTGCTTTCAATAGTCATGGTGTTATTGACAGTGAGGGTACTGGTGCCACCATATGAAACTGGACTTAGGTCATTTCAGGCTGTATTCTGTGTTACAGCATGGAAAGTACAGAATTCTCACTAGTTTTCTTCCAAGGGTTGGGCAAACAGAAAAGTGAGAACTGTGAGGTATAGATGCAATATACTAACACCAAACACCAAATCATAAGATTGTCTTTAGAAAATAATGTAGTTTTTCTCTTTTACTATTTTGATTATGTAGAAGAGGAGAAAGACAGTGGGTAAAAATAAAGAGGACAGAAGATGGTTGTAGACTGGCGTGTTTACTTGTGGTATCAGTCAGGGGTTTGTGGTTATTTTGACAGAGTATGAATAACACAGGAGGTTTTGAGGGAGAAGTGTTAATCTCTCTCTGGATTTTGTCATGGAATTTTAACCCAGACAAAAAAGGCAGTGAAAAAGAGCAGTGTTATTTATAGACAGACCTAGATGCAACTGTTATGGGAACCCTATGAGAAAGAGGTTAACACCATTTTACACTGTAGTATATGTATGAAAGGCATTGCCCGAAGTCTTTTTACTTATCTGTAGTAAACCCCAATTTTCATGTTCCTGGTGATTACATAGTCCCTTCAGCATTAAAACACAGCAGCTGTGTAGCATTAATCTCCTATTGTACAAATGTAATCAACAGTGAACATGTGCTGTTAACCATATTCAGTTCATGACCACTGAAGGACTATAAGGGCAGCATTTTGAGCAGTATGTATTACCTGTGCCCGAGGCAGTCTCTGTATGTTTTTGTAATGCCAGGTAGCACACCCTTGGGAAGAAAAATAGTAAGAACTGACATTATTCTCTCATTTTGTGTGTTCTTTTTGATGCAAAGACAGATGAGATTGTAGTCATCACTTAGTGTAAATGTAATTTTGCAATTCTTTTTCTTCTCTCAAATGTATGGTCTGTATACTCCTGGAACTTGAAGGCATCTGTCCTCTCCAGAAAGCAGTAAATTTTGTTACTGGGGGAAAATAAAATTAATAAATTTTCTGGTTTGAGGAGGCATATCTGAAACTTAGATTAAAAATAAAAAAATTAAAAAAAAAAAAAAAAAAAAAAAAAAAAAAACCCAAAACCACAACAACAACAGAGTCTGTTCAGATTTGAATACATCCACTCATCTTAGTTTTCCTAAATGCTCTACAATGTGTTTCTGGATAGCTGTGAACCTAGGCACATTTTCTGCAGCTGATTATAAATCCATCATCTACTGAATCTGAAGGTAGCACTTTATCATATTTATGAGATGGGTGAGATGCAGTTAATATGCTTCTTTCTAAACGCATTCATTCTCTACTTTGTTGGGGGTTCGTGGGATTTATGTGACATCTGCTCCTAGGTTTAGCCCTACCTTCCTTTGCTTGCTAGAGAGCCTTACCACCTAAATTGTTAAGGCAATGTTCTCTATTTGTATTGAATCCTTTATCTAGAAAATGCTGGGTATCATTAACTGCAGGAAAATGCAGAAGTATTCAGAAGGCTGTTTCTTTTTCTACTTTTATGCTTTATAAATTGTAGCTAAGAAATGATACTTAAATATTACTATATAAAAAGCATTTATTTTTGCCATAGCTTCTGAAACAGTTTTACTGCTTTCTCTGCAATGTTAAAAAAATTACTTTAATTTGTCATAGGGTTCTGGCATATCTGCTTAGTGTCAGGACTGGGTTGGAAGGGCAGATGTGAAGCCTGGCAAGAGAAAGGCATGGCTGTACTTCAGTGGGGCTTGCTACTGATCCTGCTGTTTTTATTCTTCTGCATACCTTAAAGGAGGTGTGGAAAAAGTCATGATTAATTAATTAAGCCTTCTTTTTAATCTTTAAAATTGTTTTATTAGAATATAAAACTTGATAATAATAGCTTTTATAAAAACTTCTGTAAAGTATGATGCTTGATGAAAGTGTAAGCAGTATGGCTCTTTAGTACTTTATATACTAAGCTTGTTAAATGAATACATTCTCTTCTAATATATCTATATATATATAAAAGCTTTATACCATGCCACAAATTATGCAATAATTTGTACATTTAAGATCACACCATTGTTTGTAGTAAGTGTTCAATCTTCTTGCAAGAAAGATAAGGCAAATATACAAAAGACTATATATTTGGCAACATTTTGTGTAAGGATAAATTGTTAAAGGGAAAAAAAGTAGATAGTAAAATGGTCTGAAAAGAAAAACAACTGATAGAAAGGCAGGAAGAACTGTTGCAAGACTAACTACTAGAAGACTAATGAGTTGCAAGCCAAAACTGGTGTCAGGCACATTAATACATGACTGTATTGAATAGCCAGGTAAATATCAAGCAATTTTGTGCCTAAAATAAATGCTAGAACAAGACTGACTCACTTTTTTTTTTTTTCCTTTTGGCACTGAAATGTTTAAGGCAAAAATTATCTGGTTGATGTTTTTCCTACCTGGTGAGACAGTGAGATGGAAGAGATGACCAGATTCCTGCAGTTGCACTGACACAGAAGACAGACTGTTAAAGACAAGACTATCAGTGTTACTCTTGTG
Organism: Picus viridis; assembly: GCA_033816785.1. NCBI lineage: Eukaryota > Metazoa > Chordata > Aves > Piciformes > Picidae > Picus > Picus viridis. The sequence goes on from CM066606.1 coordinate 62,036,762, forward strand.
AAGAAAATAAGAAAGTTTTTTTTTTTCTTCATCTGAGCTAAACAAAGATGATGTTAAGTACTTAACCAAAGTACCTGAAAGTAGGTGGATAGCAGAAAGCCAAGTGCAAAGTCCATTATCAAGACAAAAAAAAGGCCCGCTTTTATAGGAAAGCAAGCCTGCAAAATAACTTGTGAACAAACTTTTTGAGGAAAAACCCACAAACAAACAAAAAAAACCCCAAACCAACCAACCAAAACCTCAAGAGCACTTGGAGACAGCTGGCCTAAAACATGAATTCATACAGCTGAAACATAAATATGTCAGCCCAGCAGCTTCCATATAAATGTGTATTTCAGTTTTTCTTTATTTTCTAAATACATTTTTTACATAGAGTGTACTTTAACAATGTTCTATGCAATTTTTTTCCATGTTTTTATGGGTTTTGGAATACTGTGATCATGTTATGCGGACCAAAACCCAAAAAACAGTTATTGGGTTTTAGGGCTTTCTGTTACAGTAAATGCTTTATCATATCACTTGATGACAGTATTGACTGTTTGGCGAATTGCTTGCTGAGAAACATTCTGAAATAGGGAAATTTTTGGAAAGTAATGAATTAAAAAAAATGTTTCTGCATGTGTTACTTGCTTTGTGTTGTGGTTTAAGAGTTTGCTCTCATAACACACACCCCCTGCCCTAGATCAAGAGGGAAAGTAACAAAAAATGTAAAATCTCTGTGTTGAGATAAGGAGTTTAATGAGATTAAATAATGTACAATTACCTTAGCTATTTTGCAGAAAAGTACAGCAAAAGCAGAAGCCAGCTATAAAGCCACATGCCCCCAAGCACACAGCCAGCCCACCAGAAAAGACCAACACCCCAAAACCAGAAACAGAGCAGCAACTGGAAACAGGAAGCCTCTCATGTTACAATCCAAACTACAAGCCCCATGATTCTTTGTTCTGGCCAGCACTTTCATTTCAAATCTGGCATGACATCAGTGTAGCATTGAATATGCATCAGCAAATTCAATTTGCTACACTCATGACACTTTGTTATTAGAATTTTAACAGTTTATGACATTTCCTGCAATACAAACATCAGTAATATAAATTACTATTTCTCTTTCCTTTCTGCATTTTGTTCTTGTAAGACTTACTGTAAACAAATTGTCCATGACTGGTCATTTTGGAGAACAGATATGCAAGTGAGGTTATTCTTTAATACAGGGGACTTAAAAATGTGTATACTGATGAAACAATTACAGGCACGTAGTCTATTACTACGTTGCTTCAGAATACCATGAACATTAATAGTTTTTCTCACCTAAATTATATAAAATCTGAACCCCAGCCTCATCTTGGAAGTCATAATTTCACGGATGTGATGACATAATTAGTAGACTCCTATAGTAGTATTATCATGTAGTAGTGAACATTAGTAAGGCACACTGCTAGGTCAAAAATTGTTTGTATGGTAAATGGAGTTAAATCCAGTTGGCAGTTGGTCACAAGTGGTGTTCCCCAAGGCTCATTATTTGGGCCAGTTCTGTTTAACATCTTCATCAATGACCCTGAAGAGGTGATCAAGTACACCCTCAGTATGTTTGTGGACAGCACCAAACTGGATGAGTGTGTTGATCTGCTGGAGATGAGGAAGGCTCTGCAGAGGGATCTGGACAGGCTGGATTGATGGGCTGAGGCCAACTCTATGTTTTTCAGCAAGGTCAGGTGCTGACTGAACATGAGTCAGTGGTGTGCTCAGCTGGCCAAGAAAGCCAACACCATGTTGGCCTCTATCAGAAATAGTGTGGCAAGCAGAAGGAGGGAAGTCATTGTGCCACTGTATTTGACACTGATGAGGCTGGACCTCGAATACTGTGTTCAGCTTTGGGCCACTCATTACAGGACAGACACTGAGGTGCTGGAACATGTCCAGAAGAGGGCAAGAAGGCTGGTGAGTGGTCTTGAAAACAAATTCTATGAGGAGCAGGTGAGGTAGCTAGGGTGGTTCATCCTGAAGAAGAGGAGGCTGAAGCAAGACCTTATTGCTCTCAACAACTACCCAGAAAGATGTTCTAGCAAGGTTGGGGCCCCAGTACTAGACTTACAGATATGTAATAGTATCATACTAGTTTTGTCTTCCGATGTCTCTAATCATCTAAAATCATAGATCATGAAACTTTTTTGATTATCTGGAAGTATTAATTGCTTTATAAACCTCATGGAAAACCTGTCTGATTTTTCTTTACAAGCCATATTGGTTATTGTTTTCTCCTTGAAAAAGTGCATACCTGCTAAGGAACAAGAAAATCTCAAAAGGAGCTGTTTAGCCACTCAGCTTTTTTACTGTATTTTGAGTACTAATTAGTCTAAAAATCTGAAAATTACCTGTGCATCTTTTGGTATCTCTTGGTTTCAGTTTAAAAATACAATTGAATATACTCTTAACTAAGCACATTCTGTATGACTTGGCTTACCAAAAACGTTAAGTATTTGGTTGATATGACACAACTACAAGACTAATTACCTATGGTAACTGTGATTGACCTTTTAATTTGAGCTAATATGCATTATTTTATGTTTGTGATTGCCTGAAACAGTGTATAGGCAGTTATAGCTGTTCAGTGCACAATTTGACTTCTGAAGTTTTGACATCTACTTATGAGGGTGTAAAATAGCATGTTACTTACCAGCATTTTACGAGAACAAGAACAGAAAAGATTGAGGATGCTCCAAGAAAGGGAGAATCAGAATATTTAGCTGGATCAGAAATATTTTCCAAATTATCAGCTGTAAAGAGATTGTTGTTTCCTATTTTTAGACTGAAAGTACCAAGAAGTGGTCTGTGTTGTGGAGAAAAGAGGAAGTAGATTAGCTAACTACCTAGTACATCTTTTGCATTTTTTTCTCCAGTTTCAAAAATAGGTCACTACGTATTTTGAAGTATCCCTTTTTAGCTGTTTCAAACATCAGTCTAATATTTGTCGTATCATTCTTCATGGAGACATTTCAGCCAGGACTGCTGTGACTAGGATATTAATTCCACACAATTCATAAAGGCACCTGTGAATACACCCCTGTCTTTAGTTAATTTGTTCCAATTTTCAATGGGTTTCATATTACAACTTAGTCCTTCGCATTGACTGTTTGTACATTTGACTGTTTCTTGCATTTTTCCTTTCTACCCATATTTTTCTAAATGTGTTTCTATTTTTTTACTGGAGATGGCAATTATTTACTGTCCACAGATTTTATTAATGTTCCATTTATTGTCTGATTCATAATTTAGCCAAGTCAGTTCACTTGCTTTTAATACCTAGTAAAGAGACAGTGTGAATCATACCAATGAATTCAAGGGACAGGTGAATAATACAATACAATACAATACAATACAATACAATACAATACAATACAATACAATACAATACACCAGGTTGGAAGAGACCTTCAAGATCATCGCGTCCAACCCATCAACCAATCCAACCCACCCAACAACTAGACCATACAGCCAAGCACCCCATCAAGTCTTCTCCTGAACACCTCCAGTGAAGGTGACTCCACCACCTCCAAGGGTAGCCGATTCCAATGGGCAATCACTCTCTCCGTGTAGAACTTCTTCCTAACATCTAGCCTAAACCTCTGCTGGCACAGCCTGAGACTGTGTCCTCTTGTTCTGGTGCTGGTTGCCTGGGAGAAGAGGCCAACCTCTGCCTGGCTACAACCTCCCTTCAGGTAGTTGTAGAGAGCAATAAGGTCACCCCTCAGTCTCCTCTTCTCCAGGCTAAGCAACCCCAGCTCCCTCAGCCTTTCCTCATAGGGCTTGTGTTCCAAGTCCCTCACCAACTTTGTTGCCCTTCTCTGGACACGTTCCAGCAAGTCAACATCCTTCCTAAACTGAGGGGCCCAGAACTGGACACAGTACTCAAGGTGTGGCCTAACCAGTGCAGTGTACAGGGGCAGAATGACCTCCCTGCTCCTGCTGGCCACACTGTTCCTGGTGCAGGCCAGGATGCCATTGGCCTTCTTGGCTGCCTGGGCACACTGCAGGCTCATGTTCAGCCTCCCATCAACCAGTACCCCCAGGTCCCTCTCTGCCTGGCCACTCTCCAGCCACTCTGACCCCAGCCTGTAGCACTGCTTGGGGTTGTTGTGGCCAATGTGCAGAACCCGGCACTTGGATGTGTTAAATCTCATGCCATTGGACTCTGCCCATCGGTCCAGCCTGGCGAGGTCCCTCTGCAAAGCCTCTCTGCCCTCCAGCAAATCAACTCCTGCCCCCAGCTTGGTATCATCTGCAAATTTACTGATGATGGACTCAATGCCCTCATCCAGATCCCTGAAAGGTAAGATTTGTGGTATTAAAAACATGGCAGACTGTGTAAAACCCAAAAGAACAAAGTAAAATATTTCTAAACCTGGCCACATGGAACAAGTTTATCTTATGCATGCTGCATCAGTATAATTCAGTCATAATGTGAAATGAAACGCTTTGTGCACGAATAGCATTTAATCTGAGCATAAATGGAATTGGGTTTGGGAATGTGCAATGCATCTGTATTGCCAGACACACAATGATTTTTTTTTCTTTTTTTTAAAAAAAAAAAAAAAAAAAAAAAAAAAAAAAATTTGCTAGCAGATGGTGTCCAACAAAGACCACTATTGTTTCAGCATAAGATACTTCAAATGTTCTGGGCATTTAGCCCAGACAGCCATTTTTCTTATAATATGTGACCAGGCAATAACAAAAAGAATGAAAATAGAGGTGTCAGTCCATATAAAAATATTTTTATAGCTTAATATATCTAACAAGTCAGTGGCAATTATTAAACCAAGTTAAGTTAACAAAACTGATAAGATCATTCTTTTTACATTTTCCTGTCTCTCCAAATAGTTGTTTGGCAGTCTACCTTCTAGGAAAAATGTGTTTGGAAAGTTAAGCTACCTGCTGGTACTGTTTAAATGCCCACAGATAATGTAACTCAAGCTGCCTGGTGCCTGAAAGTGAGTGTTAGTGCAATCAACAGGAACAATAAAAATCTGTTCAAAAAGAAAATCCACAAATCCCAAGGATTTGCAGCCTCCCTACGGATTTTCCACAAATTTTGCTGTTTTCAGCAGAATATAAGCTTTTATTTTAAAGGTGAACTGCAAAGCTGCATGGAAATTTGAGTTAATAAAATACGTGCTGAATCCCCTGCTCTCCTTTTGCAGCCTTCTAATGGGTTGTCTGACACATGTTTTAAGTATTTCTTTTTATAAAGAAAAAGGCAACAACAACCTCCCTCTTTGAATATCATCTAAAACATCAAGAATAAACTTCCATTCTTCTCAGAAGTCTGTTATCTGAAGTGTTTCTTACACCCGTGCATTTATTTTCTTCAAGTCAAATGACTGCCATGCCTCAACTTAGTCATCAAATTTCTTCTTCGACATTTAACTCTTTAGAATGTGAAATCTTGAGGATACAACTATATATATCTATTTATATTCTCTTTGTACCTGATATCTTTTTAAATAGAACTGTTTTGAGGGAAAAGTAAGGATATTCCAGTTTTTAAACTTTCAGATAAAATTTTGGCACAGATAGCTTGAGTGAGGTGTGACCATTAAGTTTAGTTTACAACCATCAAACTATTTTTAGTTTTAGAAAATCAAAATCGGATGAACTGTCATAACCCTTGTGACAAATTATTCCTGATTTGAGAATAATTTGTGGTAGTCACTAGTTCCTTTCAAAAAATAAACAGAATTTGCTGACAGTTCACAAAATGCTGATAGTGATAAGAGAGAATTAACTAATACTCCTGTAAGTAGTGATCAATAACCTAGATTATTGTACATGAATTAATTTTTTTTTTACTATGCATGCATTTCATGATTGAAATGAGAAATCCTATTAAAAATATGTTTGTTTTTTTTAAAATAAAGGGGTTTAAGTTGCAGTGACCTTTGTTATTCTAGAAGTGAATAATAGCTGTGATGTAAAAAATTAGAAGAGCACTGGTAACATTTTTTATTTCACATTGTTCCAATTAGACTATTTCTTGCTGTACTATCTTTATCTTTTTTTCTTTATGGTATTCTTTCTCTCCATTGATCTTGACTGGCAGTAGATGTTCATCACAAGTGATTTTCATAAGAAGGAAAGGGCATCCTTCAGTTTCTAAGTGCAGATATTAATTCAGCTGTTAGTCTGATTTCTTAAGCACTGAGTGATACTGGTTTACTAGTAGACTTTACTATTTTGCCTGTGATAAATGTAATTCAGAGCAGCTTTAGAGTTAATGTACAATTTGATGCTAAGAGTTTTTTTGACAGATAGACTTCTATGACCTGTGAGAATTTCTTATGAAATCAAAATCACCCTTAACATTACATATTTAATTGAAAACAGTATTGAAAGCATAGTTTATGATGTCACTTGCCTGTTGTGTTCCAAAGGTAGGGATACACTAGTCCACTTATGAACTTCTTGTTTCTAAACCCAAATGAGCACTGTCTTCAGCAGGTCATAGAATTATTTCATTAGTGTTGTAGCTAGACTTGTTTCTTGTCTGTTTAATGACAGTCATATTTACTAAGAATATATATGTATAGAATATGTTAAAATGTTGGCAGGGTATGAGGAGCATTACGTAGAATTGGCAGTAAAGGAGGTATAATATGCAGTGTACTCTTAATAGTAAATGTTATGCAGAACTTATTTTTTTAATTGAGTACTGTATTTTACACGTTATGAAAATATATAATGGGATATTTATATTTGACAAATTGGTGCCCTCTACAGCACTGATCAAATTTGTGCCAGTGGTGGCATTTTTACAAGAACTGTTCTTGTGATACTAAATGTAATAAATATTATCTGTAGGAGCTTAGGTATAAAATATAGGCAACTGTTTTACAATACATTAGACTACTAATAATAAACATTTAATTGGCTAAAACCTAGAAAGATGAAAATTGCAGGATTCTTCTTGATTGAAGCAGTCATATGAGAGATAAAATGAATGTCAGCTTGCACCTGTCTTAAAAATGGTCAAATGAAAACTTTCATGCTTACAGCTTATTGTATGGAAGTGTTTCAGTCTCAACATTTTAAGTCAGTGTAATACATGATTAATAGTATTTCCTAATTTTGTTAGCATTTTATTCATCTTAAGATACAGGTGTAATAAATTAAACTGCACTTTGAGTAGCACAGTGGAATTAAGTAAAGCAAAGTACAAAAGTGCAGGACTTGAGACTGTACTTAAAAATAATTTAACTCAGTTAACAATGCCAGTCTCTTGCCTATGTGTTATATGAAGTGGAATAAAAAATAATGTTGAGAATAATGATGTAGATTTCATACAAATAATATTCATTATTAGTCAATTACCTGCTTTGCTTTCTAAATCTGAATAAATGTTTTCAGTTACATCTGAGAATGAGATGATCATCTGAAGCTGACTTCTATTACATACATGGTTCAGGCCCAATTTGAGATGTGCTGCAAAAACAAAGCATCTTTGCTATTTGCTATGAATCTTTGATATTTACTTTAGCTCAGTTTTAAAACACTTTTTATTCAGTCTAAAGAGGTCTCAAGTGTTTTTGCTGGCTTACATATAGTCCACACTTAACTGATGTACAGATGTGGAATGATAATGCAAAAACCATTTTGGAGCCATTCTTTCTTCACATGATAAGGGAATGGGTAAAGGGAAGAGATTAGAGATGGAGCTAGTTCATTAGAATGTGAAATCTATCTGGAGTCAGTAGCAGACAGTTCAAATATTCTGCTTGTGCTTCTGTAAGTCTTGAGTTAATGCATCTTACTTTTTGTTTGTCAAGTATTTTAATAGTTGCAATAGAAACTGTTATTTTGGTTTCTGGAATTCCTTTTTAGTAGTCTTATTGTGAAGCTAATATGGGTGATTTTCATGACAAATTTTACAGTTGAAATTAAAAATAAATCAGATACATGCATGAACACACTGTGGGAAGCTGGGGGAGTTTTTCTCATTGAACATAAATCAGTATAATCAATTCTATAGTTTCAGGCATCACCTCTGGCATTACAGTCATATGTTAACTGTTCAACATGGAAGAAGCACACAGCACTTACAGGATGGCCAAGGGATCAGGCCCATCCAGCATGGATTTAGGAAGGGCAGGTCCTGCCTGACCAACCTGATCTCCTTCTATGATCAGGTGACCCGCCTGGTGGATGTGGGGAGGCCTGTGGATGTAGTCTACCTGGACCTCTGCAAGGCCTTTGACACTGTCCCCCATACCAAACTCCTGGCCAAGCTGTCAGCCCATGGCTTGGACAGGAGCACATTGCATTGGGTTAGGAACTGTCTGGAGGGCCGAGCCCAGAGAGTGGTGGTGAATGGTGCCACATCCAACTGGCAGCCAGTCACTAGTGGTGTGCCCCAAGGATCAGTGCTGGGCCCCATGCTCTTTAAGATCTTTATTGATGATCTGGATGAGGGCATCGAGTCCATCATCAGTACGTTTGTGGACTACACCAAGCTGGGGGTCAGGAGTTGATGTGCTGGAGGGTAGAGAGGCTTTGCAGAGGGACCTCGCCAGGCTGGACCGATGGGCAGAATCCAACAGCATGAGATTGAACACCTCCAAGTGCCGGGTTCTGCACATTGGCCACAGCAACCCCAAGCAGTGCTACAGGCTGGGGTCAGAGTGGCTGGAGAGTGGCCAGGCAGAGAGGGACCTGGGGGTACTGGTTGATGGGAGGCTGAACATGAGCCTGCAGTGTGCCCAGGCAGCCAAGAAGGCCAATGGCATCCTGGCCTGCACCAGGAACAGTGTGGCCAGCAGGAGCAGGGAGGTCATTCTGCCCCTGTACACTGCACTGGTTAGGCCACACCTTGAGTACTGTGTCCAGTTCTGGGCCCCTCAGTTTAGGAAGGATGTTGACTTGCTGGAACGTGTCCAGAGAAGGGCAACAAAGTTGGTGAGGGACTTGGAACATAAGCCCTATGAGGAGAGACTGAGGGAGCTGGGGTTGCTTAGCCTGGAGAAGAGGAGACTGAGGGGTGACCTTATTGCTCTCTACAACTACCTGAAGGGAGGTTGTAGACAGGTGGAGGTTGGTCTCTTCTCCCAGGCAGCCAGCACCAGAACAAGAGGACACAGTCTCAGGCTGTGCCAGCAGAGGTTTAGGCTGGATGTTAGGAAGAAGTTCTACACGGAGAGAGTGATTGCCCATTGGAATGGTCTGCCCATGGAGGTGGTGGAGTCACCATCATTGGAGGTGTTCAGGAGAAGACTTGATGGGGTGCTTGGCTGTATGGTCTAGTTGTTGGGTGGGTTGGATTGGTTGATGGGTTGGATGCGATGATCTTGAAGGTCTCTTCCAACCTGGTGTATTGTATTGTATTGTATTGTATTGTATTGTATTGTATTGTATTGTAAGCTCACACCGGTCCTAAGTAATGAGTTGCACTTTGATTATATTTCAAAATCCATCTAATGATTGTTAAACTTATTTCCTATTTAACCAGTCATGCACTACATTAAAATCAGAAACTTGTTTCTTTTTGTTTGATCTTTACATATCTCACAGTTGTTGTTTTCAAAGTTGTTTGAAGCTTTTCCAATCACATAGAGAATGATTTCTCTTTGAGCTGTGAAAAAGCTTTATTTTCTCTGTATTCAAAACCAGAAAATGGCAGATCCCTTTTGCTGAAGACCATTTCTGGATGGAGTATCTATTATGTAAAAATAAAGCAAAACCCCAAAATATATTTGTGCACCTTCAGACGTAGACCTCTCCAGTATGGAAAATATCACTCCACGCTTATGTGCTGCTAAGTCAAAGTAATAAATGTCAGGTTTTTAGAAGTCATAATTGATCTAAGAATAAACTGTGCTGGATTAGATCAAAGATCCATTTAGCCAAATATCCTGTCTCTGACAGTGGCCAGAAGCAGGGCATTTGCATGATACCACTGGGGAACTTTTCCTGTTTCAAACAATCTGAAGTTTAAGGCATATTTGGTCAGAAAGTTCATTTAGTCTGCTCTGTTTAATGCTCTTCGATGTATTTTTCTTCTGTCAATAGATCTGGCTTCTTTGAACCTGCTCATGCTTTTGGTCTGTATTCATCAGTTTAATTGTAAGAAGTATGGGCAATATTTCCTTCTGTTTATTTTAAATCTGCTGTGTTACCATTTCCTCTTATACCCACAAGTCGTCCTTGTTGTATGAAAATAACGAGTAACACTTGTAGCTTACACTCTGTTGAAGATGTTTGTGTCCCAAATTTATTTGGATGTCATTTTTAGGGTCTTTCAAATGTCTACTTACGTTCCAATTTGCCTTTGACATAAAATGTCCATATCCAGTATCACTCATCATTTATCTGTGGATTCTGAGTCATGAACATCTTTGGAAGCAGTGAGACATGACAGTTGTCTTCTTTCACTGGACAGCCAAAGGGACTTGGTGGCCTGCTCTCACTGAAATGCCAGTTGGAAGTGGTCTGCTCCTTCTGTCAGCACACTAGAGGGTATCATAAAAATAAGGTAGGGGTTCTTAGGAGGTACTTTCAAACAACCTTGTGTTCTGATACACAAGCAGTCATAGACTGAACTGTAGTGCTTGACTAGTGGGTGAGCCACCTATTTTTTCAGAGAGGGAGAATTCCCAAAACACTACATGGTGTACCTCTGAAGTGCTTGCATTTTCTGCCTTAAACAGGAAAAGTTAAATGAGCAGGATTCTGCTGCTAGAGCATCTCATCCAACTCTTCCTAGCACACCATTTTTAGGAACCCCTTATACCTGGACAAGATGTATAATGTAAGCCAGAGAAATTGACCTGTCAATGGAAATCTTGGGTTTTGGCATGCCCAGAGAGTTGTACACCCCTCCTCTCTTGCATCATGTGCATGCAGTCCCTTCGTATGACAAAAGAGGGCTTGAGAAGGGCAGTGTGCCAGCTAGGGTTTTTTCCTTGCTGCCAGAAAAATTCTTTCCAGTCTGCTCTCCCTTGTCTGGATCAGAGGAGCCCCTAGAAGAAGGGGCAGCCAGGAAGGATTCTCAAGCTGGATGAATCACCCTGTAGGATCTTTAGAGGCTCAAACAGTACTGTTGGAAAGAAGGAGGGGATTGTTAGCTTTGAGTGAGTCTCAATGGTTGCTAATAGACTTAAAACATTCCACAGATCAGTCTTTAAACTGATATTATGCTGATGACATTTTTATGTATAGAAAAGCAATTTTATGTAATGTTGAGGGTTTAGAAGAATTAAGTTATTTTATTTCTCTTCAGAGATCCACTAGTTTTGAGTCTTAGTGACAAAGAAAATCTGTACTTGCTTGTGGAGAAATACAATAGGTAGAATATTTAGCCAATCTTTCAGACATTTTGGCAGTGATCCTGCAAACACCTCAACACATGCTTAACTTCAAGACTTTTTTATATTATTAGAACTACTAACTACTGCATACTCAAATGAAGTCCTTGGTTGTAGTTTGCAGTAGCAGATCATCTGAGTATGATTTGTTTAAAATATGCATTGTATAGAGACTGCAGAGCAGACTCACTTGAGAATAATGTTGCCGTTTTGTAATAGGGAAGAATGCTAAAATCTAGAAATGTCTAGGCCAGCTAAGTCTGTGAAACATTTTTGGCAAGACTCTCTTTTTTGAATCTGGCTTTTCAATATAATTACAAATAAGTAAAGTTGAGTATTTGTTTTATTTAAAGCTGCTCCTGTGACAGAATTTACTGTTTTGTATAGGCAGGTGATACGGCAGGTCAGAAAAGGATTCTGTATGCCTGTGGTGACTATATTTTACTGTGTCTAATAGGTTTTTGTGGAAGCCATTTGATGATCTCATCAACAACAAGCCTGTTGTTACATTACTATCAGATTCAGTGTGTTTGTGATTAAATCAGCAGAATGGAGAACATGAAGGGAGTACTGTTGACTTTGCAATCATTTCCATCTGTTATAAATTTTTATCAGATGTTGGGAAACAGCAGGCAAAATGCAGAGCAAGTGTTTTATCCAATTTCCAAGAAACAGTGATATGTAATTGGTATATATTTTTGCTCATAGTTTAATCTGTTTAGATATTTTAAATGTCCTATAGTATACTGGTATAAATAGAATATATAGCAATCTATTTCCATCATTCCTTACATTATTTTAATTGGAAGGCTCTGATGCTGATATTTTGGTACTTAGTAAGTGTGAGCACTTATTATAAAATTGGCAGTCAAGTGGGACTCGGGGAGGAAAAAATCTCCATAAGGAATATTCTGCTGTCTGAAGTATCTTTGCCTGCATTGATGATGTAGGAATCATAGAATCATAGAATCATAGAATCAGTCAGGGTTGGAAGGGACCACAAGGATCATCCAGTTCCAACCCCTGCCATGGGCAGGGACACCCTACACTAGATCACGCTGGCCAGAGCCTCATCCAGCCTGGTCTTAAACACCTCCAGGGACAGGGCCTCAACCACCTCCCTGGATAACCCATTCCAGGGCTTCACCACTCTCATGGTGAAGAACTTCTTCCTCACATCCAGCCTGAATCTCCCCATTTCCAGCTTCATTCCATTCCCCCTAGTCCTATCACTACCTGAGATCCTGAGAAGTCCCTCTCCAGCCTTCCTGTAGGCCCCCTTCAGATACTGGAAGGCCACAATGAGGTCACCTCGGAGCCTTCTCTTCTCCAGACTGAACAGCCCCAACTCCTTCAGTCTGTCCTCATAGGAGAGGTGCTCCAGCCCTCTGATCATCCTCGTGGCCCTTCTCTGGACATGCTCCAGCACGTCCACATCCCTCCTGTAATAGGGGCTCCAGAACTGGACGCAGTACTCCAGGTGGTGTCTCACCAGAGCTGAGTAGAGGGGGAGAAGCACCTCCCTTGACCTGCTGGTCACACTTCTCCTGATGCAGCCCAGGATGTGATTGGCTTTCCGGGCTGCAAGTGCACATTGAGAGCTCATGTTGAGCTTCTCGTCCACCAGCACCCCCAAGTCTCTCTCCTCAGGGCTGCTCTCCAGCCAGTCACTGCCCAGCCTGGATTTCTGCCTGGGATTGCCTCGACCCAGATGCAGGACCCTGCACTTGGTCTTGTTGAAGCTCATGAGGTTGGCTTGTGCCCACCTCTCCAGCCTGTCCAGGTCCCTCTGGATGGCATCCCTTCCCTCCAGCATGTCTGCTGCACCACACAGCTTGGTGTCATCAGCAAACTTGCTGAGGGTGCACTCAATGCCACTGTCCATGTCACCCACAAAGATGTTGAACAAGACAGGTGCCAGGACTGATCCCTGAGGGACTCCGCTTGTCACTGGCCTCCACTGGGACATGGACCCATTGACAGCCACACTTTGGGTGCAGCCATCAAGCCAGTTCTTTATCCATCTAGTGGTCCATTCATCAAACCCATGTGTCGCCAGCTTGGAGACCAGGATGTGGTGCGGGACAGTGTCGAAGGCTTTGCTCAAGTCCAGGTAAATGACATCAGTTGCTCGCCCCTCATCTATTAATGCTGTCACCTGCTCATAGAAGGCCACCAGGTTTGTCAGGCAGGATTTGCCCTTGGCAAAGCCATGCTGACTACTCCCAATCACCTCTTCACTGTTCTTCTGAGTCATTAGCCTCCAGGAGGATCTGCTCCATGATCTTTCCGGGCACAGAGGTGAGACTGACTGGCCTGTAATCCGCAAGTAGAACTGACCAACTAGTGACCATTTGTCTCAGAGGAGTGGGAAAGGACTCTCTTAGCAATACATACAAGCTTGTTCATAGTTCTTTTTCTATTTCTTATGAAGTTAATTTTTAGGGTTAATTGTTGTAAATAATTGTTCTTATGTTTCATGTAAATGTCTTGAGATAGTTTTAACAATATCAAGGTTTTTACTTCAACAAAATTGTCTCTGAAACAATTGTATGGTCACATCTGAAGAGTGAATTTTTTATTTTATTTTTTGTACATTACTGAGATTTTACTGAGTGTTCCCTTGAATCAGATATCAAAGGTCTAAAGTATTTGTGTTTTTCTACCCTATTTTGTATACCCTTTAATTTCAGAAGAAAATGAGGAAATAATTCAATTTTTCTACATCTTCATATCAGGGGTAATTTTTTTAATGATAGGAACAATTTTTGTCTCCCTCTCAGGAGTTTTCTGTGTTACTGTGCTGGCCATTTTTATATGAGACATGCAGTTTCATTTATAGTATTTTAAATTGAGCAATATTGGTTGTCTCTTGTAGTTCTATTATAATTTTTTTTACATTTCTCCTTGATAAGTGTGCGTTTTATGTTTTCTGCAGCTAAGTATTAGTACAGGACTTCATTAGCTGTCACTACCACAGTTCAGAGGCTTTTCTTGAACTCATTCTGTTGCTAAACTCTGCAGATTATCTTTTAATTTTGTAAGAGAATGTAATCAGAATTTATGAGAACTTGACTATTTGTTTCATTCTTCTTTCCTGAGCTAAAACCTTATATTTTTCATCTTCTGGAAATGTTACTATCATGTACCTCGCTCATTTTTTTCAGACTCTTTAACTTGAAGTATTAACTTTGCCATTCTGGAAGGGAATTGATTATTCTTTTTTCAGTTGCCTAAATTTTTTCACCATGTGCTTCATTTTCAATCCATTTTTCACCATTTGATTCTCTTTTTTAAAAGACTCGTCATCAAGAGTCTTTGAAGTATCTAAAGTTTGTTCACCTTGTCCATTACTTTATTACTCTGTTCTTCCACACCCTCACCAATCTATTGGAAATTCCTAGAATAGTATGTCAACAGCAGATGTTCGAGGTGGTTTATTATTTGGTTAAAACTACTCACCACAAGATACCAGGAGGTCTGCTGTGCATTCCATGATCATCCCTTTTGTTCTGAAGGTACAACGTTTGTTACTACCTGGTCATCCAATATAACATTGTTTTTTTAAGGTGACTTAGCAGAAAGGCCATTCCTGACTTCCTTCCAGAGGATGTACTCTGAGGCTTTATCACACTTCAGTTGACTGATATCTCCTCTTCTGTCTCTGGTCTTGTCTCGTCTTTATGTCCAAATCAGGTTCTTAGAGAGTTATTTCCTAGCATCTTTTTTTGAGAAAGCTCGTACAAATCAGTCATTTATCTTATAAGCAGTCGGTTTGGTTTACCTTATCATTTGCTTTAATTCCATGTGACCTAGTGACCTCTTTCTTCTTTTATGTTTTCCTGCTTTAGTTAGTCCAGTCATTTTAGCATTAATACCTTCAGCTCTTTCCTCTTTAAAAAACATCACATATATATGTGAACCTTTCATGCATCTTAAAGTACAACCTTCTGCAATCTATTTTGATAGCCTTAGCTTGAGGTTTGAAGATAAAAAATTACTTGGTTTTAATAACCTCTTCACCTTTGTGATTTAGTCACACTGTTTAATTCCTTGCCTTTCTGGACCCTTTTTTTGTGAGCTTTGCATTGCATCTACTAATAATTTTTGTTTTGCAGGAATAATTCTTGTGATTTCTAAAGCAATTAGTGCTTTTATCTCAGACATTCAAAGATGTCTTTAACTGATGATATCGCCAACCCATCTAAATATTTAGAGTGACTGGGTTTGGTTTGCTTTCTTGTAGTCAGTAGAATGGTTTAGATTTGAAATTAAGAATAACTAAAGGCTATTAATGATTAATATGAAAGTATATTTAATTGGTTTAATAAAAGAGATTCTGCTAAGCTAACCTGTCTGTAGATATTTCCTGCACAAAAGTAACCATTTTCCCTAGGCTAATGTATATAATAAAACTTACTCTGGATTAATCTGGAGACAAGGTTAAAGGAGAACATAAATTATGTTGAAATAGCAGCTGTTGGTTTGGGTCAGATTTATTAAGATAGTTCTTATATCAGGTTTTTAGTATTACATTAATTAGGAAAACAAACCAACCTACCAAAATAAAACCCCAAAGTTTTCTAAAAGATGCATGTTCATAATACAGTGTCGGCGACAGAGAATGGAGTCGATGCAGACGGCCAGTATGATCTAGTATCGTTCTAGTATATTCCTTTATTGTACGAGTGTTGTCTGAGTATAGTGCAAGTATAGTGCATATTAAGGGAACTTCTACAACTTATATAGACTTGGAGAGCATCACTGGCATAGCTTCATTGGTTCCCCATGAGTGACCACACATCGTACCATTATAGATTATTGGTCAAACTACTAATGACATGTGAGGTTGTTGATGCAGGTGCACATCCTGTTATTCCCAGATAACTTTCTGTGTTTATAGCTACCAGTGCCCCGCTTTAGTTACAGGCTGCAGGCACAGCACTATTTTGCTAAGCTGCTAGTTACTTCTGCACTTATGCTGAGCATGGCCTACCACCATATCAGGCTCTAGGCCTATACTGCCAGGTTGCTCACACTGCCTACTGCCACCATTGCCACAGTACAGAGTTGAAAAGTAATGCTAATGAAATAGGAATATCTTAGATAGGATTTAGGAAGGGCAGATCCTGCCTGACCAACCTGATGTCCTTCTATGATAAGGTGACCCGCCTGGTGGATGTGCGGAAGGCTGTGACTGTAGTCTACCTGGACTTCAGCAAAGCCTTTGACACCATCCCCTACAGCAAACTACTGGCCAAGCTGTCAGCTCATGGCTTGGACAGCAATACTCTGTGCTGGGTTAGGAACTGGCTGGAGGGCCAAGCCCAGAGAGTGGTGATGAATGGTGCCACCTCCAGCTGGCGGCCAGTCACTAGTGGTGTCCCCCAGGGATCAGTGCTGGGCCCCATGCTCTTTAATATCTTCATTATTGATCTGGATGAGAGGATTGAGTCAGTCATCAGCAAATTTGCAGATGACACCAAGTTGGGAGCACATGTTGATCTGTTAGAGGGTAGAAGGGATCTGCGGAGCGACCTCGACTGACTGGACAGATGGGCAGAGTCCAACAAGATGACATTTAACAAATCTAAGTGCCGGGTGCTGCACTTTGGCCACAACAACCCCATGCAGAGCTTCAGGCTGGGGTCGGAGTGGCTGGAGAGCTGTGTCCTGAATGGACAAAAAGCCTCAAAATTGCTCTGAACCAGACAATGAGGCAGAAGCTTGTAGATCTGCTTCTTTAGGCTTGCCTGGACATGTTTCAGAACCAGAATGAGCCAGGTGGGTGTGCTTTTGGCCGCATTTGGAAAGACGGCTTTCTATAGGTTTTATCCCTAGATCTGTGTTGCTACTGGCCATTATTGCCTCGGGAAATCTATAAGTACCAGCCCAAAGAGCCAGAGCGTTGTCTTGCCATTGTCCACGCTCTGAAGGAACCACAAGCTTCGTTTGGAAGCTGAACTGTGTTTTAGTTCACCCAGACAAGACAGCAAAGACCCCTCGCTGTTTTAGTGTTCTAAAGCCCAGAGGACAGACACGCATCTTGCCGGGCCAAGAGGCGAAGCCCCAGTGGAGCTGAGTCCCGGGACAGTTTCGTTTGACTGGAGCAAGGAGCGAGCGCTGCTGCAAAAGGATTACAGCCAAGAAACCTCCTCTCTAGAAAGCTTTCAGCTACAAACCCTTGGAGGCAAAGCCTGCCTCAGCAACAAGCTGCAGACACCAACAGAAAGTGAAACTCTACTCCTGCAGCTTCCATGTGGTCAGCGCCATTTTGGTTTGCCTAGATCTTAACATGTGCCACGAGGTATCAGGATCAGTGAGTAATTACAGTACCTGATTTTTATAGGCATCTATTGATGCCTGTCTGTTGCCCCAGAGAATTCTGGGGTCCCCCTCCCCGTTGTGGGCAATCACTGGCTTCATTGCCGAGGTTCCTTTTCTTTACAGTTTGAAGGGCTGTTTGTTCTTTCTGGATTTTTTTGTACATATTGTTTAAATTGTTACTTGTTCCTGCTGGTGAGGTATCTGTTCCATGACCGAACACCTCGAACCTGTAAATAGGTTTTATTTAATATTTTTTGGGGGATTTTTGTGATTAATAAATTGAACATTAATATATCCTTTTATAGACCACAACCAGCTGCCAAACAGGGACCTGGGGGTGCTGATTCACAGCCAGCTGAACATGAGCCAGCAGTGTGCCCAAGCGGCCAAGAAGGTCAATGGCATTCTGGCCTGCATCAAGGATAGTGTGGCCAGCAGGAGCAGGGAAGTCATTGTGCCCCTGTACTCTGCACTGGTTAGGCCACACCTTGTGTCCTGTGTCCAGTTCTGGGGCCCTCAGTTTAAGAAGGACATCAAGACACTTGAACTTGTCCAGAGAAAGGCAACAAGGCTGGTGAGAGGCCTCGAGCACAAGCCCTATGAGGAGAGGCTGAGGGAGCTGGGGTTGTTTAGCCTAGAGAAGAGGAGGCTCAGGGGAGACCTACCTTATTGCTGTCTACAACTACCTGAAGGGTGGTTATAGCCAGGAGGGAGTTGGTCTCTTCTCTCTAGCAACCAGCACCAGAACAAAAAGACAGAGTCATAATATCATAGTATCAGTCGGGGTTGGAAGGGACCACAAGGATCATCTACTTCCAACCCCCTGCCATGGGCAGGGACACCCCACACTAGATCAGGCTGGCCAGAGCCTCATCCAGCTTGGTCTTAAACATCTCCAGGGATGGGGCCTCAACCACCTCCCTGGTCACCTCGGAGCCTTCTCTTCTCCAGACTGAACAGCCCCAACTCCTTCACTCTGTCCTCATAGGAGAGGTGCTCCAACCCTCTGAACATCCTCGTGGCCCTTCTCTGGACACGTTCCAGCACCTCCATATCCCTCTTGGAATAGGGGCTCCAGAACTGGATGCAGTACTCCAGGTGGGGTCTCACCAGAGCTGAGTAGAGGGGGAGAATCACCTCCCTTGACCTGCTGGCCACACTTCTCCTGATGCAGCTCAGGATCTGATTGTCTTTCTGGGCTGCAAGTGCACATTGAGAGCTCATATTGAGATTCTTGTCCACCAGCACCCCCAAGTCTCTCTCCTCAGGGCTGCTCTCCAGCCAGTCACTGCCCAGCCTGGATTTCTGCCTGGGATTGCCTCGACCCAGATGCAGGACCCTGCCCTTGGTCTTGTTGAAGCTCATGAGGTTGGCTTGTGCCCACCTCTCCAGCCTGTCAAGGTCTCTCTGGATGGCATCCCTTCCCTCCAGCGTGTCTGCTGCACCACACAGCTTGGTGTCATCAGCAAACTTGCTGAGGGTGCACTCAATGCCACTGTCCATGTCACCCACAAAGATGTTGAACAAGACAGGTGCCAGGACTGATCCCTGAGGGACTCCGCTTGTCACTGGCCTCCACTGGGACATGGACCCATTGACAGCCACTCTTTGGGTGCGCCATCAAGCTAATTCTTTATCCATCTAGTGGTCCATCCATCAAACCCATGTGTCACCATTTTGGAGACCAGGATGTGGTGCGGGACAGTGTCGAAGGCTTTGCTCAAGTCCAGGTAAACGACATCAGTTGCTCGCCCCTCATCTATTAATGCTGTCACCTGCTCATAGAAGGCCACCAGGCTTGTCAGGCAGGATTTGCCCTTGGCAAAGCCATGCTGACTACTCCCAATCACCTCTTCACTGTTCTTCTGAGTCATTAGTGCCTCCAGGAGGATCTGCTCCATGATCTTTCCGGGCGCAGAGGTGAGACTGACTGGCCTGTAGTTCCCCGGTTCCTCCTTCTTGCCCTTTTTGAAAATGGGAGTAATGTTTCCCCTTTTCCAGTCTGTGGGGACTTCCCCAGTCTGCCATGACTTTGGAATATAATAGAGAGCGTTTAGCAACCTCATCTGCCAGTTCTCTCAGCACCCGTGGGTGTATCCCATCGGGTCCCATGGACTTGAACACCTTCAGGTTCTTCAGGTGATCACGAACCTGAGCTTCACTTACGATGGGCAGTTCCTCCTCCCCGTCCCTGGCATCGTCTTCCATGACACCAGGAGTGTGGCTGGAGGCCCTTGCAGTGAAGACTGAGGTAAAGAAGTGATTGAGTACCTCAGCCTTTTCCACATCACTTGTGACCATTTCACCACATTCCTTTCTGAGGGGGCCCACACCTTCTCTAGTGTTCTTCTTGCCGTTAATATACCTATAGAAATTCTCAGCGTTCCCTTTAACCTCCCTGGCTAGATTCAGTTCAAACTCTGCTTTGCCTTTCCTAACCAGGCCTCTTGCTGGTCAGGCAGCTTTCTTATATCCCCCTGTTCTAGCTGTCCTTCCCTCCACTTCCTGTAGAGTTTCTTTTTAAATGATAGTGTGTCCAGCAGCTCCTTGCTCATCCAGGCAGGCCTCCTAGCATTCTTTCCTGCTTTTCTCTTTGTTGGTATACACAGCTCCTGGACACAGAGGAGGTGGTCCTTGAATGCTGACCAGCTGTCCTGGGTCCCTCTTCCCTCCAAGGCTTTGTCCCACGACACTTTGGCTAGCAGATCCCTGCAGCGATCGAAGTCTGCACGCCTAAAGTCTAGGGTAGTATGCTTAGAATAGGTCCTCCTGATTGCCCTGAGGATATTAAATTCAACTGCTTCATGATCACTGCAGCCAAGGCTGTCTCTGAGCCTCACATTGGTTACCAGCCCTTCCCTGTTGGTGAGAACAAGGTCCTGTTGTTTCCTCTACCATTTGGAGGAGGCAGTTGTCTTCTATGCAGTCCAGGAACATCCTGGATTGCTGGTGCCTTGCTGTGTTGTCCCTCCAGCAGATGTCAGGGTGGTTGAAATCCCCCATGAGGACCAGGGCTTGTGACCTGGAAGCTACTTCTATTTGCCTGTGGAGGGCCTCATCTGCTGTAGGAGACACCCACAGTAATATCTGCTTCCCTGTCTTGCCTTGAATTTTAACCCATACACTCTCAACCAGCTCATCATCCCTCCCCAGGTGGAGCTCCACTGATTCCAGCTGGTTATTGACATAGAGGGCAACACCTCCTGCTTTTCTTCCCTGCCTCTCCTTCCTAAAAAGCTTATACCCATCTATCCCTACATTCCAGTCATGGGAATCATCCCACCAAGTTTCAGTAATAGCCACTATGTCATGGCATCCCAGCAGCACAGTGGCCCTTAATTCATCCTGTTTGTTGCCCAAGCTGTGTGCATTTGCATAGAAGCACTTCAGCTGGGCTGGCCCTGTCATCCTCTTGTGCCAATTCCCCTTGGTTTCCACAGAGTGTCCTGGTGTGTCATTCATGGCTTGCCTCAGGGCAGCAAGTCGAGAGCCCTTACCAGCTCTCCATCCTCTGTCTCTGGTGAGCTGCCCCTCTGTTTGTCACAGGCCAGCAGGAGACTATTAACCCCTACCCCCTTGAAATCTAGTTTAAAGCCCTATCAATGAGCCCTGCTAATTCCTGCCCCAGGATCCTTTTCCCCCTCTGGGACAAGTGCATCCCATAGGTTGTTTTCAGCTCTGGTGCCTTGTAAACCAATCCATGATTGTAGAACCCAAATCCCTGTCGATGGCACCAGCCCCAGAGCCATGAATTGACCTGTTGGCTCTTCCTCAGTGTTCCCTCATCCATTGTTGACGTTAGAGGGATAGCTGAGAACACAACTTGAGCTCCTGATCCCATTAGCAGGTGCCCTAATGTTCTGAAATCTCTTTTAATTGATTGTGAGCCTCTCATTGTTGCATCATCACTACCCACCTGAAAGACAAGCAGTGGGTAGTAGTCTGAAAGACTCACGAGTTTGGGAATTTTACCTACAATGTCCTTTACTTGGGCACCAGGGAGGCAGCAGACCTCTCTATGAAATGGGTCTGGTCTGCATATTGGGCACTCTGCTCCCTTCAGTAGAGAGTCTCCTATAACGATGACCCTACGAGGTTTCTTTTCCAAATTAGTTTTGATGGCTGGCCTGAGGCAACCTGTCATTGGTGCGGCTTCTGACCTTCTTGAGTCCTCATCCTTACCAATGACCTGTTCCTCCTTCAGAGCCTCATACCTGTTCTGTAATTGCACTGTAGGCAGCATGTTGCTCCAAGTAGCACGCTTGCTCCATTTGCATTTCTTCCGTCAGGCAGAGATCTGTTCCCATTGGCCCTGCTCATGTGGGTTACTACAGGGAGGCTGAGAGGTTTGCTGATGGGAAGGTATCAAACTCCTTGTTCCACTAAGAGTTACCCCCTGTTCTGGTTTTGTAGAGGTTAGATTATGGAAATAGTCAATGCTCCTTTCACTGTCTCTTATAGCTCCTTGCCTTTCCACCTCTTCTTGTAGTTCTGCCACCATGCTCACCAGATCCCTGATCTGCTCACACCTAACATAGGAGTTGTTCCTTCCATCCTCCATATCAAGAGCCAGGTTCCAGCACTCCCTGCAGCCACCTACCTGAACATCTGCATGCTTGTGTGTGGTCTCTGTTTGGGTGCCCACTGTTCTTCTACTAGCCTTTCTTCTAGTAGTAACCATCTTTCAATAACCACCCTCTCCACCCGGAGGTTTTTTGTGGGTTTGTTGGGGTTTTTTTTTGGTTGGTTGGTTTTTTTTTTCTTTTCCTTTTTTTTAAAATTCCTGTCAGTGAGAAGGCTAAGCTGAGCTCCTCGCCGCTGCCTCCTCTCTCCTCAGCCATGCGCGGCAACCCCTCCCTCTGCTACGTCACTGCACGTAGGCAACCCGAGCCTGCTGCCCCTCCTCCCCTCTTCAGGAGGTCTCGAGCCACCAGTCCCTTACCTCCTGAAAAGCAAGGAAAGCAAAGCCAAAAGCAAGCTCCCGGTACTGAGCTCCTCGCAGCTGCCTCCTCTCTCCTCAGCCCGCGCTGGGTTCTCAAGTTGTGCCAGGGAAGTTTAGGCTCTAGGAGGAAGTTCTTCACTGAGAGAGTCTTAATTACAACAGCTACAAATGACCAATGTGGTGTAGTATTAAAAAAAAAAAAAAAAAAAAAAAAAAAAAAAAAGGAAAAAAGGCAAATGCATTTCTGTCAAGCATTAAGCAATCCATGTAGATATACTGTTGATCTGGGTGACACATCCTGGCAGTCTCAAGTAGTTTTTCAGTTTTAGTTTAACAGTGTTGCCTATCTTACGTTACCTAAAATGGTATTCCTCTTTTATACTGGGAAAATTCAGGTTCTCCTATCTGTTCCAGAATCTGCTGTGCACACAGAAGTACACAAAGTGCATAAAATCAGCTGTTCGCCACAACTGTTCTATGTGCTTCTGTATATGCCCTAATTCATACGTCTGCAGTTTCTGGCACTGTAACTGATGGCTGAACAATGTAAGCAAAGGAACTTTCTAGGGAAAGCCAATACCTTTTATTAGGCAAACTGTAAGAAAAATTATTTAGCTGAAGAAGAGCTCATATATCCTGAAACTTGAGTGGTTTTTGCCCTCTCCATCTGTCTTAGTTGATACAATGAAATATATTGCTTCTTGTTTAATATCTTTCTTCTTCTTGCACAAGTTTGTATTTCCTGCTTAGTCTGCAGGCCCTGCTGTTTTGCTAAACTTTTACCAACAAAGGAAAATGGTAACATTATTCATCAGTCTCAGCCTCTGAGAGTTCATTGCTTCGCACTTAGTACTGATATTGCTGACATGCAATCAACATAAATATACTCCAGTATGCATAATTACATTGAAATAGAGTGCTAGTTATTTGATGCTTTAATTATGTGATCCACTCAATTTTATGGAAATGAAAAGGCTGTAATGGTTGCCAATCTAGTCTTTAATAAACATGCTAGTCCTATTAGATTTCAGCATGGAAATCTTTCAGTAGTCCATAAACTTTTTCACTGCAGAATGCTTTTAAACAAAGAATTACAGTAATAACTGCAAACTGTAACATACTCAGTATGGCTAAAGTCAAAACCAGCCTTAACTGTTAGTGTTAGCACAGGTTTCTGTACAAGGCCCAGCAGCTATTTTAAAATACTTTATTTACAAGTTTCCAGTGTCAAGACCTGCTGAATATGTCACCATTTTTATATCATCATCTTATTTGAGATACAATTGTGATACACTATTTACAGAAGACAGACATCTGTCTGACTCCTACAACAAATTGAGGTTGGTACGTATTCTAAATCCACAGTTTTCATTCTCATTTATACAGTTGTGAAATTCTTGCAGTGCCAGAGATGAGCAGTAATGTAATCCAGATGAAAGAATTGTGAACCCTAGAAACCCTAGATCTACAGGCCAAATAGAACAATTTGATATTCATTCCAAGAATTGTGTGTTCTACAGGTACCCCAAGGGGCAGAAGGGGAATATCTGAAAAGGCTTTGAAACTGACATCATAGAGCAGACATTGCCCTTGATTCTTCCACACATTCTGCAAATTGGTTAGTTGTACAAACATGATATTTTGTACTGTTTCATTTAATCATCATTGGAATTCTCAAAGGGAGTATAAGTATTGTGCGAGAATATCCAAGCAGAAGCCAACAGCTACCATCTGAATAGGGGTTCTTCATCATCATCCCTGATGTAACTAAGGTGTCCTTTTGTCAGTTCTAGAATAACTTTTCCACACAAATTATGGATACTAATTATATAAAAGGAACAGAAAATTATCATCAATAAATTCCAGAGAATGTGGAACATACTTTTTACAGAACTGATAAATTTTTGAAAAGGAATAGGAGGCAATTGAACCAAGGATTTCTTTGCAGGCTTTTAACTTACATTATAAAAATTATAATACTGTACTACAGCTTGGGTTTTATTTGGTTTATCTAAACTAGCTTAGAGTCATGCTGCTTGGAATCATCTGTTCTGTTGTGACATTAACATGAGCAGTGCTAAAGTGTTTCATTTATTTTATTAAGAAATTAGAGGATGCTGCTCCTATAAAAATTGAATGACAATTCTGGCAGGCTTTTATTATTTGTAACATTCTTAAATTGCATTAGAAAGTTAGGCATTTTTTTGGGGGTGGTTGGTTGGTTGGTGGAGTTTTGTTAGGGTTTTTTTGTGGTGGAGGAGTGGTGTATGTTGGTTGTTTTTTTCTGGCTTTTGTTGTTCTGGTAAATTTATTTTGACCACTTGTTAAAGATCATTACTATTTAAGAATGGCCAGTCAGTAATTTTCCTCTGATGCTGCTGAATGAGAAGACATCAAATGAAAGAAGTGGTCTTTTTTTAAAAAAATCAGTACTGTAAAAAGAGGAAGACAAATAACATGCTATGCCAGCAAAAATAGTAATTTAATATTTATTATTGCAGAAAACAGCACTTCACTCAATTAATTCCTATTGCAATTAACTGCAGCATAGCTTTTAACAAACGCCAGGTCCAGCAATGCAAAACACACCATAATCTTCTAGTTGTTACCTGGGTGAATCTTCTGACTATGAAGCTATCTGTAGTTTTGACACCAGTTAAGTACTTATATTTTGGAAAGAATATAGCCTTGTTTAATATTGCTTGTACATGTGGTGGGCTGAAGTTTCCCCTTCACATTAACTAAGCACGAATAAGTTGAAAGCAAATGTAAGCTGTACTTACAGCAAAAACTACACTCTACAATGGAATGCAATGAATATGTACAAACTATACAGTATTTACAATATTATACAGATATTTACAATTAGAAAATAACACAGAAACCCCCCTGTACCCCATCTGGTTTTCCCAGAGAGCAGTGAAGCTGCTGCACTTCCCCCAAAACCCTCCCCCCCCATAATAGAAAAAAGAGGAGTCAAGAGGAAGGAATGTTAGCTTAAAGAAGCAGTGTTAGTGCTCTTACCTTTTCTCAAGGCCAGCCAGAAGTGGTTCTTTATCTCCCTGGGTGAAGCAGAATAGCCAAGACCACAGGAGAAAAGAAAAGGAATGGGAATGGAAGTGAAATGTGAAAGGTCTTTATGGTACAACTGCTTCTATACCAGACATTCTGTGCAATGAATTTGTTTAGAATAATCTTTTGTTTGCCTTTTCACACCCAATAGTGAATTATTTATATTTTCTACTTTTTCTGCTCAAAATCTGCAGCTAAATTTAGGCATAGTCTAAAACTGCCACAGTACAACAATCAGTGAATGAGTGTGTGTTACGGTTACCTCAAGCAGTTGGGGACCCTCTAGGGGCTTCAGTGGAGTTTAGAGGGAGAATAACAAATACTCTGACTTGTAGTGAAGTTTAGAATGGGGTTGGGATAATTTTGGAAATCCATAGAAGGCAAAGATTGAATTACAGGCATCAAATTAATTTTAGCATTTACTGAGTTTTGTCATCACTGGATAGGGAAGATCTCAATAACGGTTTTGAGTACATGCAACCAAGTTTTCCCTGAATCACAGCTGAATAAGGTGCTGTGCCTCTAGGTCCTCTTTGTCTCTGTGTATCATACGTCTCTTTTCAGTTACAGATATTTTTATGCTTAAATACAGTCAGTGATGGTTTATGTACATGCATGCATAAGCATATAAGTACAGACAGGCATATATGTATATAGATAAAGAGGAGTGAGTTTATGCATAGCTAGTATAGTCAGACCAAAGTCAGAATTAGTGTTTTCTTTACTTGCAATAAGACAGCTTCAGTACTTGGCACTCAGAAACAGATTTATTAATTAACTTAGAATATATGCCTGAATTTGCAATTGCTAAATATTGATTCCTGATTAAATAAAACAAACAAACAAACAAACAAACAAACAAACCCACCCTAAAACAAATAAAGCTGGAAGCATGGACTGTGTGATGTTATCAAAATAACTGCAGAAGACCTTACTATTAAGATAACAGATACTGAAATACAAAGATTTAATATGGGTACATGTGAAAGCTGGGAGATGGGAGATCTGCTGTAGCAAACAAGCAATATAAAGGGTTTAACAGATGCTGAAACTAAGCCAAAAAACAACAGAGCTTGAATCAGTAAAATGGCTGAGGTACTGAAACTCCATACCATAACAAGACCATCATGAGTGTTTGAGTCTATGCTTTCTCACAGCTCATCAGCTAAGGGCATAGTGTAGCAAGCGTCTCCTTGCTCACTTGAATGTTAGATCCTTAGTGACGGAACTAAAATAAGAGTTATGTTATTAACTCTTAGACTTGTGTTCAAGCAACTGCTTTCCATTAATAAGGATGGAATCTTGATCTGGTGAAATCTGCTTTCTTGCAAATTCAGTAGCAGCATTAAGGTCAAACAGTGTCCATAAGATTCTATGTGGAGTCTGTCCAGCCATATGAATGTCTCTAAGCTTCTAGAGTATTCTAACTTTATATGACTTACGACATTAATCTCCAAAACCATCAATGACTTGGAGTCAAGAAACTTCTGCAGCTTACATATTGAAACAATCAATGAAAATAATCTTTTAACCTTGGGATCATAGAAAATAGAAGAATTTTCAGACCAATACTTCTGTCTGTGTGAGGCCTATCTTGCCAGGAAGTATGTAAAAAGGCACTTCTCAATCATTAAGTGCAATCTGAGATGTTTGAAATAACATTGATCCACTTTACTGTTGACTTAAATACTATCAAATACTGATCATAATTGAGTAGCAGAATGGTTATAGTTGGAGAGGACCTTTAAAGGTCACCTAGTGCAACTACCCTGCAATAGGCAAGGAAATCTTTAACTAGATGGGGCTGCGGAAAGTCTCATCCAGTCTGACCTTGAATGTTTTCAGGGATGGTGCATCTACCACCTCTCTGCATGACATGTTTCAGTGTTTCATCACCCTTGTCTTGAAACAAATTCTTATATCTACCCTGCTTTAGTTGAAAACTATCATCCCATATGCTACTTGTCACAATTACTCCTTCAAAAAACCAGTCTTGACTCAGACTGAGGGGGAATATAAGCAGATAGATAAGTGTCATAAGCAAGAGGTAGGTGTCCAGGCATCTGGCTGCAGAGAGTGCTGGAGCCTGGCACTTGAGATGCAGGGTAGTGGGGACAACTCCTGCATCAGGTGTGAGCAGATCGACTATCTGCTTAACCTGGTGGCCAGATTGAAGGATGAGGTGACTAGACTTAGAGATGTCAGGGATTGTAGAAGGGAGACGAACTTGAGTAACCAGGCTCTGCAGGCTCCTCCAGCAGAGGCTGGTTATCCAAAAAGCAGAGGGGAATGGATGCAAGTTCCTCTTAAAAGACACAAAGCAAAACATCCTTGTCTCCCCTCACCTTCCCCACTGCCCTTGGAAAACAAGTATGGGGCACTGGAGGTCGAGGGTGAAGTGATGGCATTCAACAAGTCCAAGTGCCAGGTGCTGCACTTTGGCCACAACAACCCCATGCAGAGCTACAGGCTGGGGTAGGAGTGGCTGGAGAGCTCCCAGAGAGGGACCTGGGGGTACTGGTTGACAGCTGCCTAAACATGAGCCAGCAGTGTGCCCAGGTGGCCAAGAAGGCCAATGGCATCCTGGCCTGCATTAGGAACAGTGTGGCCAGCAGGAGCAGGGAGGTCATTGTGCCCCTGTACTCTGCCTTGGTTAGGCCACACCTTGAGTCCTGTGTCCAGTTCTGGGCCCCTCAATTTAAGAAGGACATCGAGACACTTGAACTTGTCCAGAGAAGGGCAACAAGGCTGGTGAGAGGCCTTGAGCACAAGCCCTATGAGGAGAGGCTGAGGGAGCTGGGGTTGTTTAGCCTGGAGAAGAGGAGGCTCAGGGGCGACCTTATTGCTCTCTACAACTACCTGAAAGGTGGTTGTAGCCAGGAAGAGGTTGGTCTCTTCTCTCTAGCAACCAACACCAGAACAAGAGGACACAGTCTGAAGTTGCGCCAGGGGAAGTTTAGGCTCGAGGTGAGGAGGAAGTTCATGGAGAGAGTCATTCGTCATTGGAATGTGCTGCCCAGGGAGGTGGTGGAGTCACCATCCCTGGAGGTGTTCCAAGAGGGGACTGGATGTGGCACTTGGTGCCATGGTCTAGTCATGAGGTCTGTGGTGACATGTTGGACTTGATCATCTTCGAGGTCTCTTCCAACCTTGGTGATACTGTGATACTATGATACTGTGATTCTGATGCAGGAGGACATACCATCTGGGGTTTTCCCTGAGACAAAACAGCCTAAGGTTAAACAGCCCAAGGTTAAACAGCCTTCCTCTGGCATCAGGACTTGCTCCCTTAAAAAAAAAGAGGAGGGTAATTGTTATTGGTGATTCCCTCCTGAGGGAAACAGAAGGTCCCATATGTCAGCCAGACCCTACTCACAGGGAACTTTGTTGCCTCCCAGGAGCTCAAGCTAGAGATGTTACCAGAAGGCTGCCTAGTCTGGTGCAGCCCTCTGACTACTATCCCTTAATAGTTATGCAGTTAGGGAATGATGATGTTGCAGCCAGAGCTCCCAGGGCTATCAAGAATGACTTCAAGGGCCTTGGGGATCTGGTTGAGGGGTCAGGTGCACAAATAATTTTTTTCGTCTATACCCTTAGTTGCAGGAGGGAATACAAGAAGGAACAGGTCAGCAGCTGTAGTCAACAAATGGCTTAGAGGTTGGTGCAGTCAGAAGAATTTTGGGGTTTTCGATCTTGAAAATCTTTCTACTGCACCAGGTCAGCTGGCAACAGATGGAGCACATCTGTCCCAGAGGAGGGGAAAGTGCATGAGAATGGCCTATCCCTCAAAAGGAAAAAGCTTCTAGGAAGGGAATTGGCAGGTCTCATTGATAGGGCTTGAAACCAGATTTGAAGGGGGAAGGGGCTGGAACCAGTCAGCCCAGACAGGAGTCTAAGGGTGGTAAGCTGGAGTCAGGGGTGAAACCAGCAGCCCAGCTGAAGTGCATGTATACTAATGCATGAAGTATGTGCAACAAACATGAGGAGCTGGAAGCCTTGTAGCAGCAGGGAAGTTATGATGTAGTTGCCATCACAGAGACACGGTGAGGCAACTCGCATGACTGGAGCGCTGCAATTGATGGCTACAGGCTCTTCAGGAGAGACAGGCAAGGAAGAAGGGGTGGAGGGGTGGCTCTGTACATCAGGGAGGCACTAGATGCCACTGAGCTAGAGATCAGGGACGATCAGGTTGAGTGCTTGTGGGTGAGAATTAGAGGGAAGACCATCAGGGCAGACATCCTGGTTGCAGTCTGTTATAGACCACCCAACCAGGAGGAAGATGTTGGTGAAGCATTCTATAAACAGCTTAAGGCTGTCTCAAGATTGCCTGACCTCGTTCTCATGGGTGACTTCAACCTGCCTGATATCTGCTGGGATCACAACATAGCAGAGGGGAGGCAGTCTATGAGGTTCTTAGAGCATATGGAGGACAGCTTCTTATCCCAGGTGCTGCGCGAACCTACCAGGGAAAGGCTCTGCTTGACCTCCTCTTCACCAACAGGGAAGGGCTGGTGGGTGATGTGGTGGTCGGAGGGTGTTTACGCGCAAATGACCACGAGATAATTGAATTTTCAGTACTCAGTCAAGCTAAGAGGGGCAGCAAGAAGACCTCCACTCTGGACTTCCAGAGGGTGGACTTCAGGTTATTCAGGAAACTAACTCAGAATGTTCCTTGGGAAAGAACCCTTAAAAATAAAGGGGTCCAGGAGAGCTGGACCTACTTCAAGGAAGAACTCTTGAAAGTGCAGGAACAGGCTGTGTCAATGTGCTGGAAGATGAGCCGCCGGGGCAGACGGCCAGCCTGGATGGGTAATGAACTTCTAAAAGAACTAAGGGAAAAAAAGAGGGTGTACCATCTTTGGAAGAAAGGGGAGGCAACCCATGGAATATTTAAGGGTGTTGCTAGGTCTTACAGGAAGAAAATTAGGGAGCTTAGAAAGGCCCCTGCTGTGAAGGACAACAAAAAGTCCTTTTATAAATATATTAATAGCAAGAGGAAGGGCAAGGACAACCTCCACTCTTTGGTGGACAAGGAGGGGAACGCTGTAACAAAGGATGAAGAAAAGGCAGAGGTACTTAACACCTTCTTTGCCTCAATTTTTAATAACAAGACAGAATGTCATCCAGACAGCTGGCCTGCAGAGCTGGCAGATGGAGCCAGGGAGCAGCATAGTCCCACTCTGTTCCAGGAGGGGGTAATTAGAGATCTTCTCAGCTGCTTGGACTCCCACAAGTCCATAGGACCAGATAGGATCGATCCTAGGGTGCTGAGAGAGCTGGCGGATGAGCTGTCCAGGCCACTCTCCATCATTTTTCAGCAGTCCTGGATCACTGGAGAGGTCCCAGAAGACTGGAAGCTGGCCAACCTGGTGCCCATCCACAAGAAGGGCCAGTTGATGAGCCAGGGAATTATAGGCCTGTCAGCCTGACCTCAGTGCCAGGCAAGATTATGGAACAGGTCATCTTGAGTGCAATCACACAGCACTTACACGACGGCCAAGGGATCAGGCCCAGCCAGCATGGATTTAGGAAGGGCAGGTCCTGCCTGACCAACCTGATCTCCTTCTATGATCAGGTGACCCGCCTGGTGGATGTGGGGAGGCCTGTGGATGTAGTCTACCTGGACTTCAGCAAGGCCTTTGACACTGTCCTCCACAGCAAACTCCTGGCCAAGCTATCAACCCATGGCTTGGACAAGATCAAACTGTGTTGGGTTAGGAACTGTCTGGAGGGCCGGACCCAGAGAGTGGTGGTGAATGGTGCCTCATCCAGCTGGCAGCCAGTCAGTTGTGGTGTGTCCCAAGGATCAGTGCTGGGCCCCATGCTCTTTGACATCTTTATTGGTGATCTGGATGAGGGCATCGAGTCCATCAGTACATTTGCGGACGACACCAAGCTGGGGTCAGGAGTTGATCTGCTGGAGGGCAGAGAGGCTTTGCAGAGGGACCTCGACAGGCTGGACCGATGGGCAGAATCCAACAGCATGAGATTTAACACCTCCAAGTGCCGGGTTCTGCACATTGGCCACAGCAACCCCAGGCAGTGCTACAGGCTGGGGTCAGAGTGGCTGGAGAGTGGCCAGGCAGAGAGGGACCTGGGGGTGCTGGTTGATGGGAGGCTGAACATGAGCCTGCAGTGTGCCCAGGCAGCCAAGAAGGCCAATGGCATCCTGGCCTGCACCAGGAACAGTGTGGCCAGCAGGAGCAGGGAGGTCATTCTGCCCCCTGTACACTGCACTGGTTAGGCCACACCTTGAGTACTGTGTCCAGTTCTGGGCCCCTCAGTTTAGGAAGGATGTTGACTTGCTGGAACGTGTCCAGAGAAAGGCAACAAAGTTGGTGAGGGGCCTGGAACATAAGTCCTATGAGGAGAGACTGAGGGAGCTGGGGTTGCTTAGCCTGGAGAGGAGGAGACTGAGGGGTGACCTTATTGCTCTCTACAACTACCTTAAGGGAGGTTGTAGACAGGTGGAGGCTGGTCTCTTCTCCCAGGCAGCCAGCACCAGAACAAGAGGACACAGTCTCAGGCTGTGCCAGGGAGGTTTAGGCTGGAGGTTGGGACGAAGTTTTACACGGAGAGAGCGATTGCCCATTGGAATGGTCTGCCCATGGAGGTGGTGGAGTCACCATCAATGGAGGTGTTCAGGAGGAGACTTGATAGGGTGCTTGGTTGCATGGTTTAGTTGATTAGGTGGCATTGGATGATAGGTTGGACACGATGATCTTGAAGATGTCTTCCAACCTGGTCTATCCTATCCTATCCTATCCTATCCTATCCTATCCTATCCTATCCTATCCTATCCTATCCTATCCTATCCTATCCTATCCTATCCTACCCTATCCTATTCCATTCCATTCCATTCCATTCCATTCCATTGTATTACTACACGCACTGCTAAAAACTCTGTCCCTATCTTTCATATGGACCCTACAATAAAGTCTCTTTGGAGTCCCAGCTCTCTGCCTTTTTTCATAGGAGAGCTGATCCATCTGTCAAATAATTTTTATGGCTCTCCAACAGGTCAATGTCTTTCCTGTGCTGAGGACTCCAGGGTTGGACACTACTCCAGGTGGAGTTGCACCAAAGTACAGTAGAGGGGCAGAATCATGTCCCTCAGCCTGCTGGTCATGCTTCTTTTGATGCAGCTGCTTTTTTTTTTTTTTTTTTTCATTGACGATGTTAAAGTAGTAGCTGCCCAGAGATGTTGTGGAGTCTCCATATTTGTGTATTCAAAATCTGACTGGATAATGCTTTTTGCAGCCACTTTGCTTGTGCTTTGAGCAGTGGAGCTGGACTGACTGATCTTCAGAGGTCCCTTCAAACCTATGAAGACAGACATTTCATTTGATATTAGTACAATGACTTGCTAATTTTGTTTTTTTTTCTTACTAGTGTTATCACCAGATTGTGGTTTTTTGTAAAATCCATTAAATCAAACTAATTTTCATGTGTAATCATTTATGCTTACAGACAAATCATGTCATTGTCACTTAACAACTGTATTGGCTGTCCAAGAAATCCAGGATGCTAAGATTTATTACTTCAGTAAACAGAATTTTATAACATGTAATATTTATTTGTTTGTACCATGGTTATATCAGAGATTTACTGCCCATTAACTTTGGTTCTGTTTCCCTGAGTGTCTTTAGCAGTCCCAGAACACAAAATTCCTGTGTATATTTTTCTCTTTGTAGTGAGGAGCTACGAAAAGAAGCACGACAGCTGAAACGTGAACTGCTGGAAGCAAAGCAGAAAAAAGAAGAAAAAGCTTTAAAACCCAAAGAAAAGGAAGGTAAGCATGTATTGTGTAGATCTCCAAATAACATTCCAGGCTTAAAATTTCAACTGTATTGTTGAAGTGAGGACAATATATTGTTGAAATGTGAATTTTTTTTTCCCAAGAAAACAAGTTTTCCTTAGGAAAGGTAGTAAGGATGTAAAGATGCCAGTATATAAATACATTGTATCATACTTAATCACCAAATGAATATAATTGTTGTTGGCAAGATAATGAATGTTGTCACTGGCCATGTAAAAAAAGAGATGCCAGTAGAAGTGTAGAAAAGGTAAAGAAAATTCCTTGTGTGTGTGTGTGTATATATATAAATATATACATATAAAATAAATTATATTGAATAGTGCCATGCATGACAGGTCCCCTGTATCCCTGTTCTGGTGCAAGTTAAATGAGAGGACTTCTGCGGAGTACTCTGAGTAAACCCAACTTTAGTGACAAGCTAAAGGAGTATGTGGGCAATACTCAAAGTTACCATTGTAGTACAGTTGTGAAGTACCCTGCTTACTGAAGGAGGTGAGCTTATATACTTGGTCAATGTTTGGGTCGGGACTTTTTTTGTGGGTTTAGGGTGTGTTTTTTTCACTTTCTTTGCAGTGAATACTAGCTAGGACATAAACTTATTGAAAATCTGTAGGTAACAGCTAATGGTGAAAATGAATAATCTTGGTTTTCCTTTTCATGGTTCCTTTTTGTGATGACAGAGCACAGGAAGGGGTCTCTTCCAGTATCTGTTGAGAAATTTACATGGCACAAAAGAATATATTCAACAAGTTCATGGAGTACCTAACTAAAAGTTCTAAAAACAAGCACGTTCTAAGATTTAGGAAAAATTAGAAAGACAGTAAAGGAGATTAAAATGGTGGAGGGCAAAATGAATAGTGAAAATACAGTAACAGGAGACAAGTAAACAAGAAGTCAGTTGTCTTTGGCTAAACAGAGGAAATAACCTTGAATGCTTGTTTTCACTCTGCTTTTAGCATAGCAGTTGACTTTGATCATACGGTCACCTATGATCAGTGACACAAAGGGAAGCAAGCATTCAAGTATAGAACAAGGAACTAGAGACTAACTAGATAAATTAGATGTATTAAAATAACTTGAACTTGATGACATTCGCTGAAGCATATAAGGAAACTGACTAGAGTTCCCAGTGATTAACTCTAGGTGATCCTGCTCTAGCAGAGGAGTTGGACTAGATGATTTTCAGAGGTCCCTTCCAACACCTACCATTCTGTGATTCTGTTAAGCAGTTGAAGATATACTAATATTAACCAAAAGTTTTAAGATAATTGTAATTAAGCAGCAAAGTAGGAGTCCTGGGAATGTTATTTCTGATCTGGAGAAGACAACAAACAACTTTTGTTAAATTTGTAGACTAGTGAAATATATGGTGCAGGGAAGGGGGAAATTGAAGAAAAAAAATTAAGAAAAATGAAAACTTATGCACTATAAGATTGCATTGTGACATGCAGTTATTAAAACACAGAGCTGAATGACACACGCTTCCACTAGACTGTTGGAGCTTTCATGCTGTAGAATATTTGTATGCTAGGCTACTAGATGGAGTCAGTTCATAGAAGTTAAAACCAGGTCAAAGCAAACAAAATACTAATTACCTTGGGAGACGTCAGGGGAAAGAGATTCATACAGAACTGGTTCATATGTCTCTCAAAACCACAAGATGTTAGGTAGTACTTAAGCTGCTTAAAATCTATGAAATACAATAAATGAAAAAGAAGACTAGAGAAGATGTGGGCCCCCTCAGAAAGGAAACAGGTGAACTGGTGACAAGTGACATGGAGAAGGCTGAAGTCATCAATGACTTCTTCATGTCAGTCTTCACTGGCCTGCCACAGTCCCTGAATAATGGAAGATAATGGCAGGTACTGGAAGAAGGAATTGCCCATTGTGAGTGAAGATAAGATTAGTGACCATCTGAAGAACCTGACATGTTCAAGTCCATGGGACCCAATGGGATACACCCACAGGTGCTGAGGGAACTGGCAGATGGGGTTGCTAAACTGCTCTCCATCATATTCCAAAAGTCCTGGTAGTCCAGGGATGTCCCCACTGACTGGAAAAAGGGAAACCTAACTCCCATTATCTAAAAGGGAAAGAAGGATGACCCATGGAACTATAGGCCAGTGAGTCTGACCTCTGGGCCAGGGAAGATGATGGAGCAGATCCTTCTGGAGGCACTGCTGAGGCAGAAGAGTAACAAAGCAGTAACTGGGTACAATCAGCATGGCTTCACCAAGGGCAAATCTGGTGGCTTTCTATGACAAGGTCACAACACTAATAGATGAAGGCTCAGAAACTGATGTAATTTACCTGGACCTGAGCAAAGCCTTCAACACTGTCCCACACCACATCCTGGTCTCTAAGCTGGTGCAGTGTGGGTTTGATGGATGGACCATTCAGTGGATAAAGAACTGGCTTAAGGGGCACACCCAAAGTGTGGCTGTCAATGGGTCCATGTCCAAGTAGAGGCCATTGACAAGTGGAGTCCCTCAGGGATCAGGACTCGGACCAGTCTTGTTTAACATCTTTGTTGGCAACATGGACAGTGGCATTGAGTGCACCCTCAGCAGGTTTGCTGACAACACCAAGCTGTGTGGTGCAGCAGATATGCTGGAGGGAAGGGATGCCGTCCAGAGGGACCTTGACAGCCTCATGAGGTTCAATAAGTCCAAGTGGTGATACTAGTTAGGTGGAAGCATTTCCAGAAGCATTGAATTTACCATCACAGTGAGTCTTTAAATCAAGCAGTGAATATGAAGGCTTGGTTGTAGGACTGCCAAAGTGAAAAACTTTGTGGTGATAGAGAATCTACCATTACAAAATCCACATCTGATTAATAACTGTAAAAAACTCATTCAATGTAATTGATCCAGTCTTCAAGGAGAGGAAACTACTCCATTAGGTAGAATGAACATGTAGTGCTTGAAACTAATGAGTGAAAGGTGGATGGGAGATTTACTGTATAACTGGTGTGTAGTTTGGATATAAAGAATTTTTGCGTTAAATACAAGAACAGCTTTAATTGAGATATGAGTTTATAAACTTAGATATCTAGAAGTCATCATCAAAACACCATTGTGAAATGTCAAAGTTTACTGACAGTTACCACATGTTTTTTTGCTTAGACATTGAGAAATACATTAGTGGTATTCTGTCTAAATTTGAATTGATATTGACACTGGTAGCAAAAATAGCCATGAAGTTGCTATAAGTACTGCATGTTTTGACACCAGTGAAGTTAATATAACAGATATGAAAATGTTAATCATTGTGGGAAAGCATGCAAATAAAATACATAGCCATGATCATAATTTCTTCTGTGAATAGCTGGTTTTGCCAAAAGGGATGACCCTGTAGCCCTGTAAAATAACCACAAGTAGTCTTTGGGGAAAGACTTTGTTTATAAACAAATAACATTTGTTATCTGCTATTCTTGCTTCTAAGGGATTTCCATGGTATCTAACAAAATTCATACATGAATAACCACATAAATAACAAAAAATTACTTTTTTTTTCCTTTATCCATGGTTTCATGTTTTGGGTTTCTTTTTTACCTCTAAATCCTTTCCAGCTCTTGGTTTGGATATTATTTCAGAGCCAGCAGCAATCAGAACAGAGCAAGGCAGAGATTCAAGCCAAATTTGTGGTGGTTTTTTTTTAACTGGTCCTTGAAAGTTTGGAAGTCACATTTGCTACTTTATCAGAACAAGAACTCACTTGGTACTATGGCCAAAATTCAGACTAAGGGGTAGGAACTCAACATAAAAATAAGGGAGATAATTTAAAATTTAGAGTGAGTGTGTTCTGTAACATTTTATAGATTGTATTGAGTATGTCATTTGCAGTTTTATTTACAGTGGATTACGTAGTAAGGAAGAACATTAATTCAGTAAATAAAATTACTGTCTAAATGTGTTTAGCAAGGAAGCTTTCTGTCTTTATGGACAGCAACAGTATATTCTCTGCTTTGGAATGCTGGGTTCACATTTTTGACATAGGGGAAAAACATTTTCAATTTGTCAGGTAAAAGGGAAGTCTTTGTCTTATTTAAAAGCACTAAAATGTATCAAAGTATCAGCTGCACCAGTATTCACCTAACATTCTCAAACATTAACATTTTGTGGCAGTTTAGGCTGGGTGCCTCCTGTTCCTGCCACATACACGTACAGTGTCCCAACTGTCCAGCCCAGTGGGTGGACACAGGAAATAGAGTATTTCATACGCATAATATCCTGCGCCCTATAAATCCATTTGCAAAGTCATTCGCTACCTTTCTTTCCTCTCTGCTCCCATGTGAGATGCTCCCTATCGGGTAATGGTGTGGGAGTATCTCAAGGCCTCTTAGGCCTGGCTAGGCCTAATGTCAGGAGAAGAAGAGGGGGAAGGAGGGCAGTCTCAGACCTGGCCAGGCTGAGACCAGACTAGCAGTGGGGGGCAAGAAAGAGCCCTGGGTGTTTTGGGTGTACCCTCACATGAGGAGATGGGAAAGGGTGGGGACCTTCAGGTGTGCTGGAAGGGACTCTGTACACTTTGGAGTTTTTTTCCTAAGTATGCTTGTAGCTTCTGTAAAACACTTACTGCTTTTCCATGTAAACTTTCCGTCACTTCTGCAATCCAGTTGTGTGAGTGTCATTCTTTTGCCCCTCTCTGGGGCAACAGAGGATCTGCCTGTCCTTAAACTAGGACACACTTAATGAAATAATGTTCTTAAATTATTTGTAACATAAACATAGTTATATGATGTAGTTAATGGTGTTTTCCTGTTTGCTACCTTTGTCTCAATTTCAGCTGGTGTAGAAATTATCAAAATGCTGAGACCATAGACAGGCACTTGCTAAATATCACTTCTTATAATGCTGTCTTCCTGATTAGTGACTACGATTTATATGAAGTTTGTTAATATGAAGTTTAAAATAGTCAGGTTTTGGACTCTACCTACTATATTTTAGAAATCATCTTTTGTCATTTGAATTGTACAAAATTTCTCATCTGTATGGGAAGAACAGATGCAGTCACATGATAAATGCATTCCTTGGATGAAGGAATTAGTGGACTTTAAGAATACCTGGCAAAAGTTGAAATTTTAGTATGGGTTATAAGTAAAAGGTTACATCTACATTAGTGTTTTATTACAGACCACATGTGCACTTGTTGATAAAGCTGCACTGGGAGATGCACAACAGGAGCACACCTGATGAGCTCCAGCTGGTTGTCTAAACTTTTAAAAAATGTTTGAGTCTGTTTGTGCTTATGACAAAACTTTTATCTTCTCCATCCTTTGTATGGAGTTCAGAGTAGTTTTGTGAAGTTTCCTTGTCTCACTCTAGCTGGGTACTTATATTTTTTTCTCTAAAGTCTGTTAGAATTCAACACTTCTGAACCATCAGCTTTAAGAAGATATAGATTAAAATTTAGAATATATAGTAGGAACAGTAAGTAGCAACTAACCTAATAGAATTGTAGAATCATAGACTTGTTTTGGTTGGAAAAGACCTTTTGAGTCCAACCATCAAACTCACACCACCATGGCCACTACACCACATCCTGAAGGACCATATCCACATGTTTCTTGAACACCTCCAGGGACAGCAACTCCACCACCTCCCTGGGCAACCTATTTCAATGTCTGACCACTCTTTCCATAAAGGAATTTTTCCTAATGTCCAATCTAAACCTCCCTTGGTGCAACTTCAGGCCACTTCCTCTCATCCTATCACCTGATATTAGAGAGAAGAGACTGACCCCCACCTCACTACAACCTCCTTTCAGGGAGTTGTAGAGAGCAATGAGGTCTCCCCTCAACCATATCTTCTCCAGACTAAACAATCCCAGTTCCCTTAGCCACTCCTCCTAAGACTTATTCTCTAGACCCTTCTCACCAGCTTTGTTGCCCTGCTCTGGATCTTGCTCCAGCAACTCAATGTCTTTCTTGTAGTGAGGAGCCTAAAACTGAGCACCGTGTTTGAGGTGCAGTCTTACCAGTACTGAGTGCAGTGGCACAATCACTTCCCTACTCCTGCTAGCCTCACTATTCCTGATACAGGCCAGGATGCTATTTGCTTTCTTGGCCACCTAAGCACACTGCTGTGTAATGTTCAGCTGTCAACCAACACAATAGAGTAGAATAGAATAGAATAGAATAGAATAGAATAGAATAGAATAGAATAGAATAGAATAGAATAGAATAGAATAGAATAGATCAGGTTGGAAGAGACCTTCAACATCATTGTGTCCAACCTATCAACCAATCCAACCCACCTAAACAACTAAACCATGGCACCAAGCACCCCATCAAGTCTCCTCCTGAACACCTCCAATGATGGTGACTCCACCACCTCCACGGGCAGCCGATTCCAATGGGCAATCATTCTCTCTGTATAGAACTTCTTCCTAACATCCAGCCTAAACTTCCCCTGGCACAGCCTGAGACTGTGTCCTCTTGTTCTGGTGCTGGCTGCCTGGGAGAAGAGACCAACCTCTGCCTGTCTACAACCTCCCTTAAGGTAGTTGTAGAGAGCAATAAGGTCTCTCCTGAGTCTCCTTCTCTCCAGGCTAATCAATCCCAGCTCCCTCAGCCTCTCCTCAGAGGGCTTGTGTTCCAAACGCCTCACCAACTTCATTGCCCTTCTCTGGACACCCCCAGGTCCCTTTCTGCCAGGCACCTTTCCAGACAGTCTGCCCCAAGCTTGTAGCATTGCATGGGTCAAGTGTGACCCAAGTGCGGGACCCAACACCTGCCTTTATTAAATCTCATATAATTGACCTTGGGTGCATTAAGAAGAGCGTGTACAGCAGATCGAGGGAGGTTCTCCTCCCCTCTACTCTGCCTTAGAGATGCCCTACCTAGAATTCTGCATCCAGTTCTAGGCTCCCCAATTCAAGTGGGACAGGGATCTACTTGAGAGTCCAACAGAGGGATACAAGGATGGTTAAGGGACTAGAGTACATGCCTTATGAGGAAAGGCTGAGAGACCTGGCGCTTTTTAGTCTGGTGAGGAGAAGACTGAGAGGGGATCTAATGAATGTATACCAGTATCTGAGGGCTGGGTGTCAGGAAGGGACAGTCTCTTTTCATACGTGCCCTGTGATAGGACAAGGGGCAATGGATCTAAACTACAGCGCCGGCAGTTCCGCATCAACATGAGGAAGAACTTGACTGTAAAGGTCACAGAGCACTGGAACAGGCTCCCTAGAGAGGTTGTGGAGTCTCCTTCTCTGGACACTTTCAGACCTGTCCAGATGCATCCTTGTGTGACCTGTGCCAGATTCTGTGATCCTGCTCTGTCAGCGGGGTTGGACTCGAAGATCTCCAGAGGTCCCTTCCAACCCCTAATATACTGTGATCCTGTGACCTCAGCCCATTGATCCTACCTGACCAGATCTCTTTGCACAGTCTTCCTGCTATCAAGCAGAACAATGCTCCAACACAATTTAGTGTCATCTGCGGCCATGTAGTGATGCTTGAATATAATTTCAGAAGCAAAATTTCATTGAGCAAAGGTTTCTAAAGTTTCTTAATAATACTAATTGTTAAAACAGTGAAGAGTTGTAAACATGTTCAGGTTTTTATAACATTAGCATGGTCCTTTATCTCAAATTTCACTTCAGTCCCTGTGTAACATCGCCTCACTATATTGTACTTTATAATTGCTATGTTACGAAAATTTAAAGAAAGACTGAGTATTTGCATTGGATCTTTGTAGGAGTATTGGAAAAACATTTAAAAAACCCATTAATTTATTAATCATCAAGAAACAAAAATGTCACTAAATGCTACATTCTAGCATGGGAAGTACTGGGTTGGTAGAGGGAAGAAAAAGTATGCAAAGTATCAATACATTGTGAGTTGTATTGGAATGTTAGTATTAAGGAAAAATTTGCACACAAACTTATATAACAAAGACATTAGGAAAGCCACAGTAAGTGAAAGATACTCCAGGTTTGTAATAGAATGCAAACTGAACATGAATTTACATTGCAATCTGGTTGTGATTGTGTGTTCATTGTTACAAAGGCATTAACTGTAGAAGCACAATTGTATTACTGCACTTGGTTGCAAGTTTACTGCCAAAAAATATATTGAACAATTGGATACAAAAGGGGGGTGAGGAGTAAGAAAAACAAACAAAACCCCTAAAACTAGCAGAAGAGTAGGTGAATTATTAGGAGGTACTAGCTTAGCATGTCAGATCGAATGGTAGCATATTTTAAAATGGGAAGTGAAAGAAATGAAGGATACCTTTGCTATGAAACAGCCATTTACAACTGAAGAAGAAACTTTAGAAACACTGTAGTTTGAAAACAATGCAATTGTAACAGCAGCAAAATTGTGTTGTACCTGACCAAGTAATTTTGCCCCATTTAAGCCCTTCCGCATCATTTTGCATTTAAGAAATTGCATATATTTAAAAGAAACTACTATCAGCAAATTAATTTATGTGTAGCAGGTGGTTATTCCATTGTTCTCTGCTGATCCTCTTGGGGAACATATGATGGAGAGTGAGTTATGATGTG
This sequence comes from Picus viridis, assembly GCA_033816785.1. NCBI lineage: Eukaryota > Metazoa > Chordata > Aves > Piciformes > Picidae > Picus > Picus viridis. The sequence continues at coordinate 62,078,784 of CM066606.1, forward strand.
CTCTATCAGGTATGTCTATGCAGATCGTGCAGACACTTGCGCAGTGTCTGTCTGTGCTCTGAGCTGGCTGCATTAGGAAATTCAGTAAGACCAGAAGACCAGAGTAAAGTTTATGTCATATTATACTTTTTGCAGGATTTAGCAGAATGTTAATTAACAGGTGGCAGCACAACACATCTCTTTTACATCCATTGGCTGATCTTTATTGGTATTAATATTTCAAACTGTTTGCATATTGTTACATATTATGCCTACCTATTTATTTTCTTTATCCAGAGATTAATTAAGATAGATTGGGGGAGGGAGGAATTTAAATATTCACATTGTTTCAAGAAGACAGAGGAAAGAAACCTAATTCCCTCCATACATGTTTGATTATAACCAGCCTTCTAGTTTGTGAATAAGATTGTTGAGTATGCCAGACTGCTGTCAAGACCTTTCTTTAAATAAGAGTTTTTTTCTTCTATGTGACATTTGCTGCAGTGATGCCAGAAATTACATCAAACACTATAATTCGAGTGCTGAATTATTTTAGCATTTTGAAGTACTTAATCAAATATTTGAAAAAGTTCTGTAGTGTAAATCTGTGAATATAGTTGATTGAAATTTGCTTTAGACAAATACCGTCTGCCCACTTGTTTATATACATGTGGATTTTAAATATTAGTAGTGTTTCAGAAGTAGTATTTTCTTTTTTCTTGTTAGAACATTTTTGTAAACTGTCTGATAATCTGTGGATGATGAAATTTGTCAACATGAGAAAACAGAAAAGCTACAGAGTACTATATGAGCAGAGAAATGTAACAACTAATGTGAAACCCAACATTCAAGCATAAGAATTTTACTGAGGCATGAAATGTTTTGTGGTTTTAATTGTGGTATGGTAATCAGATGGAAAACCTCTCCAACTCTGTCAAGAATGCCAGTTTAAACTCGTGTTTATTGAGTTTTAAAGATTTAAGTCCAGTCTTATAAGGAAATATGTTTTCTTGAAGTCTGAGACTGTATAAGAATTGTTCATCCTTGAGAAAATCATGAAAAAAAATCATTCCAAATTTGGTGGTTTGGAAGTTACATAGCACAAATAAGTATGAATATTTTGCAGTATATACAGTATATCTGCATTGTATCAAAGTAGTCACCTGCAATGTGTCACTTCTGTGAACCTCTGTTTTCTTCCACCATTTACATTCTTTTCCTCAAAAAATAATACTCCTTATTCAGTCTCTTGCTCGCTAAATTGAGTGCTTTTACTTCTTGTCTTTGTCTACAAAAGGAAAGAGAAATTCACTGTAAGACAGTTTTGATTTTAATAGTAATTAACCATGTCAGTTGCTAGTTAATTTAGTCGAAAATCGATCATGTTTTAGATTGGGACTGTGTGCATAAAAGCTACCAAAGTGCAGAAAAGATTTATGTGAATCTTCCTCTGTAACGTATTAAAGTTTACATTGTTTTGCGAATCATGGGCTCTACTCTTTTAAATAAATGTTTTGAAGCTCCCAGAATAGCTGCTACAATTTCGTTTGAGTTGGCTAAGTGAACTATTAAGTTTCTTCTAGAACTGTTGATTTTTTCACTATAGCAAACTGAAAATCCAATAATCAGTCCAATCCTGGAAGTTCATTCTTTAAGCAAATCTATTGAGATATTCACAGTTACTAAATATTTCCTGACTGTTACCTAATCTGTAAGCAAACAGTGGTCAGAGGTACAGTAACAGGAACTGAACAGTCGAAGTAGAATTATTCCTAAATAAAAATACACTGGAGAGTATGTTATAAATTCTTCCAATCATAGCTGTATTTCATGTTGTATTTTCTGTTATATTATTTTTTATACCTTTATAGTAATCTTGTGCTTTTATTTTCACAGACATAAATGTTGGTTCTCAAAGTATTTCTACTAAATTCTGGAAAAGTGTGTTGTTTGGTTTAGGTATTAATTATAGAAATCAACTTTATGTTCTCCACCTGTCACTTCTGATAGAAAATCCATTTGAATTCCATAAATATTAATATAGAATGGGAGGGTTGAGTTGCAAGGGACCTTAAAGGTCACCTAGTTCTATCCCTGCTGCCATGGTCAGAGACACCTCCCACTAGACCAGATTGCTCAAAGACTCATCCTATGTGGTCTTACATACTCCAGGTATGAGGCATCCACAACTTCTCTGGGCAACCAGTTCTAGTGCCTCACCACCATCATAATAAAGAACTTCTTCCTAATATGTAATTTTTATAGACCTGATTTACTTTAACACCATTGCACCTTGTCCTATCACCACAAGCCCTTGTGCAAAGTCTGTCTTCAGATTTCCTGTAGGCCCACTTCAGATACAGGAAGACTGTTGTAGTACGGGTGTAGGTGTTCGATCACCCTGAAGGCACTACAAACACAGCTTCCAGGCCAAGAGGTAAGCAGGCAAAGATATTTATTATGTTACATAGCAAAGTTATATACTCTATCAGAAGGCATGTGTATCACATCTTAATTTGTTATTTTCTACTGACGTGCATGTAATTAAGGCATACAATAGGTTAAAATAACAAAACAATATTCTAACACATCCAACCAAATTCTGCCAAGTTTCTCCCTTCAGTTAAAAGATGTTTACATTCTTTTCTAAGTCAGAGACCAAACATAGCTGTTCCAAAGCTATCCAAAACCAACCTTTCTACAGAAGGCTGCTTACAACGTCTTCCAGAGCCTTCTCATCTCCAGACTGAAAGACCCAACTTCCTCAGGCTGTTGTTGTAGGAGAGGTGCTCCAGACCTCTAATCATTTTTGTGTCCCTCCTCTGGACCTTGTCAAACAGGTCCATGTCTGTTTTGGGGCTTCAGAGCTGGATGCAGGACTCCTGGTAGGGTCTTACAAGAGCAACACAGAGGGGCAGAATCACCTGGCTTGACCTTCTGCCATGCATCTTCATATTAAGGCATATCAGAATTTCTTTTCTGATTTTTAAGGGCTTGCTTTTTGGGGGCGGGGTGGAAATAGCATTTTCTTCAAGATTTGAATCTCATTAAAGGAAAGTGGTGAATTAGTCACTAGTGATGTGGAAAAGGCTGAGGTACTCAATCACTTCTTTACCTCAGTCTTCACTGCAAGGCCTCCAGCCACACTCCTGGTGTCATGGCAGACGATGCCAGGGACGGGGAGGAAGAACTGCCCATCATAAGTGAAGCTCAGGTTCGTGAGCACCTGAAGAACCTGAAAGTGTTCAAGTCTATGGGACCCGAGAGGATACACCCACGGGTGCTGAGAGAACTGGCAGATGAGGTTGCCAAGCCCCTCTCTATTATATTCCAGAAGTCATGGCAGACTGGGGAAGTCCCCACAGACTGGAAAAGGGGAAACATTACTCCCATTTTCAAAAAGGGCAAGAAGGAGGAACCGGGGAACTACAGGCCAGTCAGTCTCACCTCTGTGCCCGGAAAGATCATGGAGCAGATCCTCCTGGAGGCACTAATGACTCAGAAGAACAGTGAAGAGGTGATTGGGAATAGTCAGCATGGCTTTGCCAAGGGCAAATCCTGCCTGACAAACCTGGTGGCCTTCTATGAGCAGGTGACAGCATTAATAGATGAGGGCAAGCAACTGATGTCGTTTACCTGGACTTGAGCAAAGCCTTCGACACTGTCCCGCACCACCTCCTGGTCTCCAAGCTGGTGACACATGGGTTTGATGGATGGACCACTAGATGGATAAAGAATTGGCTTGATGGCCGCACCCAAAGAGTGGCTGTCAACGGGTCCATGTCCCAGTGGAGGCCAGTGACAAGCGGAGTCCCTCAGGGATCAGTCCTGGGACCTGTCTTGTTCAACATCTTTGTGGGTGACATGGACAGTGGCATCGAGTGCACCCTCAGCAAGTTTGCTGATGACACCAAGCTGTGTGGTGCAGTGGACACGCTGGAGGAAGGGATGCCATTCAGAGGGACCTGGACAGGCTGGAGAGGTGGGCACAAGCCAACTTCATGAGCTTCAACAAGACCAAGTGCAGGGTCCTGCATCTGGGTCGAGGCAATTCCAGGCAGAAATCCAGGCTGGGCAGGGACTGGCTGGAGAGCAGCCCTGAGGAGAGAGACTTGGGGGTGCTGGTGGACGAGAAGCTCAACATGAGCTCTCAATGTGCGCTTGCAGCCCGGAAAGCCAATCAGATCCTGGGCTGCATCAGGAGAAGTGTGACCAGCAGGTCAAGGGAGGTGCTTCTCCCCCTCTACTCAGCTCTGCTGAGACCCCACCTGGAGTACTGCGTCCAGTTCTGGAGCCCCTATTACAGGAGGGATGTGGACGTGCTGGAGCGTGTCCAGAGAAGGGCCACGAGGATGATCAGAGGGCTGGAGCACCTCTCCTATGAGGACAGACTGAAGGAGTTGGGGCTGTTCAGTCTGGAGAAGAGAAGGCTCCGAGGTGACCTCATTGTGGCCTTCCAGTATCTGAAGGGGGCCTACAGGAAGGCTGGGGAGGGACTTCTCAGGATCTCAGGTAGTGATAGGACTAGGGGGAATGGAATGAAGCTGGAAATGGGGAGATTCAGGCTAGATGTGAGGAAGAAGTTCTTCACCATGAGAGTGGTGAAGGCCTGGAATGGGTTATCCAGGGAGGTGGTTGAGGCCCAGTCCCTGGAGGTGTTTAAGACCAGGCTGGACGAGGCTCTGGCCAGCGTGATCTAGTGTAGGGTGTCCCTGCCCATGGCAGGGGTTGTAACTAGATGATCCTTGTGGTCCCTTCCAACCCTGACTGATTCTATGATTAAGATTTTTTAAATAAGTACATACCTCTGTGATTCCAAAAGAATGCAATATAAAACAAAATAATGGTGAATAGCTGGAAGTGGAATGTACTGTGCAAATGGAGGAATGCGTTTTAGAGGTCTCTTATTTTAATGTACACAAAAAATCAGCCATAATTTAATAGTGGTTCAGGGCTTCCCAGTTTTTTTTTTGTTTCCCTCTTGGTATTTACAAATTCTAGCTATACCATGCACCTCTTGACATTTCTCTCCAGTAGATTTTTTATCATATGAAATGTGTTATCTGAGTTGCTAAGGAGCACGTTTGATATACTGATAAAAGCTAAAGGGTCCATCACATTTAAAATGTATACAAACCTTGCTCTATACAAACCTTGCTCTATACACTCTGTTATCATTGGTTCTCCATGAGTTCATTATTGTTTATGCAAACTGCATTACAAGCATTAATGGAATTAATATTGTGCAGTTCAGCATATCAGGAATATTTTGTAAAATACTTAAGTCTATTGGTACAAGAATCCTTGTGCTAGCTTACCTCATCAAAGGAAAAAACATAAACCAAAATTCTTTCATTGATCCTTGTCAGCACTGTAGGTTCATTCTTTTTTTATGAAAGAGCATGTATTTTTCTCTCTCACAATATGTATTGTTCATATCTTTCTGAAGATTAGTGTGTTTCTGGTAAAACTTGCATCAAGCTGAAGTGCTTCTTTTTTTGCAACAAATGCACAGCTTCATTATCTCTTTCTTACAGAAGGGAAATAAAAATCTCTAGATTTTATGCAGGTCCTACCACTTTATTACAAGGACAGACATTATTACAAAGTTTGTAAAGTCTGGTAGAAGTAACAAAATGGTAAAATAACAAAGTTCATGCTGTGGAGAATTGCATGCATACTGTCAAAAATAAATTTGTCTCAAACTTACCTGTGCCACAGTTGGTGTACATGCTAAGACAAAGTTACCCGACCTGCAATGCTAGAAATGAAGCCCAGTCATTAAGGCCAATACAAACGTGAGCATAAGCAGTGGTTGTATTTTTCTGATCTACCACAGTCAGCAGGCTTAGAACTCAAACTTCTGCCTTTCAGAAGTGGAAGATAAAATTCAGTTGTGGTTTCTGAAATAGCACATGTCCAATGCAGCTTTTGTTAGGAGTGTTTATTATGCTGTTAAATTTGCCAGAATTAAGCTTAAAACTAAGAAGCTTTCACTTCTGCTCCACTTCCTATTTAAAGATAATCCAAATCCATGCCAATTGGCACTCAGTTTTATCCAATACTTTCAGATCAAGTTCTTGTGTCTTTATTGTATTTCTGCAGTTTCATAGTTAAAAACTGACAAAATTTGAACTGTTCCTGATTTAACTGTGAGCAAAATGAGCTCTTCTGTATTTTTTTAAAATCACTTTTTTTCCTTTCTGGTTAAAAAACTTCAGAATCTCCTCCTTAGTTTCAGTCTATTGCTGGAAACCATGTCTTAGAAACAAAGTTTTAGTTTAGATTACACCATCAAGTTGGTATCTGTTACTCCTTAAAGGAGTAGTTCAGGATAGAAGAATCCTTCTGGAAAAGAATAAATTACTTAAATGCTGAAGTTTTTGTCACAATAAGATGAAGGCTCTCTTGGCAGTACCTCAGACTGTCTGAGGTAAGTAGCAGTGAACTTACACTTCGTACTATTTCAACAGATTTTTTTATTTTCTTTAAGGTATGATGGGGGGGTGGTATGGGTTTTTCTCCCCGTCATCTTCCTTACTGACAGCAACTTTTTCAAAACAAGGAGAAAGGTCTTTGAAGCTATTTACACTTTGTGATGACATGTCTAGGGCAGAAGTGTGCAAAATCCCTGTAACTTAAGATAGCATCGTCTGCATCCTGCTATGTTTAATAGGGCATTTAATTGTTATTTCACTGCTGTACATTCATGCCATGTTTCATTCATTTTTCACTGAATAAATCCTTTTAGATTAAGAAGTTTGGAACTTAAATATAATAATACCAATGTAATGGTCCTTACACTTTTGTAGGATGAGCAAGCTGGACCTAAATTTGTCAAGTGTGATGTGAAGGTAATGTCTGTCTTACGGTGTTGTGGCACCACTGAAAAGAGACTGGCACCTTCATCTTGACACCCACCCTTCAATTTATAGATATTAGTAAGATCCCCTCTCAGCTTTCTTTTCTCAAGATTAAACTGCCCTAGGTCTCTCAGTCTTTATTCATTGAAGAGATATTTAAGTCCTTTAATCATCCTTGTAGCTCTCTGTTGGGATCTCGAAGGTCTTTTCCAACCTGGTTAATTGTATTGTACTGTATTGTATTCTAATTTCTATAACTTAATGTATTAAAAATCCCAGCTTGAACAGATGCCAAGTATGCAAACTTCTGTCACAGTGTTATCTTAAAGCAAGTTGCAGAGACAAAGAAAGCACTGTAGAGAAATGCAAAGTCTTGTAAATAGTGTCAAAGACACCTCTGCATTTTGGATGATTTTGTTGACTAAACTGATTGTGGTTTCAAATACACATGGAAACCTCATTTACCTGTCTATCTGGGTAATTAAAAATATGAGATAGAGTACATATTTATTTTTACAAATAGTAAGACTCTTTTAATGGAAAATGAAACAATGTATTTTAAAACTGTAGTTTTACATAAATGAAGAAGGAAACATATTCAGAACTTTTTCTGGATTTTTTTTCCCCCCAGGTTCTCCATCTATTACCTGATCTTCACGAGAAATCCCTTTCTTTGGCTGCTGCTTCCTCTTGTATTCATATTTTCTCTTCTCCTGAAGATATTCTTCAACAACACTGTTTGGAGCAGGTTCCTCCACTAAGCAAGGAAACATATTGTTTAAAAAAATTCAATCTGATTTTATGATTTAGTGTAATTTTGGAGAACAGGTGTAATTTCTGGAATGTCAAGGAAAACACTTTCACTGAATGTTTCAGTTGTATTGCTTTCTCAGCAAATAGAATGATCTGCTACTTGTCAAAATGAAAAACACTACACTGTACCAGGCAGGTTAATGCCAAAATTTTTCAGTTTTATTCTACTATGGAGTCAGGGACAGCATGGCAACAGAAATAAAAATTCTGATGTTTTAAGAAGACAAATGAAAACTATTGAAATTCCTGTAACAAGTTTACCTTAATTTCTGAAGGCCATTCTTGGAACAGCTAAACTGTTTTGTGCATTAATGTTCTGTGACTGTTATAGAATAGACAGACAGACAAATATTGTCTGTAAAGACATTTTCCCTGTTTCTTAGGCCAAAGAATCCTTGATCTTGCAACATGGAACCCCCCTCCCTGATATTTACTTTACATAGAATCCATCTTGACAATCAGGAAAAAAACTTTGTAGTAATGAAGTATTATCTGGACTACTCTCTTTTGTCTTTTTTTTTTTTTAAAACAGTTTTTTCTCTGCAGAATATCCAGGGCTACTACAAACCAATAATCTAACAGGACAAAAACTCAATTTGAAAATTGATTAACACTATCCTTTCATTATTTATTCCTCTTGAATTAGGACATTTCACAGGTTTAGTGTACTAAAAATTTATTTATACATATTTGTATTTTTGCTATTCCTGATGAGGAACAGAAGAGGAAAACCTCCACAGGCCCATAAAATACGTAGAGAGAAAACAGTTCCAATGAATTTCAGTGTACACAGTCTTACAAATAGCAAATCTAAATCAAACACCATATATATTTTTTTTTCAGATGATTGCTAACAGTTATGCAGAGCAAATTTCTGATTTCAAACTAAATTTCTCTCATTTAAAGTTTCCTATGAAGTTCATAAATACATGATTTCATAATGAGTAGAAATGTGCAATAGTATATCTATATATAAAATATTTGTTTCTGTATTTCTCCAAATAAAATCTCTTATTTCCTTTTTGTCCTAACTTACATGTTGCATGTATGCATTTAAAGATTATTAGGGAAAACAATCAAATATGCACAACAGCATTCAGAAATGTTTTCCCCCCTGTTTTCTAGTTGAAATGGCGGTCATAATGAAGAACAGAGGACTACAGGTATTAGTAAGAAAGGAAAAGCCACCTTCCAATGACCAAAAAAATATTAAATACATATATACAGCCATTTAAGGATGATTAAACAGCTGAACAAATGGATTTAAATCTGCCATAAATCTAATGTGGGATAATATCAGAATAACTGAGTGAATAACAAAGCACATTATAAAACTACAAATCACAATTGCACAGCTCCATCTTTCCCCCTATTACATCAGCCTCTTCTACTAATAAAATCTCATTCTTAATTCAAGACCAACCCCTTGTGAAGAAAAAACACTAGTTTTTATGTAAATGCATGCATCCAGTCTAAATTGCTGACAGTGTGGAAACAACATACTGTCTTGTTTTACTAACATTTTGCTTCTAGATACACAACTTGAATTGGAAACCTACTAGTTTACTTACAGGAAACAACTTCTAAGGTGATATTTATCTATAGATTGGCTTTGAAATTACCCAATGACAAGCAAAAGAACTGAAAATTATTCTTGAAAACTTACAAAAAAGTGTCTAGATCAGCATAAACATTTAAATGTTGATATACATAGTCTAAATTTAAAGATGCCATCCTTAGTCATGCATATCTTTTGACAAAGATACTAGTTTAATCTAGTGCAACTCGATTATAATTCTCATACAAATATTTTAAATTTCCCTGTAGTTGAGTGCTTGTGTTTATCACACTCATATGGATGCCACCTACTGTTAATACAAATATTTTAAATTTTGGTTTCAGCCTTCTCTGAGATTATTGTTTTCTTGGGTCTTTGCCTGTCAGAGATTTTCTAATCATGAACTTCATTCTCTCTGCCTGCTAGAAAAATCTTTTCATAAGATAATCAGATCCACCTGAATTAATTTCAGAGCGAGTCAACCAAAACAGTTATGTACTTGCATGCATTATAATTCTGCATTTTTCATTAAAATGACTTAAGGACATTGTCCTTCTCCACAAATTCTTACAAACTCACATTAAAAGCAAGTAATACTACAGAAAGGATCTTCAAGAGCCCTCAAGTAATTTTTAAGCATACTTTAAAAACTCTGAAAACTTCAATAATTTCAAAACCTCAGTGTCTGTTTTTCAGTACAAATAAAATATTCATTTTGGTAAGTAGCAATTATTTGATAAACTTATTTCATATGTGCATGAATAAACTCATGCAATGGAGTGTAAAAAACTTGTGTGCTGGAAAGCAGCTCCATGGAGAAAGACTTCGAAGTCCTAGTAGACAGAAAGTTCTCCATGGGACAGCAATGCACCTTTGTGGCCAAGAGAGCTAATGGTATCCTGGAGGGCATCAAGAAAAGTGTGTCCAGCAGTTCCAGGGAGGTTCTCCTCCCTGTATTCTGCTCTGATGAGACCACGCCTGGAAAACTGTCTCATTTTTGGCTCTCCAATTTAAGAGAGACAGGATCTGCTGGAGAGAGTCCAACAGAGAGCTACAAGGATGATTAAAGGACTTAAATATCTCTTCAATGAATAAAGACTGAGAGACCTAGGGCAGTTTAATCTTGAGAAAAGAAAGCTGAGAGGGGATCTTACTAATATCTATAAATTGAAGGGTGGGTGTCAAGATGAAGGTGCCAGTCTCTTTTCAGTGGTGCCACAACACCGTAAGACAGACATTACCTTCACATCACACTTGACAAATTTAGGTCCAGCTTGCTCATCCTACAAAAGTGTAAGGACCATTACATTGGTATTATTATATTTAAGTTCCAAACTTCTTAATCTAAAAGGATTTATTCAGTGAAAAATGAATGAAACATGGCATGAATGTACAGCAGTGAAATAACAATTAAATGCCCTATTAAACATAGCAGGATGCAGACGATGCTATCTTAAGTTACAGGGATTTTGCACACTTCTGCCCTAGACATGTCATCACAAAGTGTAAATAGCTTCAAAGACCTTTCTCCTTGTTTTGAAAAGTTGCTGTCAGTAAGGAAGATGACGGGGGAAAAAACCCATACCACCCCCCCATCATACCTTAAAGAAAATAAAAAAATCTGTTGAAATAGTACGAAGTGTAAGTTCACTGCTACTTACCTCAGACAGTCTGAGGTACTGCCAAGAGAGCCTTCATCTTATTGTGACAAAAACTTCAGCATTTAAGTAATTTATTCTTTTCCAGAAGGATTCTTCTATCCTGAACTACCTTAAGGAGTAACAGATACCAACTTGATGGTGTAATCTAAACTAAAACTTTGTTTCTAAGACATGGTTTCCAGCAATAGACTGAAACTAAGGAGGAGATTCTGAAGTTTTTTAACCAGAAAGGAAAAAAAGTGATTTTAAAAATACAGAAGAGCTCATTTTGCTCACAGTTAAATCAGGAACAGTTCAAATTTTGTCAGTTTTTAACTATGAAACTGCAGAAATACAACAAAGACACAAGAACTTGATCTGAAAGTATTGATAAAACTGAGTGCCAATTGGCATGGATTTGGATTATCTTTAAATAGGAAGTGGAGCAGAAGTGAAAGCTTCTTAGTTTTAAGCTTAATTCTGGCAAATTTAACAGCATAATAAACACTCCCTAACAAAAGCTGCATTGGACATGTGCTATTTCAGAAACCACAACTGAATTTTATCTTCCACTTCTGAAAGGCAGAAGTTTGAGTTCTAAGCCTGCTGACTGTGTAGATCAGAAAAATACAACCACTGCTTATGCTCACGTTTGTATTGGGCTTCTTCCATGACTGGGCTTCATTTCTAGCATTGCAGGTCGGGTAACTTTGTCTTAGCATGTACACCAACTGTGCACAGGTAAGTTTGAGACAAATTTATTTTTGACAGTATGCATGCAATTCTCCACAGCATGAACTTTGTTATTTTACCATTTTGTTACTTCTACCAGACTTTACAAACTTTGTAATAATGTCTGTCCTTGTAATAAAGTGGTAGGACCTGCATAAAATCTAGAGATTTTTATTTCCCTTCTGTAAGAAAGAGATAATGAAGCTGTGCATTTGTTGCAAAAAAAGAAGCACTTCAGCTTGATGCAAGTTTTACCAGAAACACACACTAATCTTCAGAAAGATATGAACAATACATATTGTGAGAGAGAAAATACATGCTCTTTCATAAAAAAAGAAATGAACCTACAGTGCTGACAAGGATCAATGAAAGAATTTTGGTTTATGTTTTTTCCTTTGATGAGGTAAGCTAGCACAAGGATTCTGTACCAATAGACTTAAGTATTTTACAAAATATTCCTGATATGCTGAACTGCACAATATTAATTCCATTAATGCTTGTAATGCAGTTTGCATAAACAATAATGAACTCATGGAGAACCAATGATAACAGAGTGTATAGAGCAAGGTTTGTATAGAGCAAGGTTTTGTATACATTTTAAATGATGGACCCTTTAGCTTTTATCAGTATATCAAACGTGCTCCTTAGCAACTCAGATAACACATTTCATATGATAAAATCTACTGGAGAGAAATGTCAAGAGGTGCATGGTATAGCTAGAATTTGTAAATACCAAGAGGGAAACAAAAAAAAACTGGGAAGCCCTGAACCACTATTAAATTATGGCTGATTTTTTGTGTACATTAAAATAAGAGACCTCTAAAACGCATTCCTCCATTTGCACAGTACATTCCACTTCCAGCTATTCACCATTATTTTGTTTTATATTGCATTCTTTTGGAATCACAGAGGTATGTACTTATTTAAAAAATCTTAATCATAGAATCAGTCAGGGTTGGAAGGGACCACAAGGATCATCTAGTTACAACCCCCCTGCCATGGGCAGGGACACCCTACACTAGATCACGCTGGCCAGAGCCTCGTCCAGCCTGGTCTTAAACACCTCCAGGGACTGGGCCTCAACCACCTCCCTGGATAACCCATTCCAGGCCTTCACCACTCTCATGGTGAAGAACTTCTTCCTCACATCTAGCCTGAATCTCCCCATTTCCAGCTTCATTCCATTCCCCCTAGTCCTATCACTACCTGAGATCCTGAGAAGTCCCCTCCCCAGCCTTCCTGTAGGCCCCCTTCAGATACTGGAAGGCCACAATGAGGTCACCTCGGAGCCTTCTCTTCTCCAGACTGAACAGCCCCAACTCCTTCAGTCTGTCCTCATAGGAGAGGTGCTCCAGCCCTCTGATCATCCTCGTGGCCCTTCTCTGGACACGCTCCAGCACGTCCACATCCCTCCTGTAATAGGGGCTCCAGAACTGGACGCAGTACTCCAGGTGGGGTCTCAGCAGAGCTGAGTAGAGGGGGAGAAGCACCTCCCTTGACCTGCT